>CM052449.1:2074313-2133840 GCA_028533085.1 Varecia variegata | reverse complement strand
TCTGGTCCTTCCTATTCATCTTCCATTAAATTGTCTGACCCAGGCACTTTGCTACAGACATTCTCCAAAATCAATATGGACGCCCATGGCCTTCTTGATTGCAGAAAATGGCCTCCCCTTTCAAGTGTCTCCGTGGCCATGTGGCCTCATTGTTCTCCGGCCACACGGAGACAAGTAGCCTGCAGTCAATGGAAAGGGACAATGGGTAAAAATTGCCTGACTGAAAACACTCCACAGGGTCTGTCGAAAATTTCTCTTACGAGGGCAAAAGCAAATCTCGGTTCTTCTCGTTATGTGGTGAGATCCTTGGGAGCTGAGGAGAAACCACCATGACGCTCTCAGGAAATGATGTATATCATTTCTGTATTGGATTTATATTTTCGTGAGCATTTACAGACGGGATACATAAACACTTGCACGCTGAGAGGAGAGGCAAACATTGTTATTTCTGAGAGGACCACAGGAAAAAATAAACGATGTGGCTTACTTACGATTTCTGTTTTTTTCTTCATAATCTATGAGTCACAAAAATAAGCAAAATTTTGAGGTTCCCCAGTTGTAAATAGCGTTCAGAAATGTGGTGTCCACTCGAAACAGGAGAGCCTGGGCAAAGGGTATCCGGGCACAGATAGAACACGCTGATTTTGCTAGAACTGCCCCTGAGATTGCAAACTGGACGTGTTTTTATTACATGAGGTGCAAAGGCTCATTTGTAGTGATTCTCTGCCCTTAACGCAAAAGTCTGACAGTCCCACGTTTTTTGAGTTCAGTGCAGGAAAACCTGGGGTGAATCTCTTTGATCTATTAGCTGCGGCTGTACCACAGCTGCCTTTGAAACCTGACTGGAGAGCTGAGACCGCAGGTTAAAAGAGTACCAGGAATGGCAGGAACAAGTAAGAGTGGATAGATACAAATTATTTTTCGGTGAAACCCCAAACGTATCAACTTACAAGTGTATGTAACAAATACTTTTAAAGAAAAAATGGTGGAAACTGAATTTAGGACAGGGAAAAAAAAATCAGTTGTTTATAACAGTGTATCAGAGCAGAGAAGGAAAAGGATAAAGTTTAAATGCCAATGAAGAAAAAATAAAGCAACTTGAATATTTACATGAAAATATTTTAGATAGGGTATATGATCATAGCTGAGAAATTAAAGATATGCTTTAGACTAATAGTAAATTTAATTTTTTATTTCAAACATGATCTGTAATAATTTTTCTTAGAAGGTCAATTTTCCATATATAAGTCTTGAATGTTATTTAACCATTTATATATCTTTTCACATATGCTGATTTTGAAAATTTTGTTTGTAAAAAATTTTTTCTTATCTCGTTACTTTTTTCAGTAGCAAATGTCTAAATATATTGTGTCGTTATGAAAAATACATAGACATAATTAGGATTCAGGGACAGATTTAGAACAAAGTGAAATAATGTTGTGAATTGCAAAGAATGCTAAGTTTGAAAACTTGCATTAAATTAAAATGAGTATTTTGTGACCATGTCTAGGGATAGCCTCTGAAATCATTTTTAAAAACCACCAGAGAATTCTACTATTACTTATTTCTTTAATAGTTAATAGTTATTTAATAACTTTAATAATTATCTTTTTTTCATCCTTTCTTTTCTTTCCCATGTCTACTGAAACTTTCTGGTTAAATTTCTTCTACAAATTTCTGTATTCACTTCAAGGTCCAAACCTTATGCTGCATCTATTTTCTTAGCATTTTCTCCCTAAATAAAAGCTAGATCTCCTAGAATGTCATCAAAGGGGTTTATCATAAGTATTAACAGTTGATGTTGTGTGCTCTCTCTTTCTTTTTTTAAGCCTACAACTATGAGACCATATAATAAAATGAGTTGAAGTTATAGAAGGAAAAGGATCTTAAAACAGAAGGAAAGTTAATTTTTTAAAAAAGCATGCTTTTTAAGCTAGAAGGATGGCCTGGGAAAACTTGTTCTGGGAAATCTTCTCTGACTCCCCAGCTTTGAGTTCAGTATCACGCCTCCCCTTACCCATCTCCTGTCTTTTACATTCACAGCGCACCTTAGCATCTATGAATGTCTTTACTATTTATGCACAATTTATGGACTTAATTTGTTTACTTCTTTCCCCTTTAAGACTATGATGGTTACATACTATGTCCTTTATTTCTCTTTTATCTAACTATATTACATAGTATCATAGGTACTTGATAGGATTTTTTTTTTTGAAAGGAGGAAAAACAGGAGTGAAGGAAGAAAGGAAAAAATAAAGAAAATCCATTTATCTATTTCTCCATGTCTTTCTACATGTATCCCCCTTTGGAAGTTCCAGATTTAAGATAAAATGATGTAATTATTTTGATTTAAACATGAGATACATATGATATATATACATATCATATATCATATCTATATATGTATATATCTATATATCATGTGTGTATGATCTATGATATAGATTTTAGATGATATATACATATATATCATATATGAGGTAAGATGAAAAGTTTAGATGACATTATGTTTTTCACAACTAACACTGATTGACCATAGATTTCTTTATTATTATTTCAATATTATATTTCCCAAAACATGTAACATGAGGCTGGCCCACTAAGGGTGTGTAGTTAATACACATGGTTTAATTATACTGGCATTACTCAAGATACCAGTCTTAACTAAGTGAAAAATTCTTGTACTTGTCGTGTTTATGAATGGCATTTTATTGCTGCTGTATCTATGAGTATAGGATTTGAAGTCATAGAAAAATATTTCAGTGCAGCTCTGTCTCTTATTAGCTGTTGAATTTGGGTGAGGAATGAAGTGACTATAATTATACATAGTTCATAGGATACTCATAGAGATAAATTTGGATCACATATATAAAAATTTAATCTAGTCCATGCATATAGTAAATGCTTAGGAGGTGGTAAATTCCTTCTTTTATCACACGTTGGAAATTCAGCAGATAAGACAAGTTCTTAAGGGTTGTTACTTAAGTTTCTAAAAGTTCCTAATTACATGTTAGGTATAGAATAGTCATAACATTTTCCAATATACATACCTTCAGGAAACAGCATCGATATGCGATAAAGTTAATTACTTTAGCAGATTTCTTTTTTCCCTTTATACTACTTTAAGCTAGATTTATTTTTAAGAAGAAAGTGATACTATCATCAAATTAGAATATCAATAAGCTCTGTGTTATAAGTACAGAGTTTCTTTTTGAGGCTGATCCAGGAGATTCAGGGAAAGATAGCAAGGTTTGTAATATTGCCAACAAGGCTCTGAATACATTTAACTTTGGAATGTGGCAGATGAAAAATGCTGGATTGTTGAATGTGAGAACCGATCTCTACTTGAAACAAAGGCACTGATCTTAAAACCTATGGTTTTTAGCATCTAAATCTAAGACCTTGCTTTAAAATTCTTCCATATGTGATTGATGTACCATCATAATAATTTTCCTACATGTAATTTATTCCAGATTATCCATAGGCATAGAAATAATACTTTGACTCATTTCATATACGTGACAGGATTTGTATGGCATTATCCTTGATTTTAATATGTTATTCAGCTAGAAGGAGATCAGAATGAATTTCCTATTTAAAAGCCATGTTTCTAAAGAAAATACAACTACAGGCATACCTTGGAGATATTGCAGGTTCAGTTCCAGACCACAGCAATAAAGCGAATATCACAATAAAGTGAGTTGCACGAATTTTTGGTTTCCTAGTGTGTATAAAAGTTACGTTTATGTTACATTGTGGTCTCAAGTGTGCAGTAGCATGTCTAAAACAACAATGTACATTAATACAAATATTTCATTGCTCAGAAATGCTAATGCTCCCCTGAGCCTTGAGCGAGTTGCGATCCTTTTGCAGGTGGAGAGCCTTGCTTCAGCCTTGATGCTGCTGCTTGATTAGAGGGGTGGCCGGGGTGGCTGCAGCAATTTCATGAAATGAGACAGCAATAGTTTGCCACGTTGATTGACTTCATAGTTTCACAAAAGATTTCTCTATAGCACAGAATACCGTTTGATAGCATTTTACTCCCAGAACTTCTTTCAAAATTGGAGTTAATCCTCTAAGATCCTGCCTCTGTTTTATCAGCTAAGTTTGTGTAATATTCTAGATTCTAGATCCTTTGTCATCATTTCAGCAGTGTTCACAGGAATAGATTGACTGCATCTCAAGACTTTCTTTGCTCATCCATTAGAATGAACTCTTCATTAACGTTTTATCATGAGATTGCAGCAATTCAGTCATATGTTCAGGCTCCACTTCAGATTCTAGTTTTCTTCCTGTTTCCATCACATCTGCAGTTACTTCCTCCGTTGAAGTCTTGAACTCTCCACAGTCATCTATGTGGATTGGAATCAACTTCCAAACTCCTGCTAATGTTGATATTTTGATCTCCTCCCATGAATTACAAATGTTCTTAATGGCATCCAGAATGGCGAATCCTTTCCAGAAGGTTACCAATGTACCTTCCCCAAATCCATCAGAGGAATCACAATCTATGGCATCTATAGCCTTATGAAATGTATCTCTTAAATGTAATAATAAGACTTGAAAACCAAACTTACTCCTTGATCCATGGGCTGCAGCAGGGATGTTGTGTTAGCAGGCGACATTCATCTCCTTGTACATCTCCATCAGAGCTCTTGGGGGACACGGCGCATTATCAATGAGCAGTGATATTTTGAAAGGATCTTTATTTCTGAGTAGCGGGTCTCAATAGTGGGCTTAAAATATTCAGAAAGCCATGCTGTAAGCAGATGTGCTGTCATCCTGTCTTTGTTTTTCCATTTATAGAGCACAGGAAGAGGAGATTTAGCATAATTCTTAAGGGTCCTAAAATTTTCAAAATGGTGAATGAGCACTGCATTCAACATCAAGTCACCAGCTACTTTAACCCCTGACAAGAGAGACAGCTTGTCTTTGAGGCTTTGAAGTCAGGCATTTACTCCTGTCTAGCTATAAGTCTTAGATGACACCTTCTTTCAATATAAGGCTGTTTTGTCTACATAAAAAATCTATTGTTTAGTCCCCTTCATCAGTTATCTCAGCTAATTCTTCTGGATAATTTGCTGCAGCTTCTACATCAGCAGTTACTGCTATACTTTGTACTTTTATGTTTTGGAGATTGTTTCTTTTCTTAAACTTCACTAACCAACCTCTGCTAACTTCAAATTTTTCTTCTTCAACTTCCTCACCTCTCTGAGCCTTCATAGAATTAAAAAGAGTGAGGCCTTTGTTTTGGATTAGGCTTTGGCTTAAAGGAATGTTGTGGTTGGTTTGATCTTCCATTCAGACCACTAACATGTTCTCCATATCTGCAACAGGGCTGTTTTGCTTTCTTATCATTTGTTTGTTCACTGGAGTAGCACTTTTAATTTCCTTCAAGAAATTTTCCATTGCATTCACAACCTGGCCAGCTGTTTGGTGCAAGAGGCCGAGCTTTCAGTCTATCTCTGTTGGTGACCTGCCTTCCTCGCTAAGCTTAATCATTTCTAGCTCTTGATTTAAAGTGAGAGAGGTGTGTAACTCTTCCTTTCACTTGAACCATACAGGCCATTGTAGGGTTTTTAATTGACCTGATTTTGATATTGTCATTTCTCAGGGAATAGAGAGAAACAAGGAGAGGGAGAGAGACAGAGGAACAGCTGGTTGGTGGAGCAGTCAGAGCACACAGGACATTCATCAATTAAGTTCGCTGTCTTACAGGGATGTGGTTTATGTTGTCCCGAAACAGTGAACAATAGTAACACCAAAGATCATAGATCACAGATGACCATAACAGATATAATAATAATAGAAAATTTGAAATATTGTCAGAATTACCAAGATGTGACATAGAGACACAAAACGAGCACGTGCTATTTATGCTATTTGGATAGAGGCACTGATGGACCCGAGTGAGGCAGGGCTGCCACAAACCTGCAATTTGTTAGAACCACAGTCCCCACAGAGCACAGTGACGTGAGATGCAATAACATGAGGTGCTCCTATAGATGGCAGAAAGCAGCGAAAGATAAAGTGTTTTTTCTTAGGGTGTTGCGTTGCATCATTCTGATTATCTGTGGTGCTCTGTGTTACTCGTATAGAACAAAATGCCAGCAGTGGAGAATAGAATGGGGACCACGTGCCGTTTAGTAACTTCTCAGGCATCGCAAGTTACCATGTGCGTTGATTATTTTATTTGAAGAAGTCAAAAAAAAAATTCAAGCACCAACAGAAAGGCTAATTAAATATCTCAGGGATGGCAAGGGTAACGTCATGGAGGAAGTGTTATTTGAGCTGATTTTTTTTTAAGACCAAAGGTTAAACGAGAAGACATTTTATACAGAAGAAAGATCAAGTACCAAAAACGAAAGGACTGAAGGAGAATGACATGGAGTTGGGCATGGCTAAGGCACACCGTACAAACAGCATTGATCAGGAATTGAACACGGAAAAGGACACATCGTGAAGGGTCTTCTGTATCATGCTAAGATCCTTGAACTTGACCTTTAAGCAAAGGAGAGTCATTGAGAAAGATTTTGTTCAGAGAAGAGACGTCACAAGATTTCCAGTTGGAAAGGAACACTTGGACGGTATCATGGAAGGTATTAAGAGGTAGGAGTTGGCAAGACTTAGAGGCAGAAAACTTTAAAGAGGCCATTGCCAATGTGGATGGGGAAGAAAGAAAAATTCAAGAAACATATAGGAGATATAACCAACAGAACCTGGTGAAAAATGAAAGTGAAGAATATGAGTCAGAAGTTCAGACTGAGTCTAAAAGTTCAATAGCTGTTTCAACGATGGTGCCTTTTACCAAAACTGGCTATAGGGGAGGCAGAATTTTGTATGTTTGAAAGCCATGGCCTATATAAGCATTTAAAATTATTTGGGTTATATTTTCATTGTTAATGCTTTTGTTACATTTAAAAGCTTTCCTTGTACAGAAAGGTAAAGAGAGAACAGAGAAATTATTTTGCAGAGTAAACAGAAATATTACTGTCAACAGCAGTATTGTGTGGGGGAGATGGGAGGATCATAAAAAGTCCATTAGCATATTTTATCTTCTGGACCTTTTCATAATAAAGAAAATAAATAGGGTAGAATTTTTCAATCCCTTAATATTAGTAATATATATGAATTGTAGGAATCTTCAATTTATGTTGATTCATAAAATAATTTATTATTTTAAAAAGATGAAGTTCACCCCTTTTGTATATATATTCACTGTCAGAGTTCTTTCTCACTTATGTGAACATTGGGTACAAGATGTAAATTTTTATCAGCATAGTTTTTATTTTAAAATCCTTATAACCCATCTGATAACCTGGGTTCTGTCAGTTCCTTTGAGAACAGCATGGGATTTCAGGGTGGTGACTGAGAGGCTACGAGTTACGAAGTAATGCAGGAATACTGGCTTTATGATACCTGGGGCTCAGACCAGATTCAGAGCTCTGGCGTCCCCATGTACTCTGGATGTCGCCTTTAACTGTGTGGAATGGGGTCGGATTCGGTGCTTCCCAGGAGAATCTAGCTTGTCGTAGAAGGGGTATCCTTGAGAACACCCTCACTCCTCCTTCCCTTGTCGGAGCCCCAGACTGAGCAGCAGCAACTGATGAAACGTTACCTCGAGGAATACAAACAGGTTATGGTACCACATACACCTTCCCTTTGGAAACATTGTCTCCCTTGTCTGGCAGCTTCGGGATGTCTCAGGGTGGTACTGAGGAAGCCCTTGGCACACATTTGTTAATTGAACCAAATGGTCCCACCGAACGGATGCAAATCGATGTGCGTTCAGTTCCCTCTTCCCGTGCCTGGTTGATTTCTTTTACTAGTGCTGTGGGGAAGGAGGTGTGCAGCTGAATCATTCGGAATTGAAGAAAGAATTTCAGAGAGAGAAGGCATTCCAAATCTTCTACCTGGGTGACAGCCTAAGAGCCAGAACAGTTCCCAGATTTGTTGGAGATGGACAGACCTTGCAGTGATTTCAAAGTCAGATTCACTTGTAACCCCAAACCAGAGACTAACGTAATGAGATGTCTTTAGTTTCTCCTTTAAGGACTTTTTGTATCCTGTCCATAAGCATACAGGCATTCTTTTTTAAAAAAAATTAACAATTTTTTTTTATTTATTACAGCTTATTATGGAGGTACAACAGTTCTGGTTAAATATATTGCCCATGCCCCTCCCAAGCCCCTGAGTCTGAGCAAAAAAGAGGAATTGATCAATAAAGTTATTTAGGAAAATTGGGCCACCATCTGCAAAAAATAAATAAATAAATAAATAAATAAATAAAGCTCTATCTGTTATTAAATACAGATAGATCTATGAATCAAATGTTAAAAAATGAAAGTATTAGAAGAATATATAGTATCATAGTATTTATGATGTTTTTTTTGTTGCTTACAAATTTGGAGTGGAAATGTCTTTGCAAATAAGAAAATGATGATTGATAAATTTGATCATAAAAATAAAATGTTTTTACATGACAACATAAAAAAATTAACAAATAATAATTGTATATATATTTATGGGGTATAATGTGATGTTTCCATGCATGTATATACATTGTGGGATGAGCAAATCAGCCTAATTAACGTATTCATTACCTCACATTCTTATCATTGTGGTGAGAGCTTTTAAAATCCAGTCTTTTAGTAATTTTGGAAATATATCATACGTTTTATTATTAACTATAGCAACCTTGCTCTCTAGTAGATCACCGGATCTTACTCTTCCTAACGGAAACTGCCCCCTTTAACCAACTTCCCCACCCTCTGGTAGCCACCATCCTACTCCCTAATTCTGTGAGAGAGACGTTTTTAGATTCCACATGGGAGAGCATGTGACATTTGTCTTTATGTGTCTAGCTTATTTCACTTAGCATTATGTCCTCTAGATTCATCCATGTTGTTGCAGATGCCAGAATTATGATCTCTTTAAAGGATGAGTAGTATTCCATTGTGTGTATATACCGCTTTCTTTAAATTCATTCATCTGTTGATAGGCACTTAGGCTGTTTCCTTATATTGGCTGTTGGGAATAGTGTCGCAATAAACATGGGAGTCCAGATATCTCTTTGACATACTGATTTCAGTTCCTTGGATATACCTAGAAGCACAATTGCTAGATCACAGTGATTATATTTTTTAGTTTTTTGAGGAAAATCCTTACTGTCTTCCATACGGCTATATCAATTTATCGTCCTATCAATAGTGCACTAGGGTTCTGTTGTCTCTACATCTTCACCAATGCTTGTTTTCTTTCATCTTTTTGATAATAGTCATTTTAACAGCTGTGAGCTGATATCTCATTGTGGTTTTAATTTGAATTTCCTTGATGATTAGTTATGTTGAGCATTTTTTATATCTGTTGACCATTGGCGTATTTTCTTTTGAGAAATGTCTATTCGGATCCTTTGCCATATTTTAATAGAGTTGTTTGTTTCCTTGTTATTGAGTAGTTTGAGTTCCTTATATATTGTGAATCTGAGCTCCTTATCTGACATGATTTGCAGATATTTTCTCCCCATCTGTGGGTTGTCTCTTCAATGTGTTACTTTATTTCCTTTGCAGTGCGGACATTTTTCAGTTTGATGCAATTCCATTTGTCTATTTTTGTTTTTTTTGACTGTGATTTTGGGATCATATCCAGGAAATCATTACCCCAACCAATATTGTATAGCCTTACAGGGGGTGGGGAATCTGCAGCCTCAAAGCCACATGTGACCCTCCAGATCCCCAAGTGTGGCCCCTCAACTGAATCCAAATGTCACAGAACAAATCCCTTTGAGTCGATTCTTGTATCAAAGTTGAAATAAGAGTCCAGTTTCATTCTTATGCATGTGGGTAGCCAAGTTTTCCAACATCATTTATTTAAGAGACTGTCCTTTCCCCATTGTGTGTTCTTGGCACCATTGTTCAAAATCAATTGACCTTAGATGTGTGGATTTATTTCTGGGCTCTGTATCCTATTCCATTGGTTTATGTGTCCGTTTTTAATGCTAATACCATGTTTTGATTCCAATAGTTTTGTGATGTATTTTGAAATCAAGTAGTGTGATGCCTCCAGCTTTGTTCTTTTTGCTAAAGCTTATGTTGGCTATTTGGGGTCTTTTATGCTTCCATACTAGTTTTAGGATTTTTTTATTTCTATGAAGAATGATACTGGAATTTTGAGAGGTATTGCATTGCATCCGTAGATCACTTTGAGTAGTATGGCCATTTTAACAATATTAATTCTTCCAATCCATGAAGACGGGATGTCTTTTCATTTACTTGTGGCATCTTCAATTTCTTTCATCAATGTGTTGTAGTTTTCAGTATATAGATCTTTTAGCTTCTTGGCTAAATTTACTCCTAGGTGTTATTTTTTTTTTTTTTTATGCTATTGCAAATGGGATAGTTTTCTTAATTTCTTTTTCAGATAGTTCATTGCTGGTGTTTAAAAATGCTACTGGTTTTTATATGTTGATTTTGTAATCTACCACTTTATTAAATTTGTCAGTCAGTTCTAACAGTTTTTGGTGGGATATTTAGGATTTTCCATAAATAAGATCATATTTTCAGCAAACAGAGACCATTTCACTCCTTCATTTCCTATTTGGATGCCTTTTGTTTCTTTTCTTGCCTATTTGCTCTGGCTAGGACTTCTAGTACCTTTGAATAGAGGTGTTGAGAGTGGACATAAAAGCATTCTGGTTCAGGATTCCCAAACGAGCTATACTTTTAAAATCAAGGCAGTTAAATAAATTGGAAAAAATCAAAGTAAACAAGCAAAACTACAACCACAAGCTGAATGTATAAAAGCGCAAAGGTTTTTAAAAGCACCAGGAATCTTACACTGAGAGGACATTTTATACATTAAACATACATTGATGTTTCACTTTTCCAAATCGTCACAGTGTATTACATCAAAGATAAAAACTTAGAAGAACTATAATGAAAAATGATTGAACCAAAACAAAATACACGCTAGTTTTATTATTGTTCTCAACTCTTCCTGCTTTTATGGACCCTTTGTTGACCATCCAGATGCAGTACTGTATTGCTTGAGTCATGCTTTTTGTCAAACGCGTGTTGAGTGCCGGCTGGCAGTAAGATTCGGGGTAAAGTGCGGTAATTCCTTACTGGTAGAATGATGACAGTCTGTATGATGAAATTTAATATTTTTAACTTTTAGTAGGGAACACTGAGTACCATATGCATAGAATTAACTTCATAAGTATTCGTTGACTTTAATGAAATTGATGGATGACAAATGGCACCTGTAGGTGTTACGGGAATCATCCCAGGAAGCAAAATGTCTTTGTTGTTGCTGAGAGAGGAAAGCAAAGCACAGCAATGACTAACGTGCCTTAAAATATGTGCATTGCCTTCTAGTTATGATACACAGTGAGCAACGTTACCTGCATCGGGATCTACTTGAAGGGATGTCGTCCACAGTGCTGTAAATACGCGTCTTTATTGACATCACCGTTAATATCTAAATTACAGGGGTGAAGACGGTATAGCCTATTGCCTGGAGAGTTAGCTCTGGTGAATATAATTGATACCTTTCCTGTGTCTGTAACTATTGCCATTTTTCCTTCTTAGTGCATGTGGATGATGTTTGTATCTGGCTTTGACTCCCATCAGGCAGCAGACTCTAAGGTACGGATTTATTTGGAAAGTGGTATCAGGAGGCATCTGCAGAGGGGATGGCGAAGTGACCCAGGAAAAGAAAGGAAACCAATGCAAGGTGTACTGATGAGCAGGTTACCGCTGAGGACAACTGGGGTTTAGTCCCACTGAGGACCTCTGAGAACATACAGAGTATGCCTTAGAGTTGTGTCTATTTAAGGGCAGAGAAAGCTGAGCTATAGTTCTTCAATCTGCCATCACTCATTGGTTGGTGGTTGCTCCCAGGAGCCTAAACTGGTCTACACTTCCGGTCTGCCCTGCGTGGCCAAAGAAAGCCCTCACGCAGAGAGTCACAGGTGCTTGCAAGTAGAACCCCAGGGCATGTAGGGGAATCATGACTGTCAAGGGAATCCGGACAAGGAGCTGACAGCAGGGGTTAGACTGGTCTTCTGTGGTTATGTAATATTTTAAATTTTGTTAATATAATTGCTTAAACTGTCAAACTTTTGACTTGAAATCATTATTTAATGTAATGATGCACAGCTATTTTGCACCCATCTAGAAATCTCTCTCCAGGAACTTTCTCAACTTTCCTACCGCGAGACCTAGAAACCTGTTTCCATTTGTTTGAACATTCTCCCTACGCATTCCTAATATAATCAGGAATGTTCCGCTCTTCCTCTGCCCTCCCTGTGTCTATTGCCAATCCCTTTTCGTGAATGTCTTGACTGCTTGCAGAAGGATCTTCCTGTCATTGATCTTTTCTCTCTCCTTTATATTCAGCTTCTCCCTTTCAACCTCAGTCCTTCCCATCTGCCTTGCCATATGCTCTGTCGTCTTCTGCCTTAAAACATGCAAAACAAAAACTGTCTCTTTCCCTCTGCCTTGCCCTTTTGCGAGAGTCCTCTTCCCTTTCACAGTCAAACTTCTCAAGAGTTGTTTAATATCGCTCTAGCCATTTCCTCTTCTCCCACTTCTCTCAAATTTGGAACAGTGTGTTCTCCTCTGCTTTTAGTTCTACTACTCTGGATTCTTCTTCCTGGCATAATTTTTCTGGTTCATTTTCTTTTATGAGTTCTTTAAATGTTAGGGCTGGGGTCTTTATTTTTTCTTAGTTTGTATTCTGATATTAGGTGAATTCATCTACTTCTCGGTCTCCAATTATATTGTATCTTAGTAGTACCAGGAATAATAGCTAACATATGAGACATTATTGTCTGGCATTGTTATGCACTTCTTATAAGCCTTAATCCTCACAGGAACCCAGTGAGGTGGTTTGTGTTATTTTTCTTGCTTTCGAGATGAAGAAATTTAGGTGCATAGAGGTTAAATAATTTTCTCAGTTATTATTCACTGGAACTAAGAACCCTGAAGTATGTATTCACAGCCCAGAACTCCTCCTTAGCTACAGAAATAGATAGAAAACATTTTTATATTACTTTCTATGTGTCTGCTCTAAGTGATTTTATAAATTAACTTAGTCTTCATAACAAGCCCATGAGGTATAGGTATAGTTATTATCCGTATCATATTATCCATCTTATCCAAATGAAACTACTTGTCCAAGATCACACAATCACAAAGCGTGCGTGATCTAGCTATGCCTGTTTCCTCAGATCCACCCTGTATTACTCTCCTGCTCCCTCTCTGTTCTCCGACTGTACTTTTTTCACTCGCTTATGGGATCCAACTATTTTTCATCTCAAGATCTTTGAATGTGCAGTTTTCTCTATGCTGGTTAGGACTAAATATTCTTTTGTTTCTCCCCTAAACCTACACACTTTATTAAGACCCTTAAAATGTGTCTTTTTGATATCACTGACATGTTATTTGATCCAAGAAAACCAGTTCTGACACAACTCTCCCTACCCCAGGTTGAGTCAGACTAGATGGTTGATTTCCCCAACAAATATTTATTCAGAGCCTACTATGTTCCAGAAACTATTCTTTGCTCTTGAGACATATCAGTAAACCAGACACACCTATCCCTGCTCTCTTGGAGTTTTCATTTTAAACAATGTGCATAATATGTGACAAAATTGCAGGAAATGTTGAAAGTTTACCATTACTATGGGAAAGTGCACGGGTTGGGGGGATCCAAAGTACTCGAGGTAGAGGGAAGGTGAAATTTGAATTACAGTATCCAGTTTGGGCTTTTTTTAAAAGTTACTTTTGAACAAAGACTTAAATAAGTTAATACTTATTAAATGCCAAATAAGGGAGATCCAAAGTACTAGGGGTGGAGGGAAGGTGGAATTTGAATTATGGAGTAAAGAATACAGACTTTGCAGAAACAGTCCTGTAAAGTCACTAAACAAACAATAGTGACAGCAGTAGACACACACACACACACACACACACACAGGCTTTGAAGAGTAGGGAGATTTCTCATCTTTAGAGTTATCATATTATAGTACTCAAAATTTCAAGTTTTCAACAAAAATGTTTGACTTATGCAAAGAAACAAGAAAGTATGCTCCATATACACACAAAAAAGCATAAATCAATATAAACTGTCCTTTAGGAACTTAGATATCAGACTTACTAGTCATCAACTTTAAATGAGTTTTCTAAATATGTTCAATGAACTAAAGGAAATGTCTAAACAAAAAAAAAAAAGATAGTATAAAAACAATTTCTCACCAAAATAGAATATTGACAAAGAGAAAAATATTATGTATTTTTCAACAAATACATATAAATTCTAGATATAAAACGTAACTGAATAAAAAGTTTACTAGACGGGGGGTTGGGAGGGGCATGGGCAATATACTTAACCAGAACGTTGTACCCCCATAATAAACTATAATAAATAAATTTAAAAAAAAAGTTTACTAGAGGAATCCTATAGCAAATTTGAACTGTGAGAAGAATCAGTAAACCTGAAAAAGGTTAATTGAGATTATCCACTCTGAGGAACAGAAGAAAAACTAATTAAAAAAAAAATGAATACAACCTCAAAGATGTATAGGACACACAAAGTCTACCAATATTTACATGATGGAATTTTCAGAAGGAAAGGAGAGATAAAGTGGCAGAAAGAATAAACAAATAATGGTTGGTAAGTTCCCAATTTTAATGATAAACATTAATGCATACACATCCAAGAAGCTCAACAAAACCAAAGGATAAATTGAAAGATATCCACATCTAGGCATATCATGATCAAACTACAGAAAGATAAAAGGGAATCTTGAAAGCAGCAAAGGAATTACCCATCATATACAAGGGATCCTCAACAAGATAAATAGTTTCTGAACAGGAGCAATGTAAGGCAGAAGGCAGTGGTGTGGTCTATTTAAATTGCTAAAATCAAATGTCTGTCAACCAACAATGCTATTCCCAGCAAATCTATCCTTCCATAGGAAAGGAGAAATTAAGACACTCCCAGATAAACAAACACTGCGAGAATTTGTCACGAGCAGACTTGCCTTAGAAATACCAAACATAATCTGTTAGGTTGAAATAAACATACTACACAGTTAACACGAGTCACACAAAGGAATAAAGAGCTCCCCTAAAGATAAATATATAACTGAGTATAAACAACAGTATAAATGTATTTTTATCTGTAACTTTTTTCAATCTCCTTTAAAAACAACTACCTAAACCAAGAATGATACTGTATTGATGGATTTAAGCTGCATAGAGATATAATTTGTATGACAAAAATTGTATAATAGAGGGGTATGTGGAAGGAAGTATGAATGGAGCAAATTTTGTTTCCTATTAAGTTGATATTAATCCAAACTAGATCATTTTAAGTTAAGATGTTAATTTTGTAATCCTCAGGGCAACCATTAATAAAGTAATACAAAGTATAGTAAGAGAAATGGCAAGGGAATTAAAGTTATATACTAGAAAATATATATGTAATATAAAAGAAAAAGACATGCTATATAAAAAGAAATAGCAAAAAAGTATTGAAGGGAGAAAGAGATGTTTCAATAATAACATTTGGAGACTTTAGCACCCCACTTTCAATAATGGATAGAATAACTAGGCATATCAACAAGCAAACAGAAGACTTGAGAAATACTATAAACCAACTAGACCTAACAGATAATAGCCCACTGCTCAATAGGAGCAGAAAACACATTCTTAAGTGTGCATGGAACTTTCTCCAGGATAGGTTATGTTAGACCAGGAATCAAGCTCAATGAATTTAAAAGGATTAACATCATACAGTGTATGTTCCTTGGGCACATAGGATTAAAATTAGAAATCAAAGGCAAAAAGAAATCTGGAAAATTCACAAATGTATGTATTATAAATTAACAGGATACTCATAAAGAGTAATAAGTCAAAAAGAAACCACAAGGGGAATTTTAAAATACTTTGAGATGAATGAAAATGAAGATGAAGCTGTAACACAGCAAAACTTATGGGATGCAGTTACAGCCGTGCTTCAAGGGAAATTTATAAGTATAAATGCCTATACTATAGAAAAAAAAATCTCAAATCAGGAATCAGGAACCTAAATTCACAAGAGAAGAGCAAACTAAATCTCAAATAAGAAAAAAAACGATAAATTGTAAAGAGGAAAATAATGAAAAAGAATAGAAAGACAATAGAAAAACAAAACAATAAACCACAATGTGGTTCTGTGATGAGATCAACAAAATTGACAGATCTTTAGCAAGAGTGACCAGAAAAAATGAGAAAGATTCAAATTACTAAAATCGAAGGGCCGGCCATTAATACTAATTTTACTGATACAATAAATGTATGCTATGAACATTTGTATGAGACAAACTAATAACCTAGATAAACGGACAAATTCCTTGAAAGACACAAACTGCCAAAACTAACTAAAAAGAAATAGAAAATCTGCATAGATTTATATAAATGAAGAGGTTGAATTAAGTAATAAAACACTTTCCACAAAGCAAAGTCCAGGCCCAGATGGCTTTACCAATGAGTTTTACCAAACATTTAAAGAAGAATTAACACTGATCCTTCACAAACTCTTCTGAAACAAATAGAAGAGGAGAAAACACTTCCCAACTCATTTTATTAGACCGGTATTACTGTGATACCACAACCAGACAGAGACATCACAAGAAATCTATATATACGCATATTCCTTATGATTATAGACAAAAAATGCTCAACAAAATACTAAAACATCAAATTCAGCAACGTGCAAAAATGTATACGTCAAAACTAAGTGAGATTTATTCCAAGAATGCAAAGTTGTTTTAACACACAAAAATAAGTTGATATGAAACACCATATTAACAGAATAAAGGGTAAATGCTTCATGATCCTCTGAGTAGGTGCAGGCAAATCATGTGACAAAACCCAACACCTGTTCATAATAAAAACTCTCTGCAAACTAGGAATAGAATGGATTCCACTTACAATGAAATTTACAGAATAGACAAAATCCATAGAAACAGAACCTGAATTAGTAGTTGCCAGATCCTAGGAGAAAGGAGAATGGGAATGACTGCTGATAGATATAGGAATTATTTATGGTGATAAAATTGTTTTAAGTTTAGAAAGTAATGATGTTGCATAACTTTGTGATGAGACTAAACACCATTCAGCTGTACACTTTCAAAAAGTGTGCTTCATGTTGTATGAATTACAATCTCAATAAATCTAATATTAAATAAAAGAAGAGACTGTAGGGGTGGATGAGTGTAAGCAGTATTTCCGTAGAAAGATGAAGGTAGCTTTAGGAGTCGTAACAATGTAGAGGTGAGAAGTCTTGGATTGTTGATATATTTGAGAGCGGATTTACAGTTGAAAAGAGAGAAGTTGTGGGTAAAACCAAATTTGTGGTTGGAATAACAACCGAAAACAGTGGGGAAGGCTGTAAGTACAGTTGATGTTGGAGAGGAAAGTCAGTTTTGTTTGAGAGGTGATGAGTTTGAAAAATTTTATAGGCAGCCAAGTAGAGATGCCAACTAGGCAGTTGGATGTAGAAGTCTGGATTTCAGAAGAAAGCTCTGGACTGAAAATAGAAATTCAGAAGAACTTGACTGCATGAAATAAATCATCAAAGAAGTAAGTGTAAATAAAGAAGATCTAAAACTGAAAGTTTAGGCATTCCAGTGTCAATAGGGTATGGGGATAGGAAGGAAGGACTCGGAGAAGAAGAAACCAGTGAGGTTGGAATAAAATCAAGTGAGTCCTGGCGACCAAGTGAAGAAAGTGTTTTCAGGAGTGTTCCCTTGTTATAAGATCTCTTAGCATATATCATGTCTGCAGTTACATATTTATTTGATTTATTTGATTTTTGCATGGCATCCCTCTTCATTAGGCTATAATAAGCTCCATTATTATAGTAGAGGCTATGTCTACTTTAAATGACTGTGAAGTAAGAGTAATCTTTCATTTATTCAATGAGGGTTTATTAAGAACATACACTATATCACGGGTTACTCTGTGCTGTGGCTTTACTTTTCTGTGCAAACAAAAATCCTTGTCTTTATGGAAATTAACATCTATAGGAGGATATAGACTAGTACTATCTTATGGAACTTTCTGTGGCAATGGACATCTTTAACTGTGCTATCCAATATGGTAGCCATAGACACCTATGAGTAAAATGTGGCTAGTGTGAGTAAGAAACTAAATTTTTAATTTCATGTAATCCTAATTAATTAAAATATAATATAGATAGCCACATGTGGCCTGTGTCTACCTATATTGGTAGAGATAGCCAGCAAACAGTGAAGATAATAAATAAGTGAACATATAGAGCCAGGGAGAGATTTGGAGAGGTTTCAGTTTAAAACAGAATGGCAATTCTACTTACTCACTCACTTACTCACTGCTATATTCAGTTGTGTTAGTTGAAAACCATATTCCCACCCATGATGAACCACAGGAAACAATGAGCCTGATTAGCCTTGTAGATCGTGAAAAAAATCCTCCATCCCATCCTAACTGCCTGATACATATTTTGGAACTGTATATATATATTTTGCAGCATCTTTAAATCAGAAAACTGGTCCAGCCTTTTCACTTCTCAGTAGCTTGCAATTTAAACTCTCAAACTCCAAGGAAATAGTAAGACTGAAAGGTCAGAAGCAGGGATGGAGAGATTAGCCATAGAAAATTCTAGCCTGAGAATTCGTCCAAGGAAAATTCTGTGGATAGGAACTGAGAAGAAAGAACACTGCTTGTGGCAAATTGTAAGTTTACCAGATTTTCAATCTCAAATGGCTACAGGGGTCAGGTAATTGGTTCACTTGGGACCATGGAGAATCAGAGAATTTTCTTCCCGTGTATTGTGGTTAGCTCACTTTGGGAAGTGCTATCATGAATATATTCTCATTAACGTGAATTTTAATAAATAATAATGAATGCAAGATTTCATTCCAACAAATTTTGGAGATTGGCCAATGCAATAATCTAAAAGAGAAGTAAAATAGAAGCAAGTATGGGATAAAGGAGGTTTTTGTTTGTTTGTTTGTTTTTAATCCACAGATTATTGTGTGCTTAGAGACTCTTCTGGTTCATTGAATGTGAATCAAATTCTGGTTAGCTTCCCTGGATTCCACATCACTGAACTGGGGGAGATAGGATTTTCTTAGAGAAAAATTTTCCATTCCTAGAACAACAGACTTATTGCCTAGATCAAACAATAGATGTCCCCTACAAGTTCATTTTTTCTTTCATGTGATGCACACAAAAATTCTCTGAAATATTTTTATGATTCCCTTTCTATAGTATTATAGCTTTCTTGAGAAAATGCATTTTAAAATGTGTGTGTGGTGTGTGGTGTGTATGGTGTGTGTGATGTGTGTGGTGTGTGTGGTGGGGTGGGGGAGAAAGAGAAAGAAGACTCCTCGGTACAAAGAATATGCATATCAAGTGTCCATCAGTGATTTACAAGAGGACGTGATTTTGCTCTTGCTAAATGTTAGAAATTGTTTAGAAAATTTGATTGCTATTGTATGTTACATTACCCAGTACACTTGAACTATTCATGAGTTCATCAAAATCTTTTTTGACAAGCTTTTAAAAAGAATATTTTCCACTTGTTCTCTTCATGTCCTCATGATCCATTTACTTTCCAACCCTTTTTTTTTTTTTAAATTTGTTTTATACCTGTACTCTTCTACTGAAACTGCTCCTTTGCAGGCTCTGAAGATCCTCTAATAGTCAAACAAAAGGGCCTATTTCAGCAATAGCTCTTCAAAAAAAAAAAAAAAAAAAAAAAAACAAGCAAATTCTTCCTTTGATTTCTACGCTGTCCTATTCTCAATCTCGTATTTTTTTGTCTTAACTACTGTAACATCTTCCAACTGCATACATTGCCTTGTCTCCGTTGATTCAGCTTGCACACTCTTAACTGCAACATAGCATTTCTAGTAACATGTCCTTGGCCATGAAATTCTTCAAGTCAGAGGCCTCCAGTGACTCCCCTGCCGCCGTGTGTATGGAGACAATAGTCTCATCATGTGACACGTCAGGTCGTGTTTGATACAACTTCTGCCTTTCTCTACAACCTGATCCCACACTCCACACTGTTATCCATGTTATCCATATTCATGAAACAAACTTAATCACTTGGGTCTTGACTTTCGCACAAAGGAGTTCCCCTACCTGGAATATCCTCCCTGCACCTTGTTGGCTTCAAGGATGGTTAGGACCTTTGAAAATTACAAAAGAGTGAAGCTCACCTAGATGCCTTTCTCCAACATGCTTCTCTGAGTATCAGTATACTGTCTTCTCAGGGACAGCAGACATTTACTGCACTACATTTTTAATGTTTCCTTTCTGTTACACTGTGAATCCTTCACAGGCAGGCATTTTGCTTTTATTCACTGTTTATCCTCAAGAACCTATCTTAAGTGAATCTTGTGGGATAAGAAAGCTTAGTTGTACGTTATTTTTTTTTTTCTTCATAGTTTTGCAAAGGATTTTGTAAAGAAGCTTTGATTCTTATTGTATGCTGCGTTAGCCAGTGAATAGCAACTTTTCATTAATTAATTTAAACTGTTCTTGAAATTATTTATATATTCATTTTGGATATCCTTCAGGGCCATTTATTTTTTTTTTTCTATGAAGTATTTTAAAAATTCAGAAAGTACACAGAATAGTAAGACTTAGTCAAAGACCACCTGCATCAAATCTTAAAATTTTGTAAAAATTGATAATGATCAATTTTATTTATTTGTTTATTCATTTATTTACTTATTGATTGATTGATAAAGGGTCTTGCTCTGTTGCCTAGGCTGGAGTGCAGTGGCTCAGTCATAGCTCACTGCAACCTTGAACTCCTGGGCTCAAATGCTTTTCTTACCTCAGCTTCCCAAGTTCCCAGGACTAATTTTTTTATGTTTTGTAGAGATGAGGTCTCCTATGTTAGCCCAGGCTGGCCTCGAACTCCTGGCCTCAATGATCCTCCTGCCTCGGCCTCCCAAAGTTCAGAAATTACAGTTCAAGGCACTGTGCCTGGCCTAGGATCAACTTTAAAAGAAGGAAAAGATTAGAAACCCATTAGGTGCCCCTCAGTTACATCTACAAGCTCTTCCCCTCCCTCTCTCCCAAGTGGTAACCACCATCATGAATTTGTACGACTCTTAAGGATCGTGCATTCTTCTTTGTTTGCCACATGCATTCTTTATTTTTCCTAAAGTACCTATTAGCCCCATGGCATTTTGCCTCTGTGGAAATGTATACAGAAAATCCTTACCTTTGCATATTACACTGTTGGTATTTCTAAAGCCAAATATGTAGCTGATAAACAATTATTTTGAGGTAAATTCATGGTGGATATTTCAACTAAGAGCTGCTTCCTTTTCACAGTTCAGTGTTGGTTTGCACAGAATCAGTGCTTTCTTCAGTATGTTCTTTCCCTTTGCTTGACTTTGCTGCTTCACTGGGAATCCACGACCTAGACTTTCAACCTGCCTTTGTCAATGGCGAGTTTGGGTTCTGCCTTCACAAGTGACAAATGTCTTTTCCTTATGAGTAGCAACAGCTATGCATAGCCATTTTTAATGTTAATACAACATTTGGGGAAAAGGTAGTGGTGTTCTACACAAAGCATAATGAAAACTGATTTGTTTATTCAAATATACATCAACTAACATGTGACAGACATTGGACTAAGCACTCGTGATAAAATAGTGAAAAGAAACGATTCCCTGTCTTTTAGGAAGCTTGAATCCTGTTTGGGGAGACAGACCAAACATAAAACATAAAAACAAGAAAAAAAAATCAAGGCATGGAAATGATGGCAAATTCTAAAAAGTCCTATAAAAAGAAACAAAGTATTGGAGAGAAATAATGAAAGCAGAGGCCTTACATTAGATGAGGGGAATAGTGAACCCCTGCTCTGAAGAAAGATCATTTGAACCGAGACTTAAATGCAGAGAAGCAATTAACCAAAAATGGGAGATGAGAGGTGACAACCAGAGTGAAGCCTCTGAGTCGGGACAGAACTTGATGTGTCCACTGAAAGTGACCAGGACCTGAAAGAGTGACTCAGGTTCCTAAAATGCACAAACACCAAGGTTGCCACCAGACTAAAAGTTCATCTGTTTGCTCTGTGACATACGTCTGTCCCATGGATCAGAATATCGTTAACAGGAATTAATAGCACAATTCTACCCTGTACAAAATCCACATGGGAAGACAAAACATAACCAGAAAATACCATGACAAATCAGTGTCACAAGATCTGCAAACAGCCTGTGTGCATATAATCTATTCTCTTCTCCCTTCCCCTCCATCCCTTTCCCTTCCTTCATTCCTTCTCATATTGAAAACCAAATCATAATCCAAGATTGAATTTTGTTATAGAATCCTGGAAGGTTTTGTTAGATGTAGCAAATGTTTATAGTCATCACACTAAAATACTTCAGTAATCCATGTTGGATGTTCACAGCTCCGTGCATCCATCCATACTGAAATCCTTAATATCTCATTACCGGGGATCCCTTTTTCCCAGGCTCAGATATTATTGAATATTCATGGTCAGTGTTTAGCTTGCTGATTTTCCTTTTGGTGAACTTCTGTAGCAGGAGAATATTGTCTCCAATGCATACAATCTTGAACTATGTTTAAGAAGTTAATAGTCCATGAAACCATTTCTTTTCCTTAAGATAACTTCGCATATCTATGTTCTACGACTTTAGGTGTTTCTTTAACTTTGAGGCTAACTTTATTTTTCTCTTTTTCCATTCTTAGTTGACATCTTTCTATAGCCACTAGGTACTGACTAATACTCCTTTACCCTTTGCTTGTCGTTGGCATATAGTGAATGTTATTCAGATCCTTAGCATCAGTACAGTCACACGTTTTTGTCATATTTACTACTTAGACTAAGGAAAATAATTTAACTTTGCTCTATTAGAATGAAAACTACCTTAACATTTTAATTTCTCTTCTCTGGAACATTTTAGATTAATATCTATAACAACTAGAGTTTTATTCAATTTTTATTGAATAAATGTGATAGCATGATTAATTTGGTGTGAATAGGAGGCAAAAAAAACAAACTTAGGTTTCATTTTTGTGATTTCTTTCTAAGAGTATATAGAATTCAGGACCTGATATATCATTTGTGAAGCTCCATCCAAAATGAAAATACAAGGCCCTTTGTGCAAAAAATAATTAAGAATTTTAAAAGGGCACAAAGAGAACATTAAGCCAAGCATGAGACTCTTCTGCACACGGAATCCTATGGGACTATATGAGTTATATGGCCAGAAAGTTGACCCCTCTTTGGGGTCAGGGGCAGCTGCAAATAACTTTATAAATATTAGATCATTAAATATGAAATGTCCGATTTTGAATCCAAAGTTTAGTTTATTATATCTCAAACAAGAAGTAGTATAATTAATCAAGGTATGTGCCTAAACTTTCGACAAAGTTTTGCCATCTTGAGGGTAGCTTATTTATGCCGGCAGTGGAGAGTGAGTGGTGATGAGATCATGAAAGGTGTTTTCCATAGATTGTTGAGAATTGAATATTTTTCCTTGCAAGAAGTGGTCCAAAGCCTGGGAGAAGTGCTAGTCAGTTGGTGCAAGGTCTGGTGAATACAGTGGATGACAGAGAGTTTCCAAGTCCAGCCTCTATAGTTTGAGCAGTGGTGTTTTTTGGGACTTGTGGTCTTACAAGAGGATTAGCCTGTCTCTGTTGACCAATCTCACTGCTTAATCACAAGCAACCTCATCATTTCATCCAATTGGTTGCAATAAACGTCCGCTGTAATCGACTGACCAGGTTGCATGAAGCTGTAGTAGATAATACCAGCACTGGACCACCAAACAGACACTTTTAGCTTTTTTTGATGAATATTTTGTTCTGAACTGTGTTTCAGCACTTCATCTTTATCTAACTATTGTGCTGAATGCTTGCAATTGTCAAAAAGAATCTATTTTTCATCACATGTAACCATCCAGTGTAGAAATGGTTCACCTTTATGTCGTAACAGCAAAGAAAGGCAAGCTTCAAGATGATTTCTGGTGCTAGTTTACTTCATGTGGTACCCATCTATCCAGTTTCTTCACCTTGCCCATTTGTTTCAAATGGTCCAATGTTGTTGGAATAGTAACGTCAAACCTTGCTGCTAATTCATGCATAGGTTGAGATGGATTTGCTTCCACTATAGGTTTCAGCTCATCATTATCCACCTTGGTCTCAGGTCACCCACATGGCTCACTTTCAAAATTAAAATCACCAGAATGGAACTTCTCCAACCATGGACGTACTATGCGTTTTTTAGCCACATCCTTCCCAAACATTTCAATGATATTTTGAGCTGTCTACACTGCATTGGTTCCATGATGGAACTCACATGCAAAAATAACATGAATTTTTTACTTATCCATGGTTTCACAAAAAACGTGAAAAGATAATCACAAGCCAAAATGTGTGTTTGCAAGACTGAGGGATGTACCTTCACAACAGGAAAGAAAGAAGTGTCAAAGTGAAATGTCAGAGATATTAACTGTCAAACTTAGTAGTTAAGGAAATCAGATATTTATTCTTAATGACCTATTATAGTTATGTTTAAAATCGCTTCTATAGAATTTCATAAATATACTTTTAGGGATAAAATGGTATATAAAATAAAGTGGAATGAATATATTTATTTGGAACACTATGCTTTGGGCACAGGGTATTCTGGTGAATAGAAATACAGGTTAATAAGAAACTACTTTTAGTTTCAAGTTTATCATTGACTGGTGCAATGCTTTGGTTTAGCCTGAGAGCTCAGAAACTAGATTCCTTGGGTTCTCAAACTTGGCTCGATCTACTCTATTAGCTTTGGGTCCTGGCCAGATTTGCTTACCTTTCTGTGCATCATTGTCCATGTGTAGGTAGGGATGATGACAGAGAACCTGTGGCATGGGTTTGTCATGCAGATTATTATATTTCACATCCTTTAAAGAGTACCTGGTCTGTAGTAAGCAAAGTCTACTCTGTTTGTTCAAAGTCTTTTTTAGTTTTTTTTCTTGCCTTAGGGCTGTGGTCCCCAACCCCTGGTCTGCTGCCTGTTAGGGACCTGGCCTCAGAGCTCCGCAGCAGTCCCCACTCCCCCTCCCCCCCATCCTGTCCCCCCCCACACCATAATTGTCTTTTATGAAATTTAGGAGGGGGGGCGCACGGCAGGAGGTGAGTGGCGGATGAGCCAGCAAAGCTCCATCTGCAATTACAGCCCCTCCTCCCCTCCCCATCGCTGGCATCACCGCCTGAGCTCCAGGCCTGCCCGCCCCCTCCCCCACCCCACCCTTCCGTGGAAAAATTGTCTTCCATGAAACCAGTCCCTGGTGGCAAAAAGGTGGGGCACCACTGATTAGTGGATTCATATCCCAGATACAATTTACTCTCTTTAGTGGATGTAGATTAATGTTTAGTATAAGATGAAAAATATTTCATGGTATTGTTTGTATAGAATTACAGGTTTGACAGTTAGTGGACAAGGGATTTAGCTCATGATAGAATTTAATAATTAATAATGTATTTTTTCTCCTATAAGAACATTGAAAGAGTTTTTGTTTTTAAATCCTTTTCTCCCCATCACCATTTGGCTTTATTTAAAATCCAAGATCTAAATCACCTGGTTAATAGGGCAATCCAGTTAAATGTAGTTATAGTTAATATGTTACATAATTTTAGAGTTCAATTTATTTCAATCTTAGCTTTTCAGACATTCTTAAATACATTTAAAATCAAGCTTGTTTGGAAGTAATTCATTGTGATTAATTAAAGTATTTTATTTTTATGTCACTAAATAATAAAACTTTTTATATTAGTATAAATTATGTTCATTTATAATGATCAACAATCTATTTTTGTGTTTTTCGGAGAAGATACACTGATTTACAATCTATAAACTGAATCTTTACTGTGATGAAATACCATCTGAAATATTTAAACATCAGTTTAGGACTATATCAAACAATAACCATACATTATTTTTAGTATTGGTGGTAAATTTATTGTAAACAAGTTCACTTAAGGTGGTTTCTAAGAAACTATTCATTCTGAGCAATATGTCTTAGAACAGGATGTTCTAATACAGTATGGTTTGCAAGTAAGAATATCATAATACTTCTAGGCATTTTGCATGTAAGATGGTGAGAACCTATGAAATAACTGAGCAGTATCGCTATTTTTGTTGGTTGTGAAAGTTGACAAGAAAGTAAAATGCAAAACTCCTGAATTTATGACACAGCTTTCGAACCATATCATGTACTCAACCCCTTCTCTCTCTTTTGACTCTTACTATATAATACCTATATTCAATCTCTTTTCTCATATCAGACAGTATTACTGAAGTCTT
Source organism: Varecia variegata (assembly GCA_028533085.1). NCBI lineage: Eukaryota > Metazoa > Chordata > Mammalia > Primates > Lemuridae > Varecia > Varecia variegata. The sequence goes on along the minus strand of CM052449.1, from coordinate 2,107,464 downwards.
CACTAACATCTACGTGACCAGTTTTGGCCCTGTCTCAGATACAGATATGGTGAGTTTTTCATTAAATAGTATTTTTACTTCATATAATGGGAAGTGGGGGGCAGAATAAACAAGTGTTTTTACTGTTATGGAATTACATATCTGTCTCATATCTACTTACTCTACCCAAATATACGAAGAGGTACGGATGTTAACCTGTTTGTGGTGCCTACTTCCAGCTTGCGTGTTCAGATTAGCCTTTTATATTCTTTTCAAAACCTGTCTACCTAGCTACAATGTGTGGTAATCAATTGTTTAAATATAAATAATCATATTATGAGAACAATTTTCTAGGATTAAGGCATCAGTGTGGACTTCCGTAAGTAAAGTCGGTACAGTTTTCATAGACGACTGAATGATTTCACGGTCTGTGTTACACATAAACAATTTCTGGTTGGCATTGAGCAAGGTGAGTGCCTTGTCATACTATCTACATCCTTGTACATATAATCTGCATACTTAGTATACATGTATAAATCAATCTAGAGAAAATGAGAGTGTTGATACTCTTGGATTCCAAGGAACTAGTGTTACTAATATTTATTTTTCTTTAAAATGAGATGGATAGGAGAGAGAAATCAGTCTGGTGTGTTAGAAACTGATGGGCTAGAATCACCAAAGATACTTCTTGATTAAGCATAACAATTTTAAGAATCAGTCCTCCATTTCTACTATTAACTAGAGTGCTCTGTAATAGAAACTGTTGAAACAGCATTTCATTCATTAATACCTTGTCAGATCTGCCCCATCTCTCGGCTGATGCCTGCCTTGCTTCGCGTTCCCCGGATGCGAGTGTCCCTAGTCCCAGGCTACCTCTCTGCCAAGTTGGTGGCTCATCATCTCATTCACCTCCGCGGCATCCGTGTCTCCAGGGCCTCGCGGGTCCTGAGCGATCTGTGGTCCTCACGGTCCAACAGTGAGAATTCTATTAGAGGAGATGCCATTATCTCTTTTTTGCCCAGTTATCCCCCACATGTCATTTCTCTGATAACCTAAGGGGAAAGTTTACAAGTTTGGAGATTCCCCACCTGGCTAAACACACAAAACAAAAAGTATTTCCTTTTTGCTGGCTCTCGTAAACGTTACCAGCCAATGTATCTGCACCTGTCCACCTTTCCATAGGAGGTCACAATGACACTTTCATCATAAAACAATCTTCTTCCATCGCAGCCACTTCTCTCACCTCACAATCCTTTCCTCGTACCGGGGCGGGTGTCAGACGCGGTGCCTCAGGTTCCGGCCACGGGGGTAGCGCGGGTGGAGCAGGGAGCTGAGGGACGAAGCGGCCGGTCCCCGGCGAGGGACACCGAGTGGCGGCACCGCGCGTCAGGCTTCGGTCCGCAATGTCGGTTCTTAGCGCTCTTGGCCGAAGAATGACCAGACGCTCCGAAGTTAGGCCAGCGGGAAAATGAGGTTTATGAGGAGAGAAAGAGGATTACAGGGCAAGAGCAAGACACAGGTTACAGAGCGTGACGCGTACGGCACAGATGACGGCCAGACCCACTGTCGCAGCAAAGCGAGAGCAAATGGAAGGGCCCCACAAAAGGGCCCGGTTACGGTCTGCGTCTTGTTTTATAGTGCCCGGATTGAGACTTCTTCCCTTGTGGTTCAGAGGTCACCATGGAACCACTGTGATTGGACAGGTGGGAGCTGCATGACCTGGGTCTTACTGCGCATGCGGATCTCCCATAAGCCTCTAGGAAAGCCCGTTTGGCGGGGCGGAAGGGGTGTGAATGGCGGCGACACCCGCTTTTGTCCCCAGGAGATCCAGAATCCCTTGCTGTCTCCCTAACACGTGGGGTGGAGGGTGCTCCTCACCTTTGGGGAGGTCATTGATACAGGCAGATCTTTAAAGTGCTTTCCAATTAGAATGCGAGGATTTAAGTGCTTTTTTTCTCCCCTTCACCTCTGGGTCTTAGGTACAATTCTGGAACAAGGAAAATCTCACTCTTCAACATAAACCTCCCTTCCCCCTTGCGTTATGGTGTGTTTTGACCTGAAATGTTAATCTGCTTCTTTCCACAGTCAATGTAAGTGGACAGGACCTTGAAAGATGACAGAGACGTATTTAGCAAGAGTGTGTTTTCCAAACGTTGTGGGTTGGCTGTAAAGATCATCTCGTTTTAGTAAATACTCTTTTGTCTTAGTGCAGCTTGTCTTAATAAGCGCTCCCAAATGTTAGACACAGTGAGAATGATCATCTAACTTCTATGTAGGATCAAATAGAAAGAGCCAGAATTTTGTCAGGCACTACGTTGAAAAACTAGCAGAATATTACAGAAATGATGACTCTTACATGACTACCTTTGTGTCTTTTACCACCCAAAACACAAAGGCAAGCGATATAGGACCCCCAGATATTAGTATGTTTTCAATGTAGATTTTTTCATGTTGTAAATATTAGTATTAAGAGTCACTGCATAGAAATTTTTGCTCTTTTTTGGCAAAATGATTTTACCTAAAAACATAAATAAAAAATATACACATATGTACTTACATACAAATAAACACATATATTTCTAGCAGGACTTGTTTGGTATTTGGGGATTTTAGACAAATCCAGGTCCTACATTTTTGGCAAAATTTGTTTTCCAGTAGTGACAGTGGATTAGACTAATCCTCTACCTCTTCTTGTTCAAACCACTCTTTGAGATCACTAACACGTGTTTTAGAAGTCGGTAGCTGGTGTTTGGCATGCAGTCATTAGCAACAGAACAAATTCAAATTTACTCCTTCATATCTTAATTGAACAAAAAATAATTTGGTATCATCGGTGACTTGAACCCAAAAACTTAAAAAAAAAAAATTTAGCAAGCTCAAGATACACTTTCTTATTTTAGGGAACCCTACATAAATTATAATAAACATTAAAATGCACTCACATTCCCGACTTATGTATAGGTTGAATTGAGTTCAGTGGAATTGTAGTTGACAACATTTAAATAAAAAAACACTCATTTTGATTTTTTAGTTTTCTTTTTATATTTCAGAGTTCTTGTGTGTGTGTGTGTACACATCCATATATAGATATATTCTCTTTTTTTTTTAAATAATTTAAAGAGGTTTATTCTCAGCCAAATTTGAGGACCATGACCCAGAGCCACACCTAAGAAGCCTTGAGCAAGTGGACTCCCTAAATATATATATATTCTCAAAAATGAAATTCATATTCAACATCTCCATAAGCTCTTGAAAGGCTTGAATGGTGCTCTATTAAAAGACATATATACGGCTGGTGCTGTGGGAGGTCAAGGTGGATCACTTGAGGCGAGAAGTTGGAGACCAGCCTGGACAATGCAGTAAGACTCTGTTTCTATAAAAAATAAAAACATTAGCTGGGTGTGGTGGCACGTGCCTGTGGTCCTGGCTACCCAGGAAGCTGAGGCAGGAGGTTAGCTTGAGCCCAGGGGTTCGAGGCTATAGTGAACTATGATCGCACTACTGCACTCCAGCCTTGGTGACAGACTGTGACCCTCTCTCAAAAAAAAAATAAATAAAAATTAAAAATTTAAAAATAAATAAAAACATATATACATTCTATAAAGAGAAATGATTTTGTCTTCATGATGATCAAAAGGAATTATTTCAATCTTGATATTGCTTTTAATGGAAAGCAAGACAATTAAATGAGGCAAAGGTTGAATTTTTGTTTAGTATGGATGGCCAGGTCAAGAAATGAAACTTGGCTGTGGCACCCTAAATAGAAAAAAATACATATATCATTATGGGAAAAGAAAACACACCCATCTTATTAAGTATAAGTCAAAGCAGATATGGAAATATCTAGTTAATGTCTTACAGAAGCAATTTGTTAATGGGAAAAAAGTAACGAATAAATTTATTTTTAGTAGCTTAGTTGATACACTCTTATTTGAATGTAGTGTGTATACTCAACAGCAAAACTTAAACCGCTAAGTTCTCCTGTTCAGGCCTGTGATACAGATTTGTTGTGACATTAGCCTGAGAGAAGAAAGCAGCATAGCGAAAAGAATTAAGAACCAAAAGAACACACAGACACACACACACACACACACACACACACACACTGCTATCTCGTAATGATTAGCCAGTGTAATTGTCCAAAGAAGTTTGTAGATATAAATTATAATTAAAGATTCTAATTACAGTGTCTGCAATTAAGTTAAAAATCTTTTATTTCAACATCTAAAATATTCATGAGTAAGAAGGAAGGTAATTAAACTTTGGAATGTACTAGTAGCTGACAATTTACAGTTTGTAGTAGGCGTATGTATGTTAGCAATTTCGAACTCTTCTGGTTGTTTTTTTTTTTTCTTTTTTCTTTGGTGTCTATAAGGATTTCTTTTCGTATATTAGTAAACATTTTCACTGTGTGTGTATATTCTTCAGGCATAAATATTATAACCACCATTTATTGCACCAAAGCCTATACTGAGAACCTCAGTGCAAATGGTTGTCTCTTGCTAAGTGTTAGGGTTAGAGCTTGAACAATGGAAACTTCAAAGTAATCCTGAGATTTCTGATCCAGAGTTTCCCATTAGACTGTTAAGAAGCAGGCAGTCTGATCAGTATGATCTTGGTTTATTGACTATATTGGTCCCTTTGGTTAATACTTTCCTCCCTCTATAAAAACAGTGCATGATCTCTTAGAATCTTCAAAAGCTATTGGGATATACGTAGTTCAGTAGTTAACATCACAGAGAGGTTTAGAAAGTTATTGGGTCTTAATATCTGGTCGACAGTTGGCACTGCACTTAATCTGTTATCTTTTATCAGAGGTTGTCATTTGTAAATGTAGCTAGCTAAGAAGACCTGTGACAAATATGGCCAACACCATTTATGAAAAGTAAGCTAATGTTTACTTACTTTGAAGCTGGCATGTAAAAGATGAAGGATGAAGACAGAAAAAAACTATTTAGAAAGCTGTTGTATTCCAGGAAAGAGATGATTGTGGACTGGCCCACAGTAGTGGTACTAAAGATGGAGAGAACTGAAAATATTTAAAAGTTCTTTGTGATCTGTGGGATGCAGGGGTTGATGAAGAAGTACAGGATGAAGGCTCAGGGTCTTGGTTGGATGGTGGTACCATTCACTGGGTTGCAGAACCGAGGAGGAAAATTTTGTTTGTTTTGTTGCTTGGGGAATGAATATTTGTTTTGCACATGTTGAGTGGAGTCTGTTTAATTGGAGATACCTAGGTAGCAGACATAGATCTGAAGCTCCGAGGAGGGGCTTAGAGTGGAGATAGTTTGGGTGCTGTCTGATGGTAGTTGAAATCACAGGCATGTATATTATAATTGTAGAAAGAAAGAGATTAGAGTGAAATAGTCATCAAACTTTCATAGAAACTCTAGAACACCAATATTTAAAGGACAGAAAGAGGATAAAAAAAGATCGTAGAAGAAGCAACCATGGATGTCTGCCGAAATGAAGGCTGATTGCCTTCTCTGAGCTAAGATGTGCTTTGATCCTTTAGAAGAAAAGTCAGAGACCACTGCCTTTTAGTCCTTATCAGATGCAGTGATGTGCACTCAGACGTCTGCACCACAGCCATCTGCAAAGACGATATTTTGTAGACTGGGGTGGTGTGGCCCATTTGGTAATGAGATGAAACCATAGGTTTTGCCCACAGCAAAACCTCACGTAGGGAGTGGGGAAACGGTTCTAGAAAAGAGAGCAGATAAAAGTAGTTTAACTCCATCGATTACCTTCCTAGAGGAGAGGAGGGTTGTGGGAACTTAGTAGGTCCCATCATAGTTGTCTTGTTTCCCTGAGGACACCGAATGGAATTTCCTATCATCCTCCCCATTCATTTGTATAAACTGAATAACAAACGTGATTTCTGAACATGAAGTGATATTTAAAATAAAAATTACAGAGGTTGCATGTTCTTTTCCTAGGTTTCAAGTGTGCAGCCTGTCTTTTTGGGAGGGCCGTACAGAACTTGCATGCTTAGATTAAGAATAGTAGATCTTATCCGTTGGTGTTGCTCTCATACATTTTCCAGGAGATATCACTACATGCAGATTGTTGGCAGGCATGGAAAAGTCTTAGATCCCGTGCTGGGGATTTTCCCAAGGGTTTCCCACAACACCAGGAGAATGTGGTTTTAAGAATTCCAGTGCAGGAAGGAGAGCTTTGCAAAAGTAGGGAGAGAACAACTGTGTCATATATTATGAGAAAGCCAAGAAAGGGGTTTAAATAAGTCATTAGATTAAGAACAGAAGTATTTGCTGATTGTGGTAAAAGCAACCAGATTGCAGCGGGGGGAGGCATGTGGGAGGTGAGGAAGTGGAGAAAGCGTGGAGGCAACATTTTTTAGTAGTGTGGCGGAGAGGAGGCGAGACAGAGGGCAGTTAGCTGTACAGCATTATAACTATCAGGGAGGCTGTTATTTTTAAAGATTGCATTGAACTTCTCACTGTTCTCGGAACATGTCATTATCTTTAACAACTCTCTGGCCTTGCACATGTTTTTTCCTGTTCTTGTTATGCTTCTCTCCTCCTTCGCCAACTGAAGATCTTTTTATTTATTCAAGGCCAAGCTCAAATTCTGTTTTCTCTGATTTCTTTTTAGATTATTCCGAGGAGGCAGTTCCACCACCCGATCCTCATACTTTTTTTATGACATTGCACACAGGATAATGCAAACCTTCACGTGTCTTTCTTCTCCACCACAGGCTGCCCTGCTGGAAGGCATGGCCGTGTCTGTTCATTTCAATACGATTGGCCAAGTCCATGCTCTGTGCTGGTCAAATTGTCGGGAGCTGAAGTATATAAGTGTAGCCCTAAAGTTGCTCACAGGGTAGGAGGAGAAAGCTAAGAAAAAGTATTCATTTTAAACAGTGTGATCATGCTTTTGTTGTAGTATTTATGGATTAATATGGTCTCAGAGGGGATATGGGTGGTATGTATAGGGTTTGGGAAGGTTTCTGGGAAGAGAAGATAGCCAAGGAGGACAGTTACGGGTCGGCCAGCTATGAAACGGAAAAAGAATGTGCTAGCACAGATTGAAAGAGCTTGTAGAGTTCAGTGAAATGTGAAAGTTCGATATAACTGGAGCCCGGAATACTCTTAGGGCTTCTGGGGGAGATGAGGCTGGAAAAGTACTCAGAGCCAGACCACGACGGGCATGACAGCTAACTGCCCCCCAAAAGCTGTGGGGTGAGCCCCAATAAAACCTTAACACGTGGTCCATTTGTGTTACCAGGGGACTTACTCTATGGCTTTTTTTTTTTGATATGTCTTGATATTCTTCAAAATACACCGAACAGAAGCCCGCTGTGATTAGTCGAATGTCGTTACATAGACACACATGCAGACACACACAAGATAACCTCACGTCTGCGAATTTAAGGGTTAGGATAATATGTGCAGGTAACCGTTTGCCACAAGGCATCTGAGAGCTTTTCTTCTGTCTGCCGCTGCTGATGCCTTTCTTTTTTTTTTTTTTTTATTTCAGCATATTATCGGGGTACAAAAGTTTAGGTTACGTATATTGCCCTTGCACCACCACACCCCCGAGTCAGAGCTTTTCAAGCGTGTCCATCCCCTAGACGGTGCGCATCGCACTCATTATGTATGTATACATCCATCCCCTCCCCCACCCACATCTCTATATTAATCTCTTATCAGGTATATGGTTTGCAAGTATTTTCTCCCAGTCAATCCTTTTCATCTTATTGATTGTTTTCTTTGCTGTCCAGAGGCACTTTAGTTTGACATAGTACCACTTGGTTATTTTTGCTTTTGTTTGCTGAGCTTTTGGTGTGGTATTCAAAAAAAATCATTGCCAAGATCATGTCAAAGAGCTTTCCTGCTATGTTTTCTTCTAGGTGCTTTATAGTTTCAGGTCTTGCATTTAGGTCTTTAATCTGTTCTGAGTTGCTTTTTGTGTATGGTGTAAGGTAAGCATCCAATATAATCATTTTGCATGTGGCTATCCAGCTTTTCCAATACCATGTATTGAAGAGACTATCCTTTCTAGAAATTTTAAAACTCCAGTGTCTACCCTGCAACTTAGTTCTTCCTGTAACCTTCTATAATCCATGAGTTGTATATATTTGTCTACAAAAGGAGAAAATTTCACACTCATATCCTGCCCTGCAGGATTGTTTTATGTGTGGTATAATCAAAAGAACACGGTGTTTGGAAGCACGGAATTTGAGGTCAAATTTTGGCACACGCTCTCTCTCTCTGGAGGAGAGCCCTTTTTTTTTTTTTTTTTTTTTACAAACATTGCTTCTGAAGTATTTCCCACCTGTAAAATGGGGATAATTTTGCATATATAATAAGGTTTTTGCATATATAATAAGGTTTTTATGAATTTTAAATGGCATAAATTATATCAGTGCATCACTCTCTACATAAAACTATTAATCATTTTGAATACTTTTATTAGATATAATTTAATAATGTACTGTTAGAATATAAATCTTCGGCATCAGTTTCTAATATGTTAGTAAAACTTGCCTGGCTCCTGTTTCAAAGAGAAAGCCTAAACATCTTACCTTCATAGTGGCTGGAATGTGCAGTAGCTGTGTTGTCCTGTGATTTGTTAGAGGTTCTTTCTTTGTATAATAGGACATTATGATTTTGTACTAATTATGTTTACTGACACTTTGCTAATCTGTTCTTAGGTTTCTCACTATTTTGCAATTTTTGCAATGCAAATACTGAGCTAAATTTGTTGTGTAGCCCCGTTTGCTGTACTAACTGAAAATGTTTGAGCTTAACTATTCTTATGTATTCCAAGGTGTTGTTTCTTTAATTGCTGCATATCTGCTTCAGAAACTACATTTTTCTTCATTATAGAAGAAATCCACTGATTGGAATTTACTCAGGGAAACCAGCCTTTATTAGCAAAAAGAGTGTAATAAAATAAATTTTGATACTTTTAAATAAACTTTGAATATCAAAGTAAATGAGAAATTACTCCAAGACAGTCCTGCAATTTAGTTGTGTTTTAGTGAGTACATAATATTTCTTTAGAAATTGGCTATAAGTATTGACTTATAATTAATGTTTTCAGGCAGTAAAGAATATGATGTCTTCACTAAATTAATATGTCCTGAAAATCATGTTTATATAATAGGCTGTGTTATGGTTTATAGAGAGTGATTTCCTTGTTTGCAGGAAAAATTATGGAAATAACACTTAATAAGTTTACTGTTTAAATGGAGATTTTTAGTGGTGGCAAAAACATTTAACTGAAAACTGCATCCTTGTCTGGGTTTTGCCCCTAATAAGCATGGAAACAGGAAATTCACTGAATTTATTTATGACCCCACCTATAAAAGGGGGAAGTTGGATTAAATTTCCTGGAATGAATTTTTGAAATCTTGGAGTGTATGGATTCCTCAACCCTTCGGTCACACCCAGGGGTTGGTCTCACTTCTGCTGTACATAGGCCACAGGGTAACTGCTTGTTGATAACGTCCTTGTGCGGTTTTTTATTGCTTGTTTCTTAGGAAATTTGCACTTCATTGGGAATTTGGGTAATCACTCTGTGATTTTTCCCCATGCGCATGGTAAATAAACCTTTCTCTTATTAATCTGCCCTAATTTTGAGTTGATCTTTCAGCAAACTTTCAGGGGAAAGGCCAAGTTTCCCCTCACCTCTATGATAAATACCAAATTCGAGGTAATTATGTCCTTAGGGAGTAGGGAACCATGATTGAGAAGGGCTGAACAGAAGAGGGAGGACTTCAATAATATTAGTGATGACATTTCTGCTAGGTGATAGGTTCAAGGTGTTTGGAATATTCTTTATGCTCTTGCATCTGTCTTAAAACAAAGTAAAATAAAACACAAATGAAAGCCATGGTCCCTTTCTTGGAGATTTGTAAGCTAGTTGGGAAGCAGAGTAGCAACAACATGATTGCTCCTCTCCTCCCAACTAGTGGTAGCACCATAGATGGTCTTGGAGGAACGGAGAGCTTTATAGAGACACAAAGAGAGCTGGCTGTGTTCTTGCCAGGTGTTCGAAGGACTGGGACAAGTGGGGAACTTGCTCTATTTGAGGAATGGCCACGAGTGGGAATTGTTAACATTGCTTAGAGCATGACATGAGTTTGCGTGGTGGGGGTGGGAGAAAAAGACACAGGCCGTGTTGGATAGATTCGCAGGGAATGCTTGGGACACTGAATTCTCCAAGACAAAGAGTACTCTGGAAACAATTTTTAAAAGAGATCACCTGGAACTTTCTTTTTGTAAACTTTAAGTATTTCCTATGCAGTGGGTCTCTAGGAAATGATTGCCATTCCAATAGCTTCTGAAAACAGGTAATACAGAACCTCATTTTACAGAAATGGAAAATAGCATTTGAAGTTCTATAAAAAGTTTTAAAATGTGTTCAGTTTGCCTGAAAAAGTAAATCATGTGTATTCGTGTTAGGCTGAGATTTGAGGGACCCCAGTTGGAAATATTGCATAAAAACTTACCATAGTGCAAAGACTCAATTCTTAATCCAGTTTTTTTTTTGAGTTCCATTTAGACAAAATTAAGCATTAAAAAAATATAACCACACCACAAAGAATGCGGGTGGGTTAGATTATGGGGATTTTCCCTAAGGATTATCAGCCCAAAGTCTCTGTCCATTTCCTGTTCGTACACCATTACCTATGGCTGACATTCGGTATCATCATCATCGATTCAATTTTTGAGGGATGATTGGGAATCATTTACTTGATTCAGATTTGTACAAATGATTTGCCATTTCATAAGTATATGATATTTTTAATCTGTCCTTTTTTACAAATATAATTTTAGTTTAGTGAAATTGCCAGTTACCGCAGAGTTTATGTTCAAAGATGCGGTGACTGTGGTTTTGTGCTCAAAGGATGGTTTCTGAATTTCCAATCTCAGGTGTGTGATTGAACATTTTAACTGTTTATAGTGTAAGTGTTTACACAAACATACATTGACAAAAATTTGAACATTTAATAGATTGTAAATATTAATCATTTGTGAATTGTATATCTCATCTAAAATGTATAAATTCTTTTAAGAAAGAGACAGAGATAAAGAGATAGAAAGCTAGAAAGAGACAGAGAGAGAGATAAAGACAGAAAGAGGAAGGGAGGTTCAGTTAAGCTAAAGTTTTAAAGAATAAAGATAGAGGAATTGATGACTTACTGGTCTGTACAAATATTTTAAAGTAACTTTTTCAAAATAAGATATACAAATAACAAGCACATGAAAAAATGCTCAACCTTGTTAATCATAAGATAAATGCAAATTAAAACCACAGTGAAATACCATCTTGCACCAGTCAGAATGGCTATTATTAAAAAGTCAAAAAACAACAGATGTTGGGGAGGATGTAGAGAAAAGGGAACACTTATACATTGTTGGTGGGAATATAAAATAGCAGAACCTCTATTGAAAAGAGTATGGGGATTTCTCAAGTAACTAAAAATAGAACTAACATTCCATCCCTCAATCCCACTACCGGGTATGTACCTAAAGAAAAAGAAATCATTATATCAAAAAGATACCAGTACTCATGTTTCTTGCAGCATTATTCACAATAGCAAAGAAATGGAATTGACCTAAGTATCCAGCAAAGGATGACTGAATAAAGAAAATGTGATATATACCCCCCCCACACACGCACAAGATGGAATACTTTTCAGGCATAAAAAAGAATGAATAGGATCTTTTGCATCAACATAAATGGAACTGGAGGCCAGTATCTTAAGGGAAACAGACACAGAAAGTCAAATACCACGTGTTCTCACTTACAAGTGGGAGCTAAGTAATGTGTACATATATAGACATAGAATGTGGAATAATAGTCAGTGGAGACTTAAAAGGGTGGAGGGAGGAAGATTATGAGGGATGAGAAATTACATAATGGGTACAATGTACGCCATACAGTAAAAGCCCAAAATTCACCACTGTACAATGTATCCATGTAACAAAACTGCACTTGTGCCCTTTCAATTTATACACATAATTTAAAAAATACATTTTAACATGAGGGAGTTTATTTAAAAAAATTAGTTGTAATACAAGTACTTTATAAATTATCAGAATACTTAAAGTTTATTGAAATCATCATCCCCTAACACATTCTTGCTAATGATACGATATCTCACCATTTTTTTAGGATTAAAAAAGAAACATATTCTACAATTTCTTTGGCAACAAGAAATGTAGACATACAGATCTGACAGTGTGTTTAACTGTTGTTTCTTCTTTCTTTTTGGGTCTTTAAAATATTTATTTGTTTGTTTGTTTATTGCTACTAGGAAGGCTGCCTGCTCATTTTGTCTTGAAATTAACTACTTAAAACAATCTACTGAGACCCTGCCCAAGCATATTCCCTCTCCAAACAATTCTAAACTGTAAAGCATTTGACTGAGACCTTGTCCAAGGGAAAGAGGCCAGATAAAGTAAATTTATTTTTCTTTTCACAAGAACATGTAGCTAATTGTTGTATAAATACACAGACTTGATCCCACTGTAAATGGCCGCATGTATTAATAAGCTAAAAGAGTGATCTTTCTGATTCAAAATTTACTTTTCTCACTATAGCTCACTTTTAAAGTATTTAGAATATTACTTTAATTGGAATTTTATAGTGTTCTGTATCTAAATATATTTTTAAAGGAATGCTATTTTATATTTCAGGAATATACAATAGATGTTTTCTTTCGACAAAGATGGAAAGATGAACGTTTAAAATTTAAAGGTCCTATGAACATCCTTCGACTTAACAATTTAATGGCTAGTAAAATATGGACTCCAGATACCTTCTTTCACAATGGGAAAAAATCAGTAGCTCATAATATGACAATGCCAAATAAGCTGCTTCGAATCCAGGACGATGGCACTCTGCTGTATACAATGAGGTACGTGTTTAGGTTTGATGTGTTGCATTTATATACTGGGAAATCTATGTATTAAACAACCAATCTAGTTGTCAAGTATTACCACAATTGAATATTTTCATAACAGATTATTGAACTACCCATAATATGTTTTACAAATACTTGGATATAAAAAATATATAAAGCAGTATTTAAGAGTTTGAGTCTCGTTTTTGTGTGTTTAGTCTACAGAATTGCCTTAATTACTGAGAATTGATGTTTTTGGTTATTTATTCTTCATAGTACTTTTTAATTAAGTACAGTTTTAATACTAGTACTTGAATTTTGTTTATACCAGTGTGAAATTTTGTTTTTAATGTCTTAATAGATATCCCATCACAAATTGTAAGTGATTTTTAAGCAAGATTTTACTTAATTTAATATTTTAATCCTCCTTATGAAGTTACTCTAAAGAAAAAAAATTTTTAAAATCAGAGATACAGGCTTTATTTAATGAGGCAAGTAAATTGGATACTATAAACATGTTTTAGATTGAGTCATATAAAATTCCCATTTTGCAAATCAAAATTATCCTATCACATTAATTTCATTTAACTCAACTTTAATGAAATTATCTAAAGGAATAACCAGGTGTTGATCCTAACAACTATTGCATTTTAACTATGCTCATGAATTAATCATCCAAAATAAGTCACTTGTACTATGTAAGAAAAAAAATCACAAATCTAGTAAAGTGATGTAGAACCCAAAGTTAAAATATTTAATAAAAGATTTAAGGCATAGATAACTGTCATCAGCATTATATATAGACAGGTAAATGTATTCCAGATATTTGATATGTTATCATTTCATAAGTGCTGGATTTCAGTTATGAAAGTTATTTAAGAAGGGACAATAATACTATTCACATACAATAATGCTATTAAAATATGCAATAAAGCTAATGAATTATGCAATAATGCTTTTTCTGATCTTTAAAGAAAAATATCTTGAGGACTCGATACTAAATGGCCACTGCCCAAAACGGAAGTGAGGCTATTCTGCCTCTCTCTCTAAATCTTGCAATACAGTCAGATGCAGTGCCCCTGTTGACTTTATACTTTGATCATTCCTATAAATTAAGGCAATGATTGGAAATTTGAGATTTAAGTAAAATATAGGCACTGAACATATAGAATTTGGGAAAATACTGCATGAGGTTCTATTTAAATACTCTGTTAGAATATAAGCCATAATAAATTGTTGGCTACATTTGCTTTGCTCATTACAACAGATTCTTCTATAAATTCCATTCTTTATCCACTTTGCCTTTATGTGAAATGAAATATTAAGTAATTGGAAGCTTTCTTTATAACAGATTTGCTGTGATTACTCTTTATTGTGATCATGTAGATACCAAAAAATATTTAACATTCATAATTTGTGTTCATAATTTACCTAACAACCTAATCTCAATAAGGCATTTCTAGGAAATATATCTATATATGTGTTTATATCTATTTCTATATTTATATCTGTATATATACAGTATGTATTCACAATCATATTTTTGAAGGGAGTTCTTCTGAGCTAATATTGAATTCTTATATTAATTTTGTTATATGGTTGTAGATAAAATGATGGGGAAAATGGCATTCTTTCCCCGATAGTCTTTTTTTTTCCTTAAGATTTCAAGTTTCATAGTAAGGTTAATGAGAAAACAGCCCTTTAAAATGCATATATAACTTCTTAACATACAACAGAGTATAAAATGCCTAAACTATATTTCAATAGCTATTATTGCTGTTTATGCTCAGATTTTATATATGTCAGTGTCTTCTGAAGGATCACCTAAGTGTGAAAGAACAAAAAGTATTTAAATATGAATTAGCCTAACAGGATGCTGTAATGAAGGTTCTACCTCATCATTAATTCTGTTGACAATAATGACAAGCGATTTTTCTTGACGTGCCAATGTACTTAAACAAAGAGTGGATTTTTGACTTTTAGGCTTACAGTTCAAGCTGAATGTCCAATGCACTTGGAGGATTTCCCAATGGATGCTCATTCATGCCCTCTGAAATTTGGCAGCTGTAAGTACAGGAATGCAGATACATGTTTTGTGTTGATGATATCAGGGATAGTCAGCAGCACGGCTCAGTTGCATAGTTTCTCAGATTATGGAATTTTTACTACTTGCTCATTAAGATACAGAAGTAAAAGACATGCTGATCGCCCTCAAGGAACTAACTGGCTAGCCCTGTGGTTCTCTCAAATATCATTATATTTTAATCATGGTGTTTAAATTATCACTTATTTTACTGCTAAATAAAGAACATTATGTGTTTTAGTACATGTGTAAAATTAGACCAGGATTTCCTTGAAGGTTGAGGCTCTAGCTTACTTTCTTTTCTAAGCCCTAGAACATTAAAATGCAAAATCTATGATTTTTTAATCCACTAAGAAGAATTACAAAGGACAGAGGGTATTGTTTATCGAAGTGGCAATCAGCCTGTTGCAAATGCCAAGCACAGAAGCAGAGTGTGTGCAATTCTCTCTCCACTGTCTAGTTAATAGAAGGAATTTTTTTTTTTATTCCTTAAAATAAATTTGAAGGAGATGATGTAGCTGATTGCTACATGCAGACACTTTCTGTGTACACAGAACATTTCAGAAAAGGCTGTGTGCCGCTGGCCATTCTTCAGGTCACTGGGTTGCATCTCGTGTGTCAAGCAGCAGCGTTCACACTTCCAGAATAATTGAACAGGGGAAGGTCACATCATCTCCCTGGGCCCACGGGGCTGTCCAGAAAGGTTCAGAAAAAATTCCTGTGAACACAGCCAAGCTGCTTCCCGCTTGTGTCAGCGCGTCCCTTCACCTGACCTTTTTAGAGACTGTGCTCTTTCTGGCACCCTCATCTTTGCCCATTTTGGGTGACTTTTGACTTTTTACTCTCTCTTGCATAGAAATGCCTCGTCTTCACACTGCCTCACACAAAGGAAAGGGAGGTATGATGGCTGATAGAAATGCACAGCTCTCTCATTACCTTGATCACAGTTTTGGGGAATGAGAAGTTCAGTCTTATTTCCTCTTGCAAAAGGTGTCAGTTCTCAATTTTCTTTGAGAATCTTCTCTTTGTTTAACCACAAAACCTTATTTTATTGTCATAGAAACCATCCCTTCAATACTGCCATTTCTTCCAGCATTATTCAAGATAGTCGTGTTATACAAAGTAAACACGATGCTGAGAAAACCACAGCAGATGCAGCAGAGGGAGACTTATTTACATTGCATAAGTGATATTACAGAAAAAATTGTGAAAAGCCTTGATACTAAAGAAAGGATTTATTCAAGACATAATAATGATGCAGGAAGGAAAGACAATTTTTTTAGTGGACAAGGTATTGTCATTAAGGCATCACATATAAATGATGTGATGTCTCAACTCTAAAAATAAAATAAATGCCCTTGAAAATATTTTAAGTAAAATTTAAAAATCCCTTATAGTGCATCTACAGAGTAGTGGAATCTCACGTGATTGAGAATATACTTTGCTGTATCAGGTGATGTGAGCAACACAAGAGTTTATTATTAGGCATTCTCTGTTTAAGTAATTGTTATCTATTTTGTTTTCTTCACATTTATTTTCTGTTCCACTGAATAAACAATTGGTGTATTCGTTTATTTTTTTCTTGCCTGTGGTAGGTGCTTGATGCGCAAGTGTTAAAAGTATGGGCACCAGTGTGGAGTATTACACAAACAAGCCAAGCCAAACCTTAAAATGTTGGCACAAAAAAGTGTGACAGAAGCATCCACGACTTTTTCTTGTAGTAATTTATCCCTTTCTTACTTAAAAGCACCACCCCCCGCCAAAAAAAAAAAAAGATTGAATTTCTGGAACTTTATCATTGTCTTCAATTTAAAGAAGCATCTTTTCTCTATGCGTACAATTTGAAACTTAGTCATGTTTTGTTTTATTCCTATTGCCTCATACCTTTATATTTTTCCTTATTGTTTTAACTTAGACTTCCATTTGGGAATTTTTAAACTAAGGATAATCTGTTCATTAGCCAAAAAGAAATTGTAAATTGTCTTTGGGGCTAAAAATTAATATTTAAAAATGATTTTGGAGTTAACAAATACTAAGAATCAGTCAGTATGCATCTGTTTAATGCAGCATAGGACTGGAAAATGGATTAACAGAATTAAACTAAATTATTTAAAGACAGCCTAATTTAGAGGTGGAATTTATAATGAATTTTTTAAAGCTGACTTTCTCTCCTTATGGCCTCCTGGTGTATATGTGTCTTAGTGCATCAGAGAGAGCCTCCAATCTGCGTTGCATCACTTTCCTGTGTAACTAATGAAATGCAGTAATTGCCTTTTTAAAAGACATATGAAGAATCAGTCATTTTCTTTAGTAAATTATGAGCTTTTCTCCAGATTTGCATCTTCCACAACATTAAATACTATAGCTAAAATATTATATTTGTTTATTAATCTGAGAAGAATGAACTGAGAATTTATTTTTGTGTGTTTCAAGCACTGTAGCAGGTCCTAGAAGTATAGACACGAATCATATAGAGTCCCTGCCTATCAATCAGTCTCTCATTAATTTATTTAAAATGTCATCACTTTTATAGAGTTTTATTTTCTGTTATTTATGTTTAAAAGTAACATCATAATTCAAAAATGGTATAATTATACTTAAAAAACTTCATAATTTATTAAGATTCAGAGCTATGGAGTGTTGTGAGGACCATCTGGTACAAAGTAGCATGTGTGATGTATCTTTTTGTCCTGTTAAATTCTGTGCCATTTGAAATTTTATGGAAGAGAGGGCCAGGACATGTATTCATAGAGGAAGCAAAATAAGCCACTTATTTAAATAAATTGCTAGTTATCTACATTAGTAATGTTATTTAATATTCTCAGTAGAATCATTAATGATTAGTGAATTGAAGTTAATAACAAAATGAGACCTCAGTAGAATTTATTCATATTCAAACATGAATATTTCTTTATTAAAATAATACATATATAAATATATTTTTAGTATCCTATTTCCAAAATTGTTTCACATAATTTACTTGTGTATGTAAGTGAATACATCTATAAAGAAAATAGCATTTTGCTGATATTAACATTTCCTAACAACATTCAGAAAACCAGATAACGTTATGCAGTATGTCATCAAAAGACACAAACTTACAAACCTTCACCTTATTATTAGTAATGCTTGGGTGGAAACTGATTTGTGGTCATAGACTTTGCATCAAGTTCAGAATCAGGACCATCACAGCACAGTGGTATTAAAACTAAAAAATATATAGATGGCAGAGAAATGAGATTTCCAGTGTCCTGGAGAGCTGGAGGCACCAGAGACTACTGGCCCTTTCTCTCCCTCAATTGAAAATATGTGACTATGATGTTGAGTTTTGCGGAAAACAAAGAGTGACTAGTATCTTTAAACATTCCCATGAGTAAACGTGTACGGAAGTTCTTCACAATGTCAATAGTACAGCAAGAATTACTTGTTTGTTCACGTGCCTGCACGGAGAAGTCACTGTTCCCCGACGGGACATGCCAGTGCCAGGGAAAGGCTAAGACTAGATGTGTTACCTGTGCCCCAGCTCCAGAGTCATCTCCCTTCTGCTGAGTTCTGCATCCTGGGCCAATAAATCAGGGAGTTATATCTTGTCTGTGTGTGTTTGGCCTCTTCCTGCCAATCCACAATTTAACTGGTATGCTATGAAAGTGTAGTCTAGTGATATCTATGTGCAGTAATTAACTTAAACATGTTTTTAAAAGGATTTGCAACTTGATACAACTATACGCATCTAATTTATTTTACATGTTCTGCAATAATTATTTTTTTCTTCTAATAAAATGCATTGTATCACGATAGCTAAGACATTATAGCTCTTAATTAGGAGACTTTTATGTCCAGAAAGCAATATAATTTTGGATTATGATTTTTATTTTGTGAGTGATTTCTATTTCTAAACAAACTGTTTAACTGGACTTTGGGATTCATAACCTGTTTACCACACTATCTTCATGAGACTGAAGGGCATGTTATAACAGCCTCAAAGCCCAGTGATTTTTGCAGGCTCTAAAGAGGTATTTAATATGCTCCTCTCAAAGGGGTTGCAGTGACAATACGCTCCTGGTCATGATCATCTTTCTTAGTTTATTTTAACATGAGGGGTGTGAAGCAAATTAAAAGTACACATTTTTGCCCTAAAAATGTGATCTTTAGGTATTAATTTTTTTCAGTAAACAGTGATTCTGTGAAATATACAACTTTTGAGGCAGCAGTTTATTGATTCTTATTAAAGTGCTTAAATTTATTTTTTCCGATTTCCTGCAGATGCGTATACAACCTCAGAGGTCACTTATATTTGGACTTACAATGCATCTGATTCAGTAGAGGTTGCACCCGACGGCTCCAGGTTAAATCAGTATGATCTGCTGGGTCAGTCAGTTGGGAAGGAGACGATTAAATCCAGTACAGGTTGGTTACACGAGTCTGGGGAAAAGATAGAGTATTAATGGGTTAAAGTCATTGGAGATGTGTCAGATTGCTTAAAGACTTTTGCTCTTCAGGTCCCACAAACAGCAGCATAGATTGTGCTTGGGGCGCTTTTAGACATTCAGAATCTTAGACCCCACCCCTTACTAAATAAGGATTTGCATTTTAACAAGATTCCAAGGAAATTCATATTTGCATTAAAGTTTGAGAAATATACTGTGTATTCAAAAAGTGTGTGTCTTCTCAGACCAATTTCAACATTTACCTTCAAACAAGTGATCATTTCCCTAGTTTTCCAATTCTTTTCCCCCTATTCTGGATAATTTATGATTATTTGACTTTAGCTTTATGGATAATTGCTACTGGCATGTTTGGAAAGCTGATTCTTTCTCTAAGGACCACCTTCATCTTAAAAAAAAAAAAAAAAAAGCAGCTGTGTGGACTAATTATCTTCTATCTGGCAATGATTAAATTCCAGGGAGCAGAAAGGTGGTAGGTATGAAGATAAGACAGAAGAGACTGACGCAAATTAGAACAGACAACACAATGAGAAATTCAGTATGGATGATGGCGTTGAAAATGGGAAGGCCTGGGTGGGAAGCCCAGTCTTGGAGCTGTGACCCGGATCAGCATGTTGAAGAGCTGGAAGGCTCTGAGTTAGAACAATCAAAACAGAGGCTTGAGGTTGATACCAGTGGGAATGAGGGGCCTAAGCAAGTAAAACAATCCACAGACGGATGGTATTTATGAACTTGAATTTCCTTGGTCTGCAGGATGACCTAGGAAAATAAAAAAACTAATAGAGGTTGAGCATCTCGAATCCCAAAATCTAAAATGCTCCCAAATCTGAAACTTCTGAGTGTTGACATGACACTCAAAGGAAATCCTCATTGTAGCATTTCAGATTTTAGAATTAGGGATGCTCAATCATCTAAAAAAAATCCAAAATCTGAAATACTTCTGGTACTAAGAATTTTAGATAAGAGTTATTCAGCCTGTACCATATCATGGCACATGCACTGCAAGTTTCTTGATACTACTAAAAATGTGTTTTAAATACACTTGCTATGTCCTAATGAAGCATTGAAAGGTGATACAAGTGTCATGACATATATGTGATAAATTCTTTTTTAAAAATCAGGGTCTCTTCTATATCTAACTTCTTCTATTTCTAAATGTTCTAACTATTGACTGTAACAGTTTCTTAAGCTGCTTAAATTTTTCTTCCAGGTGAATATACCGTAATGACAGCTCATTTCCACTTGAAAAGAAAAATTGGGTATTTTGTGATTCAGACCTATCTGCCTTGCATCATGACTGTCATTCTGTCTCAAGTGTCATTCTGGCTCAACAGAGAATCCGTGCCTGCAAGGACTGTGTTTGGTGAGTAAATACACTTAGTGGTCCAGCACGTTGTGTTTCGTGATGTACTGTCAAAGGCATTCTCTCTCCTGATCGTCACACCGATATTCTGTGGTATGTGGACATAGAGGATTGTTTTTACTTACAGATGAGAAAACTGAGGCCCAGAGAGGTAACATAGTTAGTGTCACATTGTTAATAAGGAACATAAACAGTCCTCAACTATTCTGGAAATACATCCTGTCTTCTTTCTGTTAATTGATATTTCTCATCAACACTTGTCTCTGTGTTAGTATAAGGAGAATTTTTTTAAAGGTTTTAATTTACAATATAACTACCATATTTCTAGGTCTTCTGTGTTTCTTTTTCTTTTATTTTTCTATTGTTTTTAGGTGAAGAAAGATGATCTTAGAACTTTACATCAGGGAGAGATGGAGGGAGGAAGACCTCATTCACTTCCATTAGTGTGTTCGATTTTCATGATTAAAAGCAGGCAGGGGAATTCTTAAATTTGGAGTATGTAACACCATATTTCCAGGCTTTCTATGTTTATTTTGGTTTTGTTTTGAGTTGAAGAAAAATAATCTTAGTACTTTGAATGAGGGTGGGGGGAGAAAGAGAGGCGTGTCATTCATTCCATTATTGTATTTAATAATTTTCTTGATATAAACAATGCAGGGGAGTTTTATTACTGCTTCTTGGAGACATGAATGAGTCTGAACACATTTTGTAATAAAGTAGGTTACTTTTGTGTGTTTCGACCACTCACTGAATTAGGAAAGTTTTATTGAGAACCTACTCCGTCAGATATTACAGCAGGCCCTAGAGATGCAAATACAAATAAAATACAGTCCCTGCATTCAATTAGCGTAGTATAGTTGCTGGCAGCACAAGAAAGAGGCAGTTACAAGTCGTCACAGAAAATATCAGCGTGCATCCTCTCTAGAACTAATTGAGGAAAAGTTTCTCAGACCCATGCAATGGGACAAGAATCTTAGTATAAAAGGATAGATTGTGCAATTGTCCCTGAAGGATGGAAGAGCATGGTAGGTTCAGTGATAAGGAGCTGTTTGTAGCCGTGGAAATACAGATAGAAATATAGTCAGAGGCCTGGATGATGGTGATGGGAAAAAACCCAAACTCTGTAAAATAATTTAAAAAGGAATTACATGTAAGATCCTAAGTCAATACGTGGAGTATATACAATGGTTTGGCCTGAAAAGGCAGGGCATCTCGAAGCAGGGGATTAATAGGTTATAGACGGGTTTAAAGATTCTTTGATTTGTAGTTGGTGAAAGAAATGAAGCTTGGTCTAAAGGCTTGGCATGTTTTAATTTAAGGTAAAGATGTCTGTTAATCAGAGATAATAAGCCACTGGACATTTACCTAACCGCAAGAGATCTGTTAAGTAAATTGATGGCCTGCAGCTGTGATTTACCTTTGCCTTGCATAGCCTCAGGCCTGTTAATTATCTGATACCTTATTCTTTCAAAAAATATCTCCAAAAGGGGAGGAAGGGCATTAGGAGAAGTGTCTGACCTCTCCGCTTCTCCTGGCCCGCAACTCAGCTTTAAGGTTTTTCTGGGGTCCCCTTGACCATTCAGTCAGCGGGCCGCTTAAGATTTTATTTTAGTTCGCAATGAGAAGGGCCTTTTAGGCCGTGTTAATAAAATGTACCTTTTGGCTATAGTCTATAGCAAGCCACTGTTGTATTTTGAGCTATATGTGCAAAGGTCTCAGAACAATGCCTGGCATTTAATAAATGCTATACAATTGTTAGCTATTCTTCTTTTTACAACTACTTTATGAGAATCTGTCCATATTTAATGTACATGACTCCATGAGTATGGGAATTGGTATACACCGGTGACACCATTACCACTATCAAGGCCATAGACATATCCAGTCCCCTCCCACCCCCTTTATTATTATTAGGGTGTGTGGGGGGGTGGATAAGGATACTTACATAAAATCTACCCTTTTAGCAAATTTTAAGTATACAATACAGTGCTGTTAGCTACAGGTAGTATGCTGTATGGTAGATCTGTAGAACTTACTTATTTTGCCTAACTAAAGCTATTATTATTAATCTGATCCAGTTTGTACTTTAGAAAGATGTGGCATTTTTGCAAAGGATGAATTGAAAGATAGAAGTTATCTGAGGCAGGAAGGAAAGTTAGGAGCTACTAAAATGGTCCAGATGAGAAACGATTAGGTCATTTCAAAAGAAGACAGTGGCAACAAAGGAAAAAAGAATAGGATGTTTGGGAGAGAGAACCAATGGCTTTGATGGACATATATAGCAAGTATAGAAAAAGGAATAATTTAGGATAATTTTAGTTTTATTCCTTGAACACTTTAAGTGGATAATATTGTCAGTAATAAAAGCAAAAGGAAGAGAGAGGAAAAAATGAATGTAGTTTGAGTTATGTGGATTTTGAAGTTCTTTGTGATATCATTTTGATGTCTAGTATATGTATTTGAAACACAGATTACTAGCAGAAACTATTCATAAATATGGCAATCATTAGCTACTAGATAATAGAACTTTAAAATCTAGAACTTATCTCCTAGATAAATTAAATGGGTGAATACAAGATGAAAGGACAGAATCCTTAAAAATATTAAAATTGCAGAATACAAAGGAACTAATGGGCACTTAAAAAACAATATCAGAAAATAAGAATATGCTCAATTCTAAGCATCAACAAATCTGTTTCCACTATTGTAAGTTCAACAAAACAAAGTCCACACCCACCCCGGCACGTACAGGATTATACAGACTATCTCTGTAAGAGTAACGTGTGTTAAGAGAATTAAAGAACATGTAGGAAAAGAAAACAGAGAATGTCAACAAAGAGATGAGCACAACTACAGATAACTAGTTTGGGAATAATAAAAATGCCAAACAAGAAAACACAGAAGACAGAGTGAAGGCAAAAAATCACAGCGCAGTAAAAGCAGTCATACGTACAGAGGTGAGATGAGAAGGTGAGTAAATACTGAACTTTGAATGAACAGCAAGTGTCAGTGTCAAGGCTGCCAGGTTTAACATTTTAAACATGGGTGAGAAGTATAACATATAAAATTAAAAATACAGACTATATTTGAATGTGTGAATTTTATATGACTTATTTACAAAACAGGTTTAAGGACGCCCAAGTCATATTTTCATGTAATTTAATACTTTTAGATGGTAAAAAGCATTCTCTGTATTATCTCTACCAGTTATTCTGTATAAAACCAGTAATAAATATTCCGTGGGAGTGTATGTATATTTTTTATGGGAGGAGCACAAGTAAAAGATAACCAATAATGCTAAAAGCTGCCCAGCCTCCTTACTCTATATTCTTACTTCATCCTTCACGGTTTTGTTTTGAGGGTGAACAATGTCATCTGCCCGATACACAGCAGTTACCTAAGCAAAGTTTCTACACCCTCTAAATTTCTCTATTTAAATTCACAGTCAGGTTTACAACCTCTCTCCCTGGTGAGAAATCATTCGTCCTCCCCCAGTCCAAGACTGTGTGGTGGGTAATCCACCCAAGTAAAAAGAAAAACAAACTGTGACTTTAACAAAGTAATATGCCCTAAGACAGATGTCAAATTTCTCAACCTTTGAGGTCCTTCTGCCCTTTGTGCTGTGACTAGAATAAAAAAATAAAGAGAGCAAATAAGACGGAAAGCAGAGAAGTTGAAATTAGAATGTGCGTTTCTTGATATTGAGACTGTGGCTCCATTCTATTGGGTTTTACCTGTTCATCTTTGGTATATTGCACTTACTTACTTTGTGGTTATGTAGAGCCAGGCTGATGTCTTTGCAAGGGACTGCCCTTGTACCTTGTGATGACAGGAGCCTCCTTGGACTTCCTTAGAGTGTCCAATTTGTTCAACACCAGCAAATACTTGCTAAGCACCCCTCTGTCAGTACTGCCCTACAGGCTTGCGGTGCATCCTTGAATAAAAACCACACATAGTTCCCTTCGTGGTAAGGTATTTGCTCTCTGTTGCCAATCTAAGAAAGCACTTAGGAAAACTTACACTGCAGGTGGTGTGCTTTGAAGGCTCTTGAGAGTGGACAATGCAGGCACCGTAGACAAACCTCATTTTGTTGTACATGTAGGTTATCTGGTGAAATCGTGACTCCTGGTCCTTTTACGTGCTTAACATTCTCCAGAGCTTTCTGTAAATAAAAAATAATTGTGAGGAATAATTATCTCTACATTTGAAGCCAAACCGTTTTTTGAATTTTGGATAGTTTATATAATGTATTTATATTTTGTCTTAATATTAATAGTCAGCATATAACAGTTTTTCTATTAAAGTTGAATAACACACATCCATTAGTATATCGTCTTCTGGCAAATGAGTATAGGGAGAGTTCACATACTACTTATTGCATACAAAGTTGAAGGCATATAAAAGATCTGAGCTGCTTGTCTTATTTACATTTTAGAACAATTAAAACTTCAAAGGGGATATAGTTGGATTTATCGTTTTTCTCCTTAGTTCCACAGGTTTCCTTAATTCAATTTGACTTTTTTCCCCAGCATATTACGGGGGGTACAAATGTTTCCACATCTTTGCAATTGTGAATTGGGCTGCTGTAAACATTCTAGTGCAGATGTCTTTGTTATAGAATGTCTTTTTTTCCTTTGGGTAGATGCCCAGTAATGAGACTCTTAACTGACTCTTGCTTCCACTTTTGTGGAAGCCTGTTTCCAACCTGTCAGTCAGAGGGATCCTTTCAAAATGTAAGTCATATCATGCCATACTGGGCTCACCAGTATACTCAAAGAAAAACCCAAAGACCCTTCAGAAATCAATAAATCCACATACAGTATGAACTCCCTTCCAAGTGTGATTTCTGCTACGTTTCCTGTCCCTCACTGTGTCCCTGACCTCCGTCTGTTCTATGAGCCTGCCAGGTGTCTTTCTAGCAGCTTTCTCTGTCTCTTATGCCTAGACCTCTCTTTCCCCACATACCTGTTTGGCTCACTCTTCATTGCTTTACTCAGTTATCATCTTCTCAAAGAGGCCGACCTGACAATATGACTTAAAATTGCAAACTGTTTCCCCAGTCCTGGCTCTTCTGGCCCTAGCTCTCCTCTGTTTCTCCATCATATCTCATCTTCCAACATTCCATAGAAAGTATATATTGTGTTTAATTTCTGTCTCTCCCACTAGAATTTAAACTTCAGGAGTACAGGTATTTTTATCTCTTTCATTAAACTGATGGATATAGAAGAATGCCTGGCACATAGTAGGCCCTCAATAAATATTTGTTAATAGGATGAATTGATGCATGCTGGATAGAAAAAAATGATTTCCATACCATAAGTATAAGAAAATGATTATTAGTTGTAGATTATAGAATACTACAAAGCAAACTCATAGAACTATAATTCTTAGAATAAATGGTTTCATCAGAGTGACTAGAACCACTTAGCACATGTGACCCACACAGGTTTCCTGCATAACAGTTATAATGAGTTGGATAATTTAAAGGGGAAGAGGGGAGAAGATTCAATTTTCTTTAACAGAAAAATAAACTGTCATAAAATAGTCCAAATATCAAATATGTCAAACTTTACTGTGAAGTATGTATTTGAATGTATGAAGATTTGAGTACATAAATAGATATTTCTGGATGATATTTTTAATAACATGACTGTGTTCAATATGACTCTACATGGAAAAACATAATTGTGATGCAAAAAATAAAAAAAAAATTAAAAAGGAAAAGAGATGGAGGATTGTCCATTGCCAGATTTTATCATATAAAGCTACAGTGCTTAAAACTCTGATATGAGTGTGAGGCAGTAAGTGAGTATATGGAAAGTAATTTTAGATAGTCAGCTACATCAATAGATACAAGATACAGATGGACAGATGGTAGATTCATACATACATAGATGATAGATAGGTAAACACATACATTCATTAATTCAACAGGAGTTAAGTTAGCAAGACCAAATCTGTGTAGACCAAAAGTGTACACTAGGTAGTTAGCCATAAGAAATCACAGTGCTATATCCAAAAAAAGGTTGAATGGATATTGGACAAGAAACACATAAAAATTTTCCATTGCCATGGATTAGCCAGCTGTGAAGTTCAGAGGGACCACAGTCCACAGAGCTTCCATCACTCTGATGCTAACTGTTAAGTTCCGGGGGTTCCCAAACCACCTCCTGTTTTGATAATTCACTTTATCATATATACTGTACATATTATAAAACCAAATAGTAAATGTCTAATTATCAGATTATCATTCTAAGTTATCAATATACCTGCCTCCTCCATACCTTTATTGACATCGTCTTTACTCTCTACCTCCTTTCTCCTGTTCTTACCTTCCCTTTGTCCTGTCTCCCTCATCCTTGTCAAATTCCCACTACGTCTTAATATTTAGTCCTACTCTGGAGCATTCCTTCTCCCTCACCAGCATATCCAACAAGTTACTTAAAGTTAGAAATATCTTGTTTTCAGTGTCATTGGCGAGTGAAAAACATGCTTCTTCATATAATTCTGGAAAGTTATACAGGACATGGGTTGTATGAAACACAGCTATGTATCGTACGTGGTCAGGAAATCAGTAGAAGGAAAAGGAATACTACGTTACAACTTTTGAGAAACTAATCATTTTGGGGGCAGAAAGTTCCTTAAAAATGGCATTATTGTAGTTTAATGAAGAGATAGTCATGATCTGAACTAAGGAATATAAAGCTTTTCCTTTAATAATGAAACAACTAACAGTATTGAGCACTTACTACATGGTTGAAATAATGGTGCAGGAATGAAGAGAGCTTGTGTCAGGTTCTTACTCCACTTCTGTCTTGAGCGAGCTGTGTTACACCTCTCTAAACTCTAGATCTTCTCCACTGTAAATGAAGCTAAAACATATGCTGTCTATAGACCTCAGAGGGATGCCCAGAGCATCTATGAAACAATACGTGTAAAGGTTTTCTTAAATCTTATTTTAAAGTAAATGTATAACTTTAATGTTTTATTTATTCAACAGCAAAGTTTTAGTGTTTCCCGAGAACCAAGGATACTGTAGAATGTACAATGGATCCCAGTAGGGTGTGAGTGTGCGCATTTGTGTGTGTTTCTCTTTTGAATTCAAATTCCTTTAGCCTGGGCTCATAATCTCCAGTTCTACAAAGTTTCAGCTACTTTCCATAATCATATATATGACAACTCTTTAGGTTTACTTTATCTGACTAGCTATGAACACCATGGTGACATAGGACATGAAGGATGATGATAGGTAGCTAGATAGATGAGACAGATCACAAACACACAAATGTGTGTATGTATACACACACACCCTAATATTTTCCACTGAGTAAAAAAAGGTGATTGAAAAATCAGAAGATTTGGTAAACCAGGGGTTCATATTCTTGCATTGGCAGCCCCTGACTGGGACTGAATGGCAGCAGTCCCCTTAAGACATGTGGTGTCTAGTTAGCCACAGCCCTTTTCACTCACTGCTGCTCACCGCCCTTACCCATTTATTGTCCCTACCTTGTCCCTGTGAACAGAACATTTGAATTTACAGCCAGCCTCTGGATCGGGGCATGCAGAGAGAGGAAAGGGCATTCCATAAGAGCTGGGCAAACAAACCAAAGCAAAGAGGGAGAAAATCAGGAAGTCATAGGAGTACATTTCGGCTTGTCCAGGCTAAAGAGTTGGGGCAGCCTTAGAAGGAGACCTAGATGGTTTTCACTGGAAACTAGCTGGAGAGTAGCCGCGGGAGTAGAATGCCTGGGTGGTAGCAGGCTATGAAACCACTGAGCAGACAGCCTGTGCGGGGCAAGAACTTGTTCCAAATCCCCATCCTCCACGAGGCACGGATGACGGGGCGCTAACAGGCACACCTGGCACCCCAGAGTTGACTTTGGCACGAGGCAGCACCTGCTAATCAGACGCAGGCTGCCAGCCCACCGGCCGACCTCCTCCCGGCTGCCATCGTCCCATCCCAGTCGGATCACTGCCAATTAGGAAAGTGGCTGAAGCAAAATGCCTTAATAAGCCGTGGCGAGGAAAATCAGAAAGCTGTGGTTATTCCCGTCCAGAGGCAGGCTGAGAAGTCGTTTCAGGAATATAGGTGGCCCAGGTAAGCTTGACAGATATAAATGAATTACAGTCTCCTTATTGTAAGGACATAGGGGGAGACTTAAAAGTAGATGCTATTGTTTTGTTGGTGATTTTCTTTTAATTTTTAGATTTTGATTAGGACGTGGAAATACTACTTTAATACTATTAGGACCATTTAAGTCATGAGAACCGGTAACTCCCACTTCCTATGCTGAAATTGGTATAGTAATAAGGAGGAGAAAAAATTAAAAATCACATTGTCTTTTATATACTGTACACTGTGTTAGACACTTAAAATTTACTCATTATTTAATTCTGAAAAAAATCCCCAGTTAGGAAAATAACATTATGCCCCCTTTTCAGACAAGAAAATTGAGAGCCAGAGCTGTTGAGAGGCTGCTCCATTATGCAACAGCAGGTCAGTACCAAAGAAGGAATTTACTGTAGAACTCTGACTCAAACGCCTTCACTCTTTGTACTATACGATTAAGGCCTCAAACTACAGTTTCCCTTTCTTTTTTTTTTCCTTTTTGATCTTGAACTCAGAAATATCCTAGGTGATTTCTTCATACGTGGGTAATTTCTTTTGGAGAGTCAAGTTTGCTAAACCTGCATCAGAACTTGAGGTGCACGTTTAGATCTGAGCTCATCTAGGTAACTGCCAGCTGTCGGCAGCTGCTTATTGAAGTATGTCAGATTCCATGCTCTGCAGCAAAAGTTGTTACCATTAAATTATGGTACAGCAACTAATACAGTAAAGTGGCTTTTCCAAGTTCAGATCTGCCCAGCTGTCATATTCTGAATTTTTAATCAAAGTCAACCTAGTTAACCCAGGAATGCTATTTATAATAGGATCACTTAGTCATTAGAAATGCCCATGTAATCTGAGGTGAAGAATTTGACTACTGCCTTTCACTGCATTCAATAAACTGATTTCTCCATAATATACTTTTTCCTGGAATTCATCTGAGAGAGCTTCCTAACTTTATAGAATATATGAAGAAGATTACATGTGTTTCAAGCAGAGATTTTTTTTTTTTTTTTGGTCCTTGTTAATTTTTCTTTATTTTTTTTGGCAATATAGATTTTGTTCATTTAAGCTTTGAAAAAAATTTGGAACATAATGGCTTTTCTACTCTGATTATTCTCCTATTTATATAGGTTTAGGTCATCACTAAATAGTGAAATATTTACTTTCACTTGAGCAATGTTTTGAATGCATATTTATTCTTAGTTTTATAAATCTCAAAAAAGAATAGAAAGACATTATTAATTTTCAAATGATTTCCAGTTGGGTGACTTTTTTGTGATAAAGATTCTCTAAGAATGCATTATTCATCACAAATAACATTATCTCCCTAGTTAAATCACCTCAAGGAGTTATAAGAAATCATCAAAGCTATTAACATCTGAACAGTCCCCCTATATTTTATGGCAATGCAATTTACAGGGTTAAAATAGAAAAAATATTTGATAACAATGGGGAATTTATACAGGATAGGATTCTCTATAGTCTCCTGTTATGTTATCATCTTCTTGTCATTATTCTGAATATATTACTTTATTTTAAACTCATGAAATCAAAATATAACTGTGATGCTCATGACACCAGATAGGACCTTCTTGGATAAGGTGCAGGGGTCCCAGAGATGGCCCTGCTCGGCTGGCTTTGACCATTTTAGATCCAACCTTACCTTAAAATGTAGAACCTCCGGCTCACAATTGATCTAAGATTATTGTGAACCATGCTAGATTTCTTGGAAATCACCTAGCAAATGTGATAGATTATGATTTGCTGGGTTGTTCTTGCAAGAGATTGATTTTGGGTCACACTGACACTGCTGAATGCATTGATAGAATCAGGCTATCAGATTATTCCTAATTAAGAAGCTGAATCATATCCTTTTAGAAATCTAAGCACAGAGTGGTTCAGTCATGAAGGTGATGGGTTGAATGAGACTAGAAATACATGAATCAACACTGAAGACATTCTGTGCTTTGTTGGAACAAGGGAAGAATAGGGGAAAATCCGGTTCAAGGCTTTCCTTTTTCCATGTGAGCCACAATAAATTTTTTCTGAAGGTGGGAAATGAATAACTATAATAAAATTAATTGCCCAAGGCTTTCTAGGCAGCCGTTTAAACTGTACAATCCGTAAGCGTCATTTGAGTTTTCTGAAACCACCACTAGATGGGACTCTTACCTCCTTGGTTTGGACTTTTAGTGTCTACCCACAATTTGCTTGGGGGCATAATGATATACCAGGGAAGCTGTAGTGCACTCTATCTGACAGGTTTTACATAGGGCATTTGCATACATTATTTACAGTTTGGAAGTCTATAAGGTACATATACTAATGCCCATTTTAGAGATAAAGTCACTGAGGCTTAGAGAGAAAAGGGGGAGAGAGAGAATAACAAACAGAGAGAGAGGACAGAAGAGAACTTAACATTTGTTGGACAACTCTATATCCAGGCATATATGCTCATACTTTCCCCCCCCAACAACCCAAAAAATATCATTTCCGTTTTGCAGATGGCAGAAGGGCCTGAAACTTAGTGAAGTTATATAGTTGCTTTGGCAGAGACAGAATCAAACTCTTGCCTGACTTTAAAGCCCACTTTTCTCTATGCATAGCCACTTCTCAAGCAATTTAAGCACTTTAATACAAAATATAACTTTAATATTTATAAATATCTTAGGGGCTTCACCAGTAAAATGTAAGGGTTAGATTAATGATATAAAAAAATACATGATATAAATATATAAGTGACATTGAAAGAAGATCCTATTTGTAGATTCAGCAGTATAATTTAGTAATAAACAGAATGGACGTTTGAGTTAGGTTTCCTGGCTTTATATCTCCTCTTTACTACTTGCTAACAGTATGATCTTCGGTGAGATACTAAACTTCACTAAGCCTCAATTTCCTCATCTATATGTGAGGATAATTATACCTAACTCACATGGATGTTATGTGGATTACACATATTAATACATGGAAAAGTTCTTAGAATAAGACCTGGCCTGTAATAAGTGCTCCTAACTGATGGTTTTTATTATTCTACCTGGAAAAATGTACAAATATGTGATTTATGTGCAAACAGTATTAATTTATACAACTTTAAAATTATAATTATTTTACAATATTGGGATTAAGCTTCTATTTCATTATAAAGCTTTGTATATTCTTAACACGTAAGTGTGGTCCACTAGTGTTCCTGTTCAGAATTTTTTAAATAAATTCTTTCTTTCAGTGAACCAGCTGATAATGAGTATTTACGTTTGCCAGAATCCGGGTCAGGTGGCTGGATTTTAAAAACAGCACATTCCCACAAGCTCCTCAGGGTGTGGAGGGATGAGCCAGGCATGCATATAAATGAATGAAGTAAAAGATCATAGGTACTGGAGAGAAACAAGCCAAAGTAAGCTAAGAGTAAAGGAGAAAAAAATAAAAGAAGGGAACAAGTATATCTGAGGAAGTCAGAGAAGCCCACAGGGAAAAAATCAAGTCAAGCTTTGCAAATGAGCATAATGGAAAAGGCCATATTCTAAGCAGAGGGTACACAATTATGAAAAGCAACATGGAGCATATGGAGAGCAACAAATGATTGACTGGTGTATCTCAGGCGTGGGATTCATGTGTTTTGTGAGCACAGTTAGATAGAGTCCAGTTCGTGCACAGCCTCATTTCCCATTCAAAGGCTGTGGAAACTACTTGAAGTGTGTTTTAACAAAGGAGTAAAATGAGAGAGACAAAAATGGTGGAGTGGAGGTAACCTCCTGGATTCCTGCTCCCAGAGAGGGAGGCATAGATCTCGGTCTGCTATGCATGAGTGGATCGCTCCCCCGCAAGAACGGCGTTGCGAATCGACAGAGAATCAGTGTGGGACACAAAAAGCAGGAAAAAGAAAAGGGAACAGGAGATAAGATCGTGAAATCCGGAGTGTGCGAGACAAACAATAGAGAGTAGAGCCTGGGAGGGCTGGCTCCCGCCTGGCCAGCGAGTAAGGTGGGATCAGACCCACAGGAGAATGTCTTGCTTCCCCACTGACCTCCACACCCACTCAGACAGGGACCTGCCTGAAGTCGGTGCAAAATCACGGCTGGAGACGTGGGGGCTCTGTGGAGAGGAGACATTAGCAGGAAGCATCTTGAACTCCCGAGCTCTGTGCCAGGACTGCACTGGGTGGGGGAGGGGCTGGTCTGGGCTAGCGCTGGAGGCAGTTAGGAGACAGGTAACTTGCCTCTGGCACTCAGCAGGTCCAGATTGATGGAGGTGAACACTGAAGAGGGGACTCTAACCTGGAAACTGGCCCAGG
>CM052449.1:2056062-2073813 GCA_028533085.1 Varecia variegata | reverse complement strand
TTCATTTTTATATGTTTTCAAAGTTCCCCTCTTAAGATTCAGTTAGCAGGAACACAGTGAACTGTTAGAGCGTCTGTGTTTCAAATTTAATCATGCTGCCCAAATTCAGAGAGTTGTGAATTCGTGCTGTCGAATATCAGTCATCTGCTGATATTAGCTCATTCTTTAATTCCCAAAGATTGCCCATATTTTATTGATTATTACCTTAATAAACTATTACCCAGTTTTTTTATTATCTGTCAAACTCAGCTGCCCAGAACACAACCAAAAACTCAGAAGAAGAAAAAAAAATAGCCAACTAATAACATGGAAAGATATAAAAAATCGTGTATTAAAATTAAGGCACTGAGCTCCAGATTCTGTGCTGACATGTGCAGAGCTTGCAAGTTGTCACTCCTGTCTTCACAAGATAAAGCTGAACGAAGTGAAAATTAAAGACTTTTGCTGAATTCATAAGAGGTGACAAACTGCCACCCCAAATTGTGAATAGTCAGGCACATTCAGAGAGACACAGACAAGACCTTTTTACCTGGAAGCGAAGCCGCTGAAGCTGTAGGCTGGTAGGAGCACCGGAATGAATTGTTGGAGATAGAGTATGGACTGGGCTGGGAATGAGGAACTCCTGGAGGCCACAGTTTTATGGGGACCCCACATGTTCCTGGACTTTACCGCCAAGAATTCTACCAGGTTTTTCAGGTAAAGATCTAAAGAATATTCCATCTTGACTACGGCAGGGGAAGGAGCAGAGAAGAGTAATAATTCTGAAATACACCCACGGGCTTCTCCGTAACAAAAGCCTACCTTCCCAGGAAGAGACCTGGCCAGAGCCTTACTCCAGCTGGTAGAAAGGCATCCTCCCCCCCTTCCAGCCCCTCCAGCCTTTCTGTCTCACTTAAGAGGGCTGGGAGGAGACAAAACACACAGTTAACAGTGTCAGGGCTTCAATGACATAGAGCAGGAAGGCAGCAGACAGAGAAGGGAATAAGGGGAACTGAGAAACACTTGGGAAGGTTATAGCTTGAGACACAGGCCCACTAGAAAACTGAGATTTAATCAGAAAATTATAGCAGCCCCCCCCCGTCCTACACCTCACCACCACACCCACAGGACTCCAATAGAGTAGTGGTAGCTCACGGCAGAAAGAGCTGCAAGACGCGTATTCTCTTTGAGAAGGAGAACTTAGTGATTTCCAAAGTCAAGAGGGGAAAGACAACAGCAAAAATGCTAAAGAAGTTTGAATCCTGTAGCAAATACTATTGTAGCAAACATTAAACACTGCCCAACTCTCCTAGCATGATTAACGTCGATCCTATAATGAAGGATTCCTATTACGCAAATCAGCGTGGTCAGTTCTCAACAAAAAGTTGCAAGGCATGACAAAAGGAAAATCAAAACCAAAAACATGGTCAGAAAAGACAAAGCGAACTTTAGAACCATGGCACAGATGTTGGAATGATTGGACGGGGAATTGACAATATTAAATATGATCAATTGTAATCATTAATATGTTAATGAGACTAACGGAAAAAGTACACAACATGCAAGAAGAGATGAATAATGTAAGTAGACAGATGGAAACTCTTAAGAAATAATGAAAAGAAATAAAAAACACAGTAACAGAAATGGAGAGTGTCTTTAATGAGCTCATCAATAAACTCAACGTAGCTATATGGAAAGAATCAGTGAGCTTCTATACAGGTCATTAAAAAATTCTCAAACTGAAATTCAGGCATAAAAAAACAAACAAACAACAGCAACAATACAGAACAAAACACTCAGAAACTATGCTAAAATTTCAACAACTATAACATACTCGTAGTTGGAATATTGCAAAAAGGAGAAAGTGAGAACAGAGCAGAGAAAATACTTGAAGTAATGATGGCTGAGAACTTTCCGAATACTAATGTTAGACACAAACCACAGATCCAGAACACTCAGAGAACATCGGAAAGATAAATTTATAAAACAAAGAACAACAACAGGAAACACACCTAATCGCATCATACTCAAACTGCAGTAAACCAGAGACGAGAAGAATCTCGGAAAAAAAACAGAAAAGGAAATAAAATACTATAGATAAATAATAGACAAAATAATATTTTAAATAAGAAATACTGATCATATCACTATACTTTTTTAAAATTAACTCTACAGTGGTTTCCCATTGCTCATGAAATCAAGGTATATAACCTTATTATCACTAAATACGCCTTGAATACTCTGGCTCCTGCCTTCCCCCTCTGGCCTCTTCTTCTTCCATGAAACCTTTATTTTCTGCCTTCTCACCTTGCCACCCTTCTTTCGATTCCTCCAGAATGCCCTGGGCTTGGACATGTGCCTGGGCTTCTGCACACTCTATTTTCTAGTTTAGTATTATCTCTCCTTTTCTGGTGACCCCTTTAATTTTTCCCCTTATTTCTTTCGGGAAGCCTTGCCCAATCTCACTGGCTAGGTTGATTGCCCTATTATGGGTCATTATAGACCTTGACCTGTTGTGCTGTTAGGTTAATTTGTACTCTTATTTTTAAATACCTCTTAGAGAGCTGATCTGGTTTTGCTCACACATTCTGTTCACACCTCCACAGTGCCCAGCACAAAGTAGGGACTAAATTCATGCCTATTTCATAAATGAAGGAATGCTTTTTTAAAAAATTATCTTAATAAATGCCTATCTATTACAGATCATTAGGGGAGTAGTTTCAAGAAATTTTTACTAATTCATTATAAAACTATTTAATGAACTCCTAGACACCCTTTTACATTTTTGAGAGACGACAAACAGGCCCTAATTCTTATAGTTCATTAGGGTATACAGTTGTATGAAGTAACTAAAATATCTGAAAATAACAGGATGTGACAGAGGTATGCACGAGACCTGGTCATAGGTATCTTTAGGGAAGAAGTTCTACAGACTGTAAAACCTAAGCTATCTCTACGGCAGAGTTAGTAGAATATGCCCTCCAGGGTGCAGGAATCTTTGCTATTTTAATGTATGAGTTCCCAGTGCCTGCAAAAGTACCCACCATTTGGCAGGCATTCAATAATGAGTCAAGGAATAGGAGTTGGCTATATGAAAAAGAGGTGAACAAGTGACAAGGAAAGATTCCCGTTAGAGCAAACAGCATGTACAATTGCCCAAACTGACAAAATTTTTTATATCTGTGCAACTTCAGCCTGGAATATGACAATGGTGTCATTTAGATTATGGAGGCTTTCACCGAGAACAGGACTTCGGGAAGGAAAGGTTGGGGGAGAGGGTTATGAGTTTTGGATATATTAAATCCATGATATATTCAGGTAAGCAAAACAATTTGTAATTCCCTCAACAGTGTAGTGTACAGTATAATTAGCCTTTTAAACATTTTCTTCTAGCTCATAATTGTTTCTGCATCCTTCCAAGTTTAAATTTGTAGGGTTTGAGTTGATTATGTTTTATGAGAAAGATATTTTATTCAAATTCTAATTTCTCTCTCTAACACATAGAAGTTTTAATGGTTTTATAATTCAGATGTAGTACAATTCAGAGTTAAGATTGCAACCTTTCCTACTATACTTAGACTATATCTGTAAATGTTATTTTATTTTATTTTATTTTGGGGGTAGGGAATTATTTTGTCCATTAGGCTAAGGGGAAAATATACTCAACAATTTTGGTATCAGAATCTCTTGTTTCTGCGATTTCTAGCAATAACCAGCAGGTGGTATCAGACAATTTTACATTTGTTCTATTGCAGGGGTTTTGCCTGTTTGGTTTCTGACACTTCTGCTTCCTAACTTCCACCCCACCTTCCAGCCACAAACATTCTCACATGTGTATTTGATAGGCTAGAGGTCTATAGGAAGTTCATTTTATTTTCTTTATGATTAAAATCTGCCTTGTCTTTGCTTTCAGGGTGACATTTTTTCCTTCACATGCATTTAAGCATCTTTTTATGATAGAGGCACAGCTTTAACATGCGGTGACTCATGTGGTCTCCATAACAATACTATTTAAATGCACTGTTGTAATCCCCACTTTAAAAGCTGCTGCAAAAAAAAAAAAAAACGCTAGCAGATTTTCTCAAAGTCACAAGATTAGAACTCAAGGCATCTGGCTGTGGACCCCGCAGTGTTGGTCTCCATGTTGAAACTCTCTCCCCTGATTTGACTTTCATCTTTCAGTGCGTAATTTTTACCCAACACTCAGGATATCTTAGCTCAGACAACATTTGTTCAGCTACTGTGAGTTGCGGTATTAATTAATTATATAAAGTTTTGGCACCTACATTTTGAAATAGAAGTATTACAAAAAATCAAACCAGAATATAGAAGAGCTATACTTTAGATACTGTCTGTGCATGGGGAATGATCACATATATTTCACATATTACCTAGAATGTTAGTGTTACAAGCACTTTAAGATACTTGCCTTATTTTTTACTGAGGAAGAAATAAGCTTCCTAGAGAAGAAATGTCGTAGAGGTTGCACAGAAGTGATGAAGGAGGAAGGAGTCTGTGGAAAAATGTTAAGGGAACACTCATTTACGGAGTGCCCCACTAGGTGTAGAAAATGCCCCTTGCTGGAAGACATGCCTGTGGAAGGTCTGTGAGCTCTCCAGGTAAGTGCATCACCTCTGTATTTGATGCCAGGTTCTCTATACCTACAGTGTAATGAGATCAGCCTGGGCTGAACCAGGAGGCAGAAAAGCTGGCATGTGAGAATTATATTCTCCCCATGAAAAGATAAAAGGGAAGGGAGTGAGGGAAGGAAGGAGGAAGAGACCTACAGACAAAGTTAACAATGTTATTGTTAAATTTCCAAAATCAGATGAAAGAAAATAAAATTTAGATATGAGGAAGATTTGAATATGGTGAAAAATAGCCTCATAGTAGATTCATATTGAAATTGCTCTGATGTTTTGTTGGCTTGAGTGGATAGATCTCAGTATAATTTTAAACTAGCAGGTTAGCGTTAGAAACAGAATTCAATTTATGATTTGCTATCATTTGAACTTGTATTTTATGGTAGATGTTTTTAATATTAATGCATCTATCAGATATGTTGAGAATTCACACTTGAATTAGAAATGACAGATGCCAGCAAGTATCCCTTCTTTAAATCAAAATTACTGTATTTTTTTTATCATGAAAGCAAAGCAGGTTCATGTTAGGAAAACAAAATAAACAGAAAAAATAATAAAATACTCTCAATATTAATTCCTACAAGTAGCTAATATTATCATCTTAGATTGTATCCTTACAGGTTTTATACTTTAATTTTCTTTCTTGTATTTGGTTTTAAATAGCAAAAAAAATTGAAACAATAAAAAAATCAGCCACAAGTCCATTTTCTGTTTTATCTGTTCAAGTCACAAACTACATTCTCCCCCACAGTAGTAAGTGTAGGTGTGTTTTTTTCTATTTTTTTTTTACTACGTTTATACAGGTATACCTATATAAATATATACATCCAGGTGCATATGTTTCCATCAAAATTGTCTCATGAAACTTTTTCAAGCAAAATGTATCATAGACATTTGCAGTCAGTATATAGCTATAGTTTATTCTTTGTAATATTAGCATGGTATTCACAGTATAGATATTCAACAATTTTTCAAACTATTTCCCTATCAATGAATATGCCAATTGGTCACTCTTGCTTTTACAAGCAGTGTTCATGTGAAGAGTCTTGCATATAATGTATCTATTTTCTTTTTTTAATTATATAGTGAGGCAAATTATGTTATATATATTTACAGAGTACAAAGTGGTGTTATGATTTTGAATACAATGTAGAAAAATTAAAGTAAGCTAATTAACGTGTCACCTCTAATATTTAACATTTTGCGATGAAAACACTAGAAACTTACCTTCTTAGTGATACAGAAATGTGCAGAACTCACTTCGCTGTCGTCACCATGCTGTGCAGCTGACCTTAAAAACAGAAACAAAAACAAAATTTATTCCTCCTGTCTAACTGTCATCTCCCTATTTCCCCCCACCTCCAGCCTCTGGTAACTATTATTCTCACTACTTCTGTGAGTTCAATTGTTTTAGATTCCACATATAAGTGAGAATATGTAGTATAATATTTGTTTTTCTGTGCGTGGCTTATTTCACTTAGCATAATATTCCCAATTCCATCCATGTTGTCACAAGTGACAGACTATCTTCCTTTTTGAAGCTGAATAGTATTCTATTGTGTACATGTACCATATTTTCTTTATCCATTCATGCCTTGATAGACACTTAGGTTGATTCTGTAACTTGGCTATTGTGAATATTGCTGAAATGAACATGGGCATACAGGCAGCTCTTCGACATAACTAATTTCAAATCTTTCGGTTAAATACCTGGAAGTAGGATAGCTAGATCATATGGTAATTCTATTTTTAGTGTTTTGAAAAATATCTATAGTGTTTTCCATAATGGTTCTACTAATTTACTTCCAGCCAACAGTGTACAAGGGGTCCTTTTTCTCTACATCCTTCCTAACAGTTATCTGTTGGCTTACTGGTAATGGCCATTCTAACAGGTAGGAGGCAATATTTTGGTTTTAATTTGCATCCCCCAATGCTTAGTGATGTTGAGTATTTTTTTCATGTATCTGTTAGCCATTTCTATGTCTTCTTTTGAGAAATGTCTTTTTAGGACCCTTGCCCATTTTTAATTGGATTATTTTTTTTTCTTTCTATAGAGTTGTTTGAGTTCCTTATATATTTTGGCTATATCTGATGTGTGTGTGTATATATATATATATATATATATATATATATATTCTTATCAGATGTATGGCTTGCAAATATTTTCTCCCAGTTCACAGACTGTGTCTTCACTGTACCAGTTGTTTTCTTTGTTCTACATTTTGATGTCATCCCATTTGTTTTTGCTTTTGTTGGCTGTTCTTTTGAGGTCCAATCTAAAAAATCATTACCCACACTAATGTCATGTAATATTTCCTCTATGTTTTCTTTTAGTAGTTTTATAGTTTTAGGTCTCTATATTTTCTTGCTGTCATTTCAGTAAGATAGATTTCTGAGGATAGTAGTACAGGTTGAGTATCCTTTAGCAAAAATTCTTGAGAGCAGAAGTGTTTTGGATTTCAGATTTTGGAATGTACTGCAGAATATATATTGGTTGTTCATCCTTAATCTGAAGTGTTCATATTAGCACCAAAAATGTTTCAGATTTTACAGTATTTGGAATTTTGGATATTCAGATTAGGGATGCTCAATGTGTAGTAATAACAAAAATAAGAGAGTTAAAATAGCTAACATTTACACACTTACTATCTGCCAGACTTTGTGCTAACTGTATATCCAACCTTCACAACATCCTTCTAAAGTAGGTATCGTTTATATTTTTATTTATGGATGAGGAACGTGATGAGAACAGTTAAGTAACTTGCTCAAAATCACGAAGGCAAGAAGTAGTGGAGTCAAGATTCAAACCTAGGCAGTCTGTGAGCCCGTCTGAGTACCTAGCCACACTATTAATCAGTATTCCATACTGCCCTGCTTCATCCAGAAGTGGAATTGCTGACTCTCAGAGTATGCTCATTCAAAATGCTAGGAGAGGTGACATCAGCAAAAATGGTAGAACATGGAATTCTGAAATCTACCCCCTTCATAGTCATTTTAAAAACAGGCAAAAATGGTCAGAATCAACTTTTTCAGAACTTTGGGAATAAACAAAGGCTTGCAGCAACGCTGGGTGCACTTATTCAAGAGAAAGGGCTGACTCCTGTCAAGAACAGTAAGCTTTGTGGTAGTGTAATTTATCCTAGTCTCGTCCCCTAATCCTAGGATAAGTGGTAGCCCTGAAAAAGCAGCCCGCATTCCTTGTACCAGAGGAGAGAAAGTGGAGCTCATTCAAAAAGAATTATCATTGCTTGATCAGTACGATAGCTCCCTGGAAGACCCTTTCAATAGTCTTGTCTGTGTTTTGCCAAAGCCAGCGTCCACGGACAGCATTTACAGGCAGAGTTTTAGTGGCTCCTGCCTAAGGCAATGAATAACTTCATTGAGGGCAAAGAGTGGATCAGCCAAAAAGATTGGGAGGAAAGATGGGAGAATGAATTTTATGTAAGTGCTTTGAAAAGCACTGACAAATTCCTTAGAATCTAGAAGGTCACAAGTATACCTACGATTATGTGCATGCTCAGGAAAGACCTCTGACCTCTTACCACTAGTTGACCTTGGGCATCTGCACAAGCAGGAAGTGAACACCAAGGCAGAGTTGCAAACTGCTCAGCAGAGTATTGAAGACATTGCCCAACCTGCACACAGAGCCACTTGCTAAGACTGGGTGTTTTTTTTTTCTGTTTGTTTTCTTTTCTTTTGTTTTTTTGTTCTAGGTATTTACGGAAAACTCTGTCTAATCATCAGGTGACCACTAAACTAACAAAACAGACAATTCAGTGGCCCCAAACTGATTAAAAATAATACAGTCTTTATATAATTAGTTAAGAAAAGTCACTAAACAACAAGTACATCAGCAATGACAACAGGCCCTGGAGAGGGGCCAGAATTTGATTTCCACAGTTGCCACATAGCCAAAACTTTCAAATTTAATGAAAAAAAAAATCAGTTAAATACATCCAAAAGCTCAATGAACTAGAAATAAAATAAACTCTTAAGAAATCACAGCTAGACACGTGATAATCAAACAGTGGAAAGCCAAAGACAGAGAATCTTAAAACAAGCAAAAGTTTCAAGATAAATGACGTCTCATGTGAAAGATCTTCAGTGTGATCAGCACCTAACACACCATTAAAAACCAGGGAGGACAGAAGTCGTGGGAATGTCACATTCAAAGTGTCAAAAGAAAATGAGTCTCACCAAAGAATTCTATATCCTTCAAAATTTAAGTAGAAATCAAGTATTTTCAGAGAAAGAAAACCTGAGTAAGTTTTGTCATTAGCAGAACTGCCGTACAAGAAATGCTAAAGAGCATCCTCAGTCTTCAATGAAAGGATGCTGGATCATAAGCCCCTAGGAAGAAGTAAGGAACATGGTAAAGATAACTGAATATAATGGACACTTTAAAAGTATATTTTTCTTTTAATTTCTTTTTTTCTATTTGATTTGAAAGACAACTTCATAAAGCAATAATGATACATCTATATTGATGGGCACACACTGTATAAAGATATAATTTCTGATATAATGGCATAAAGTAAGAGCAATGGAGTTATAAAACAGCAACATTTTTGTATACTATTGATATTTAGTTGCTATTAATACAAAGTAGATTGTTATACATTTTAATACCCAAGGCAAACATTAAGAAAATAACTCAAAGATATATAGTAAAAAAAGGGAATTATAAAAGGGTGCATTCTAAAATACCTATTTAACACAAAAGAATAAAGTAATGGAAGAATTGAGGAACAAAAATATACAACATATAAAAAAGAATTAGCAAAATGGCAGAAGTAAGTCCTCTCTTACCAGGAATTACATGTTAATAATATGTGAATGAATTAAACTCATCAGTTAAAATGCTGAGATTGGCAGAATGGACAGAACACCCTCCCCCAAGAAAAAAAACATGACCCAACTACGTACTGTCCATAAGAAACTCACTTTAGATTAAAAATCACAGATAAGTTGAAACTAAAATGATGGAAAAACATGTTCTGTGCAAACAGTAACCAAAGAGAGCTAGATGGGCTAGGTGCCCCTCTCAAAAGATTCTTAAAATATATGAAACATAAACTGAAAACTGTGAAGAGAGAAATTAACAGGCAAAAAACATTAGTTGGGGAGTTCAATGTCCCATTTTCAGTAATAGAACTAGACAAAAGGTCAGCAAGGAAATAGAAGACTGGAGCAGAGTGTCAGTCAACTAGACCTGACATACTCCCCCAGCAAAAGCAGATCGCACATATTTCTGAAGTGTACGTGGAACGTTCTTCAGGAAGACAATGCACTAGGCCATAAAACAAGTCTCAGTAAATTTAAAAATTGAAATATTACAAAGTATGTTCTCAGAAACAATGGAATAAAACTAGAAATCCGTCACAGGAGAAAATCTGGAAAATTTACAAATATATAGAAATTAAACAAGGAACTTCTAAATAACTACTGACCCAGTGAAGAAATCACAAGGGATATCAGACAGTACTTTAAGATGCTTCAAAACAAAAACACAACATACTACAACTTATGGAATACAACAAAAGCAGTTCTTAGAAATTTATCTCTCTAAGTACCTTAGGGAGAAATTTAGATCTCTAAAAACCTATGTTTAAAAGAGAAAAAAGATCTCAAATCAATAACGTAAACTTCCTCCTTAAAAAGTAGAAAAATAAGAGCAAACTGAACCCAAAGCAAGAAGAAAAAGAAATCAATAAACATTATAGCAGGGATAAAAGGATTAACAAATAGAAATAACAATACAAAAAAATCGACACACACCCATAAATTGGTTTTTGAAAAGATCAACACAATTGATTTGTCTTTAGCTGGAATGACTAAGGAAAAATGAGAGAAGAGTCAATTTCTAAAATCAAACATAAAAAAATGCATAAAATTTGTCACTAACCTCAGAGAAATTTTTTTTTAAATTGATCAATTGCTTCTCAGCAAAGTTTCCAAGATCATTTAATGGGGAAACAAAAGTGTTTTCAATAAATGGTGCTGGGATAGTTGGCTACCCACGTGAAAAATAATGAAATACCTCACACTACACACAAAATTAATTGAAATGGACCAAAGACCTAAATGTAAGAAATAAAACCATAAAAATCAGAAGAAAACATAGGCCTAAATTTTCATGACCTTGGGTTAGGCAACAGTTTCTCAGCTTTGACATCAATTTGTAATTTCTATAAAGAAGAAAACTATTGTCCTCCCTACTCCTCCTCAACACCAGGAGTGCATCAGTCATTTAAAGTTTTGCTAATATTTGGATGACAATATTGCTTTTAAAATGCATCTCATTTTTGCTGTTGGTATTTCCTCGTCTGCTTGTGAATTTACATATATTTTCATATATTGATTTTAATTTCTTATA
This sequence comes from Varecia variegata, assembly GCA_028533085.1. Classification (NCBI taxonomy): domain Eukaryota; kingdom Metazoa; phylum Chordata; class Mammalia; order Primates; family Lemuridae; genus Varecia; species Varecia variegata. Next base: position 2,062,815 of record CM052449.1, on the reverse strand, counting down.
TCATGTACATATACACACATATGTGTACACATGTACATGTGTGTATCTGTTTTATATTCTATTTCTTCTTGTGTGCAAAAGTCTCAAAAGAAAACATCAGTCTAAAACCTTTCAATTTGATGCATGCATGTACGATGTGTTTCTGTAAATGTGTTTTTTTTAATAATGACTCAGCAGCGGGTGAACTAAGTTGATGTTTTACCTATGGTTCCTACTACTACCATCATAATCCTAGAGCCACTCATGATTAAATTGAATTACTGATATTTTGAATTACTAACTCTGTTGTAAATGAGAAAAAAAGCTACTTTATCCTAAAGGAAAGTAAAAAATAAATACTTCAAAATAGGAATGAACATTTCTGCACAGTTTTTATTTTTTCTTTTAATGTATCACCTATGTAAATAATTAAATTTCTTGTGGATCTCTGATAAAACACATGGCTTTAGCCATTTTCAGGACTGATGGCTCAACTCACCTTTTTTTTTTTTTTTTTTTTTTTTTTAACTATTGTGACTTGCCTTACTATTGACAGCAAAGCCATGCATTAAAAGGAGCTAGATTATTTTTTAAACCAACAAAGTTATCAGATATTCTTTATAGAGAGTGATTTATATTTTACAGTTTTGTTTTTAGTGCCTTGTTTTATTTTCTATAGGTTCTAAGCTATGTCATTGAAAGAAATGAGGTCTTCATACTGCTAAGTAATCCAGAATTAATTTGGTAACTTGTAGCCCTGCTTGAATGAAGAATTTCTGAATCACATTTGCATTGTGATCACTGGTGTGAGTGATTGGCCCATCGCTTGGCGTGATTCAAATAAATCTTGAACAAATTAATAGGAAGTTTTTATAGGGTTTTTTTTTAATTAATGTTAATTGGCAATGGGTCAATTTAAAGTGCCTGCTTTTCCTCGTAGGTAATTCTACTTCAGTATCTCCAGTGTTTTTAACCTCAGTAGTACTTAAGAAGAGGAAAAGTGATTTGCACAGAACAAAAATGAAAATTGAAAGCATTTTCAGACTCATTACTTCAAGAAATATAATAACCATTTAAGACAATTAACTTTGCACTGTCTTCCAATAATTTTTTTGAGTGGATAAAAGCAGTACTGAAAGCAGTGTTTTAGGGGGAAAAAAAGAAAGAAAAACTACCTCCCGTGCTGTCCTGCTAGTACTTTTACTGATGCTTTTGGTTCCGATCTTCTCTTTTGCAGGAGTGACAACTGTCCTTACCATGACCACTCTAAGCATCAGTGCTCGGAATTCCCTCCCTAAAGTGGCTTATGCAACTGCCATGGACTGGTTCATTGCCGTTTGTTATGCTTTTGTGTTCTCTGCCCTAATTGAATTCGCAACTGTTAATTACTTCACCAAAAGAGGATGGGCTTGGGATGGGAAGAGTGTAGTAAATGACAAGGTAAGTGAGAACTTCCTTCTCATCCTAATTAAAAGAATCCCGTAATAAATTCAGCTTGTAACAGATATGTTCTAAAACTGTCATTAAGAACATTCATACATACATATTTTTTATATATATATGCATTCAAATCATATCGATTTCTTTTTAAGTGTTCTTGCCTGAAATCCTTTAGGAGTGCCTGTAGTAGTAATACTTCTGTTGAAACCACTCCCTAGCATCTGTTGAGCTCTATGTGTCAGGCACTGTGCTAAGGTTTTTGCCATAGACTTTCTCGTATAATCTTGTAGCATCCTTACAGCTACAGCCTCTTCTTAAGTCTCACCTTTTACTGATGAAGAGGCTGAAACTTAGTAAAGTTATTTACTTGCCCAAGTGCACACAGCTGGCTACTAAGTATTCTTGAACCCAGATCTGTCTGTCTAAGTTCATGTTCTTAGACACCACACTGCATTATAATAAAGACACTGGGAAAAGAAAGTGGGCATTACCTTTACCTGCTGTAGAATTCCAGGCTCTATCAGTGGGCTGAGTACTCCTCACCCATCCCCATCTCTGTTGCTTGATTATAAAACCTTAGGTAGCGTTTTTCTCTAATTTCTATAGAATAAATATGTTGGTGCTGAAATGCCTAGGAATTTTAAATTGCTCATACAGTCTAAAAGGAAAAAGTTATTTGTTTTTAAAGATTTTTTTTTTTTTTTTGGTTATTGGTGTCCATTTTTAGGCTTCAAGTCCTGAAGCTAGTGGGAGTTTTGTGCATTGATATAATAGCCGTTTCCTTTCATTTTCTATAGATTATTATTTATCTGCCTTAAGAGGAGGCTTTGGATATACCATAAGGAGATATAAAGTATTCTTAGTAATAGTGAAAAGTTGTATTTGGAGGATTTCTTTTAACATTATATCCACCTAAATCCTTCTTCCATTAAATTTAGATTAACATAATTGCTGATTTGATTTCTTTTTCATTTACTTAAATATGATTTTTTAATTTTTATGATCATATTGCAGTTTCAACATACAAGGAGTGAATGTTATAGTTTAAAAATATTACTCTTTTTTCTTAATTTTGTAAACTATAGAAGTTTTAAGAAGGCTGCAGCTTTATTTCACTTTATGAGTTATGTTTTGCCTACTATTAATAACAAAGCCAACAAATAAATATTTTGAAAAAATCTGATCACTTTTCTATGCTTAACTTCTAGACTATTTCAGCATTTCCATTACATTTCAATGTTGATTTATGTTTTTTATTGCCCACATAGTATACTGCTTTTTCATTGTATCTAGACAATTACTTTTCTTTAGCTATTTTGATTGCCCATGCACTTTTATGCTAATAATTTTTGAAGATAAAATGTTAGTCCTTTGTAAATATGTCACAAAAGATAAGTTAAATGTCTTGTGATATAAATTCCCGTATAGGCATTTTATTGATATACTATTTTTAATGTTAGTGAGTCCCAATAAAATTGACATTGTGATTTGGCATATGGAATGATAGACTGTCTCAATCCTTGAACTTGGAAAATAGAAATACCTATAAATGCAAAACATAAATTCTGGATAATGCATTCTAAAAGCCATAACCTACTACTGAGGAATACTGGATTTAAATCTGCCCCTATGTTGAATCACACATTGCCAAGATAAACCTATTTCAAAAGTGCTATGTTTCAACCTAATTTTCATGAAAACAACTGACATTGTTTATGTTACCTTAGTTCGAGTGGTTTAGTTGAGGAGAACATTACACCAGGCATGCTGCTTATTCTTCAATTCACATGCCTGGCCCTTACTAGGCACTTCAGAAATATTTGCTGAATAAAAGAATAAATCAGTTTCTGATCTTAAATCTGACAATGTGATGCCAATGAGAGGACCTCTTTGCTTTCAGGGAAAGGTTTTTAAAACTTTACAGTGGTGAAATTCATCAATGGGTACTCCACTCAATTTCATAATTCAAATGAATTTTGAAAGTGTTTCATAAGCCTGCCTTTAAATTAAGAACTAAAATGTTCTTAGAACTAAAGGAAATCAAGTATAGTGCCTAAAAGTAGCCTGCCTATAATACCTAAAAGATATTTCAGTGTAGTCTACTTCTGCTTTAGTATTTATTAGATTTAATTTGTAAGTGGAAAATAATAATATTCTGCAAATACAGAGTTTTTGTCCACAGGCCATTTTAATATTCTTTCTGACTAACGAGCCTGGAGGAAGTCCTTTGCTGTCGACATTAGTAAACATGAGTAAATGCAGTTAAATTATCTGTCACTCCAAAGAGCATATGAAAAGTTCTTAAAAATTTATAAAATAGGAAGTATTACTTTGCCCCATAAGAATAATTACTCATACATATCCATATTGCATTTGAAAAAAAGAAATATGTATTTAATATATTTACATGTGTATTGCACAATCTACAGTTAACATGTAGATTGTGTTCTGATGATGTTTAAAGTTAGTTTTTGCAAATAAGTAAATAAATCGACTCATTTATATTCAGGCTACTTTTGAGCTCTATGTTAGAAGACAAAGCCTACCTTGCTCTGTGATCCTGGGTGGGATTTCATACAACTGTGCCTTACTCGTGAAATTGGGCAACAAAGCCTTATTCTATAAATGCAGTGCTGGATCAAATGATCCAACTCCAAATTTTTATGCCCTTCCTTATACAAAAAGTGTCTCTTTATACAACATGAGGCTCTTTGGGAACCTTCCTTCATACCCAATCATCCTCCTCTTACCCAAGACAAATGTTTCCACTCCAGCGTTTGATCTCTGTACTTCTTGTTGCTTTCTCAGCCTTATCTTATTATAGTTATTACTTTCTTCTCTTATTTCTTCAAAGCCGTCTTTTTCAACTACCTTATGAATATGCTTAATACACTTAATTTAGCATAAAGGCACAACAAAACTCTTTCTAAATCCTACGCCACTGCCTTCCCCCATTCTCAAATGCCACCCTCTTTTCTCCATCCAAGCTTCTTAAAACATCGCTTACGGTGTTATCACTTTTAATTCGATTCTTAAACTCACTATAATCTGACTTCCTTTCCATTTACTGTCTTGTAACTGAAGGGCATCAATAACTTCCATATTTTAAGATTTGATAATAATTTTCCATTTTTCTCAAAGGATCCCCATTGAACCTTCCTGCTGCTATGCTCCAGAATCCTGTTACAGGCCCAACTCTGCAACTTTTTCTCCTCTTTTCCTCCTTGAAACGAGCCTCAGAACATCAGCTTTCTTCCCTCACATCCTGGCAGCTGCCACTATTCATTCTGTGCCTTGAGATTCTCTGCCGGAGTTCAGGGTGGACCCAGCCTCCCTGGCATCTGGTCTTGTTTATCCCCCAAAACAGTCAATTTGGCTTTCATTTATGCTGTTTTTGTCTTTACTATTTATTCACTGTGTGATTCTCACTTTAAGGGTTTTACAGACAATGTTTGCAAAAATATGTGCCGCACTGAGCACACACTCTCCCCATGTATCATCCACAACCAGATACTCCCTATTCATCCTCATCCCTATCAACGCCCCAGGAAACTTCTGAATCCTTGCACCTCTGCAGAAATGAGTAAGTTCCCATTCTAAGTATGTATAGTACCCAGCTCTTTTGCATTAGTGCCCTTATTCTAGTTTCTAATTGCATAGTTTTGCCTCACCTCCTTCACCGATAATGATGACAGTGACCATGTTTATTTTAATAAACCACTTACTCCTGGCCCTTTGCACAGTGCCTTGCATATATTAGGTACTCAATAAATATGGTATGAATTAATGAGGCATTACAAATCAAAATCTACCACCCACGCCTTTATCGTACTGTCCAGGGTCATTATGGGTAACTATACCTCATATATTTCTTTTAACTTCCAAGGTCATATGTATAGCCTATTCCCTAGATATTTCTACCTGAATATGACATCTCAATGTCTGCGTATCCCTTATTTTAAAAAAATGAAAGAAACAAGAAATGAAACACAGCTTCTAAATTGATTTTATATCTTCCTGCTGCCCAGGCCTAGTTATTCACTAGAAATCGATACTTCAGGTAATGACACAACCTAATCTCACATGACAACAACTTGGAAGTATCTCTGAACGTGTAATCAGTCATAAAATCTTGTTCATACTCCTTTCTACACACCTTAGACCATGCCTTCACCTTCTGTCATTATTTGTAGTTTATTTACTGCTCTCCGTCCTTAATTGTGTCTTCCTCTCACCCATCTCCTGCATTACTACCAGGGCTGTCTTTCTAAAACATAGATCAGATCATTTAACTCTTCAGTTCTTTAATGAATTGTTAAAGGCAGTTCCTGAAAAATCTAAGCTAATACGGTCCAAGTATAGAGTTTTCTCACGTGCTTGTTTACATGATAATAAGGAAGATTTTTTTTTGTCATTTATTATGAATTTACTTTTATGTGCCTGGGAATATCTTTATTGTAGAAAGGAGAATTGCTCAAGTAAAGTTAGTTGGTCAAGACTGCACATCTAATAAGTGGAAAGCCCAAGATTAAAGATAGACCTCAAGTTCATGCTCATATTCTTCCTCCAACTATTACAGGCCACAGTAATTTCCCCAAGCACGGTGCCTTTTCATGGCTCCATAACCTTAGACCTGCTGCCCCTCTTGCAATAATACCTCATCTTCCTGCCCTATCTGACAAACTCCTATTACTCCTTAAAATCTACCTAATTTTACTTAAATGTCAAAACTTCCCAGACTGATGTAATTGACTCCTTTCCAAGTTGTGTTTCCAAACCACTTGTCATAGATTTCTTTTACACCATTTCATTAAATTATAGTTGGGGGGGGGTTGGTAAATAAATCTGTTTCTAACACTAGGTTACAAGATCTGAGAGGATCATCATTTTATCTGCTGTTACCTAGCACGGCATCTGGCACATAGCTTATTAAGTTAAAAAAAATATATATTGGCTTTAATTCCTTGAGATTGTTTTTGTTTCTAATTCTGAGTCAGTGAGTCTAAACTGGCTCTAAGGAAAGCATAGAAAACACTAGATAATAAATTACTTACAACACAGATATAACAACAAATTGTTATAGAATGTGCCATTGTTTTGTGAGTCATTCTATTTAATTCATAGAAAACATCACATTTCCAGTGTATTTATTTACTCATTTACATTTTTAACATCCTGCCTTGTTCCAAAAGAATTTCAGGCAGTTTATCAAAGAATGCATGCACTTAAATTATCATTGAATAAAATAGAAATAAAAGTAGGAAATTAGGATGAAGGAAAATAGACTCAAATATGTCCATCTCTGGGCCGGCATGTTAGCTGCAGTCCATAGCT
>CM052449.1:2021760-2055562 GCA_028533085.1 Varecia variegata | reverse complement strand
AGGATGAAGGAAAATAGACTCAAATATGTCCATCTCTGGGCCGGCATGTTAGCTGCAGTCCATAGCTACAGTAGAGTTTCAAATTCTGAGCATCTTGGTGATGCAAGCAACACATTGGGGGAGGGGAGAATTATTTTTCTTTAATTAAAAAATGGAAATAAGCATTTTCTCAGAGAAAAGCTTTTCCTTACACTGAAATTGCTTTTATCAAAAACAAAGTATCTTGTGGGTTTTATATCAGGGAAAGCCGGGTACTATATAGCAAGTAACGTCAAATTTTCCCCAATAAAAGCAATAATGAATTTCATATTGATGTTTCTTGTAGTCCCCTTCAATAAAAGCTGAAGGCATTACATTAACATACAACTCAGTGAAAGCAATTCTTCAAGGAGCTAAGCTAATATGGTCCAAGTGTATAGCTTTCTCATGGCCCAATTTAATCCAAGAAAAGACTTTAGAGTATTTAGAGAAGTGGATGGACTGTTTAACCTTCAGACGATCTTCTGTAAGTATCACTTTTCTTAGGATGGTTAGCAGATAGTTAACAATAGCATTATCTGACCAGGGAGCATGTTGTTATTTTACAAGTAATGGGGCTTTCTAGCAGCCACAATAACTGTAAAAAGGCAACATGGTATGTTAGAAAAAGCAAAGATTTTCACTTTCCAGACTGGAGTTTTTCTTTGAAGCCTGTTATATTTAGTGTTTAGTACAACAGCCCCTTTTCCTTATTGTAAGGAGCAATCCCTGAGAGTCTTTCTAACTCTGAAACCATGTGATTGTTACTTTCATTCATGTGCCAGCTCACTAACTAATAGCTGTCTCTATGTTAGCTAGAACATTTGCTCAAGTTGCTAGCACGTTATTTTCACTACCACTCAGAGGGAGCCAGGATGGTTTTGACACTATGGTTTGACACTGATTTCTATAATCAGGAGTTTTTAGACTTGACATTTTAAAGCTCTATCCAGAGACTCTAATAAAGCAATAAACTCAAGATATTCTGAAGCCTATAGAACATCATTTAAAAAGTAGAAAATCAGTGAATGTGGTTATATTCTCTTTTCATTCCACTTCAGTGACAAATGAACTATCAAAAAACTGCATAACAGCATCGTTTAGTCTTCTTTCCCCCAGATATTTTATAAAATATATTATTTATTGATTTTGTTTATGTCACCTCCCCTTTTGTGGGTCTCAGACTCAAGTAGAACAACTTCCACAGGCATTGTCTTTCAGTGGAACCTATATTATTAGTTCCCAGTCTTCCACTCCTGTAGATGGTGAAATTGAGGACTTTCAGGATAATTACACAATAGAATTGTAGAACAAGCTATTAAACTCTGTTTCTATCAATCTAATAAAGTATGGATTATAGTCTATAAAACATATTCCCTTATACGTTGTGTGTTATATATACATTTTTTATCATGGTAATCGTTCTAGTACATGTCATTCATTTTACCATTAAGCAAATGCTTTTGAGCCTGCTCTGAGCCGGGCACTGTGCTAGGAGCTCTGAAGCACAGTCTGTGCCTTTAAGGATCTTACAACTAAGTGAAAGGGGGGAAAAAAAGAGAGAAAAGTGGGAAAAAAAAATACACACCTGTGTCATTATAGAGGGCAATCAGCAGGGTGTTGCGGAGGGGAGGGAGGGCTGTTAAGTGGAGGAGTAGAAGGTGACGTCTCAGTAAGTGTGACTCAGAGCAGAGTCAGTGTTAGCCTGGGGGTGGGAAGGAGGTAAAGTGTATCTGACCTGGGGACCAAGGTGGGGTTAATTAACACTTCCTGGCTGAATCGTGGTACCATTTACAGGTTAGAGAGTACAAGAGGGCATTCGGATTCTGGCAGGAAGTGAGAATGCTTGGAAGCAGAGTACACTTCTGGATATTTTATGTTTCAGTGACCTGTGAGACATGTAGGTTGAAAAGTCTAGTGAAACACAGTGGTTAAGAATTCTGGAGAGATACTGTATCAGTCATCCATGTGTAGGTATCAAAAGCGATAAGAGTTGCTTAAAATTAATACAAAATATCAGTGTCACTTTGCCTTCATTTCCCCTATTCTCTTTCCAATTAAATCCATTCTCAAGTTTAAACATTCCTATTTTTTACTCCAGAAACCCAGTCTGTATTTGTGTATATTTCTGGCTATACCTGGCCTTATTCTTCAAATGATGTGAAGTGGCCTACATAACTGCCTTACAGTAGAAATACAAAATTAGATTACACTGTAGGAAATTAGGTAGTAAGAACTATCAGGCTTTTTCTAGTTCTCAAAAGAAACAAAAATTATATAGCGATAGGAGCATTAAAAAAAAAAAACAAACCTTGTGCAGTGAGTACTATTTTGAACGGTTAATGCCACAATAGGTTGCATTGGACTATTTCTCTTCCAAGGTCTGAATGTAAGCTGAGAGTTACACCAAATAAGGGAAAATCGGTGTGGAGGGGTCAGATGCATGTGGCCCACATATTCAGTCTACTTATGGTCTGGCTTGATCCAAGGCCTGCATGATATTCAGAGAGGTTTCAGTAATACCATTTCTCTCAACATATGAATAGTTCTTTTTAATTGAGCTTGGTAGTGAATAGGACAAGATACCATTTCCTAGTGGTGGTTTAGGTGCCGATATTCTTTGGTACTATCACTAGCAGATCTATTTCTTATAAAGAACTTCAATAACATAAATATATTATGTGAACTTATTCTGTAGCCTCTACTTTAAAAGATCTTAGAATTGTTAGTCTGCTATGAATTCAACGGTCTTTTTTCTCTATAGGCATGATTTTGATTTTAAACTAAGAGGGACAGATTACTTTACCATGGATGTGTGGTTACTATTTTCAAATGGACTGAGGGCAGTTATTTTCTCCTTTAAAACAAGCCTTTGTCAGAGCCTGATCCAGAAAAGCTCCGCTGTGCTGTGGGGGGAATCGAGAAGATGCAGCACCGCAGGGAAGCCAGCCCCCCCCTTCAGTGAATTGGTGAGAAGTGACAGATGCCAGCCGCTGAGTTCTGGACTAAAAATAGAACCTAAGGGCTATTGTGATTTGCTTACTAATAGTCCTCAAAATGGTAAAATCTCCAAATTCCAGGGGAGCACGTGGAAGTCAGAACTATTACCTTGTTAAGTGCTGAGCACTCCTCTGAAGATTAGTTACATTCGGAGATTGAGGGCATACTTGAAACAAGGAAAAGCAAGTAAGATGAATCTCATCCTTTATGCCTAAGTCAACAGAACTGACAAACATACATTGGCATGATTTTTAGTGCTGCTTTTTATGGAGTCCACAGTTTTAGGATGAAACAAAAAACGCCAACATAACAAATATGCAGGCCTGATAATTGGCTGGTACACTCTGCTACCACCCTTCTGGTTATTTGTAGCCAGTGTTCATTCTGATTGGTCCCTTTTGATTGGTCTGTCTGTTCTGATTGGTTAGTTCCTCTGCCCTAGAGTTTGTTAAATATTTTGTGCCTGTATTATCCGTGCATAGATGTGCAACTAAAGGGTATTCAAGTGGGGGCAAGAGGGTGTTGGTTAGAATTAGTACAAAGTTACTATCTGTAGACTACTATTGCAACAAAGACATTTATATTTTATATATTTTTTCCAAGTGTCTACATCTTACAACCAAATTCCCGATCCAACTTAAATGTCCCACTTCCACAAAACCTTCCTTGAGTTCTCCCACACTATATTTATGTCTTCTTCTTCTAAAACACAATAAATTATATTACCTATACATCTGTACACCAGTAATTAGTGTCTAGCTTGCAATAGTTATGATTGTCATTCCACTCCTTTAGGAGAATATATTTTCCATACTCATGTAGAATATACATTAGCTCACTTGTTTACCACAACAGTTTAATATGGCTTTGGTATCATTGCCGCCCTTTTGTCAAACTAGAAGCTGAAGCAGGGAGATGCTAAGGAACTTTCCTAAGGCCCAGATTCTTTATAAGTACATTTTTTTTTTTTTTTAAGAGAGGCAGGGTACCCAGACTGGAGTGCAGTGGCATGATCAGTCCACTGTAAGCTTGAACTCCTGGGCTCAAGCCATCCTCCCACCCTCAGCCTCCTGAGTAGCTGGGACTACAGGCACATGCCACCATGTCCAGCTATATTTTTAAATTTTTTACCAGGGGAAGAAGGTTTCACTATATTGCCTAGGTTGGTCTTGAACTCCTGGGCTCAAGGGATCCTCCCACCTTGGCCTCCAAAAGCACTGAGATTACAGGTATGAGCCACTGCACCCAGCCTATATGGGCAATTTGTTATTTTATATAATGTTTATTTAGATTTGGTTGAAATAACAATATAAACAGTATATGTTATATACATTCTGAGTTAAAGAGGTCTTTTTGACTCATGATATAAACCTCATCAGAAATACTTAGAGAAATGGTCCTCCCAACTTTTAAACAGCTTCCTCAGACAGAAAGGCATATAGCACTATGTTTAAAAGAAGAGACTTAGAATTCAGACACACCTGTTGGTATGCTTTTTCACCCATTTAGTAGACTGGAGACCCTGGTCAAGTCCCAAAACTTTGTTAGCTTTCGTTTCTAAACTTGTATAGTGGTGTTAATGAGGAAACTTACTTCCTATCCAGTAGTGAGGTTTGTCAGAGATGACACCCTTGGCTTAACACTCCACCTGACACATTCTAGCGCTCAAAAGGTGTTAGCTATTATTTTCTTATCAGTTATCCTCTTGCAGATTATCCTTCCTTTGTAACATGGGAACTACATGCATCATTACAGACGGAGAGCTGCTTGATAGCTTTTATCAAGTTAAAAACGGTAATCTCTCATCTCGCTTTTATACTCAAGCTAGATCTCTAAGAATATCTTGTGAGCAGGGGAAAGAGGAGACGGAAAAACCCATGCTAATGAAGGCTGGGCGATCCAGGCCTGTGTCAGACCCTCCTGGGCTTTCAGAGCTCCTTTCTTATATTATTTGAACATTTTGAGATTTGTTAGTTAAAATAACGGATACTCCACATTCTGTGCTTGGCCAATTTGTCCTCTAAATCTGTTACTCACTATTTTGGATAATGCATTGCTGACTCAATTTTCTTTGTATTCAGATCATTAGTAATATCTTTATATTAGTATAGAAATGTGGATAAATACTATTTATATTATTAGATTTCATTAAATCAGCTACATGTTGCATGCCCACCTTGTGGAAGGCTTCATGCTAAGTGCTAAGTTTGCAAAGAGGAATAAGATGGAAGCAGCACGACTCTTCATGGAATGAAAAAGCCAAATAATCACAACTAATCCACATTTCTATACTAATATAAAGATATTACTCATGATCTGAATACAAAGAAAATTGAGCATTTTGAATTATGCATTTTGAAAAATGCCTTGATGGAAACAAATGTGGGTGCTGTGCAAGAGTGTATATGGGGAGAAAGATATTAGATGGAGTAATTAAGGAAAGGCTTTCTGAAGAAGTAACATTTAAACCAAGGTCAAAATAAGAAAGGGAGTTGGTCATGTGAAAAACGGGATGGGAAGAAGGCATTCCACCCATTCCGGGCTGGGGCACTCTGGGCTGAGAAACTGTCGTGGCCAAAAGCATGGCACCAAAGCAAAGAAGTATTTTGAAAACTGAAGTTATTTCAGTGAAGCTCATTCAGTGTGTAATGAGCAAGGGAAAGAAGCCATGGTAAGAAACCTTTTTTCAGTCTAAGTTCCATGAAATAGCGTTTAAGAGATTTAAGCACAGGAGTGCCGTGATCCAATTTATGTCTTTAAAAGATCTCTGTGGCTAATGATTGGAAGAGGTCAGAGAAGCAGAGAGAGCGCAGAGGAGTAGTGCTTGGTCAGGCAGGAGATAATAGTGACCCAGAGGAGAGTTTGTAATAACTCACCTGGACCTTGTAACCTGCAACAGTTTGCAGATGAGCTAGGCAAAAATCCAAGAGTTTGTAGTTCATTCTTTTTCTGTGTTCTAACATTTGTTACACTGTCGTCTACAGAAGGTTATAATTTCCCACCATCTGAGTAAAGCACTGCTGTATGATTTTAACATCAGATGGGAAGGAATCCTGTTACCAAGTTAGACGTTTGAGATCATTCATTGTAGATGATCATTTCTCTTACGAAAATAGTTCTAAATTTTACTTACTCACTCATTCATTCAACAAATATTTGACTCATAAGAGGAAAAAAAGTTACACTGTTTGTTAAAGTTGTCTTTTTCTATTGTTTATTTTCCATGTAAACAACAAAAAATGATTCTCCAAGAAAATAATAACATTGGTTTGACTTGGGGAGTTTCCTAGTGGTTTTAGGATTTAATAAATGCCTTGATTTATTTTCCTACATTCCGTTTTTTCTGATGGATAATGATGTGTATCAGGATACCTTTCTTCAGAATTTGAACTGGAGTTTGGAAAATGTTAAGTCGTCGGCTCAACCCACACTCTGTTAATTCTTGTATATTTTTCAATAGAAAAAAGAGAAAGCCTCTGTCACGATACAGAACAATGCTTACGCAGTGGCTGTTGCAAATTATGCCCCGAATCTTTCAAAAGACCCAGTTCTCTCGACCATCTCCAAGAGCGCAACCACGCCAGAACCGAACAAGAAACCGGAAAACAAGCCAGCTGACGCCAAGAAGACCTTCAACAGTGTTAGCAAAATTGACAGAATGTCTAGAATAGTTTTCCCAGTTTTGTTTGGCACATTTAATTTAGTTTACTGGGCTACATATTTAAACAGGGAACCTGTATTAGGGGTTAGTCCTTGAATCTAGACACAGATTATCTTTGGGATGTATAGCAGCATTAAATTTGGTTTGTTTTGCTATGTACAGTCTGACTAATAACTGCTAATTTGTGAACCAACATGTACAGTATGTATATAGTGACGTAGCTTCCCAGTAGACCTCTAACGGAGACATGCATTTGCTAACTCATGGAACTGCAGGCAGAAAGCACTCCATGCCAAAAGAGCCATTGCCTTTTTAAAAGGTTTGCCCTAGGACCTGGTTTAAAGTGGATTTAATATGACCTGATTTTTTTTCTATTCTTCTAATAGCAATGACAATGGAGATCCTATACAACCCATTATGGACCCTTTTGGTTTAGGTCTGAAATAGGAGTATTTTCTATTAATTAGGATGAAAGATAACATCGTCATTCATAGATGATTCTTCTAAATAGCAGAACCTCATATCTGCACCATCAGTTCCCTCCGTAAGTGCTCAGAATCTCTGCTAGTGTCATTGGAGACTTGCCACACATAAGAAGAAAAACTAGAGATTTGAAATCAGCTTTTAATTACTCTGTATAGTGTCTATAGCCATGTACATATTACAGCATGACAAGCTCAAATAATTATGAGCCACCCCGACAGGATGTTAATTATGCCTACATTTTAATAACTATTGGAATGTCATGGTCCTTACATTTTTAGCTTCAGAGTTTATTTGAACATAATAATTGAAATCCTACAATTTATTTCAATCATTGGAAACTACCTTACGTCTAAAAGAAAAAAAACAACAAAAGACAAAAAATGTGTCTTACTCTTTCCAGGTAGGTGTTGTATTGAAATTGATCAGCTAAATTTTCTTGGTGCTGGAGACTGGAAAATGCATCCAGTTTGGCTGCTGTGGAACCACATTCATATTGGATTAGAAAATTGTGCCAAAAAACTCCCACTGACGAGAATTCATAGGTGTCCCGTCCCAGACTATAGATGAGCACTTATATGATTCTCTTCTTTCCTGTTTACTTACTGCAAATTCTGCCTTAAGGCTTCTTTTCATCAGGACTCAGAAGCCACTAATTATAAAGAAAAGGGGTTAACTGGCACATTTTTCTGTCTTGAAAGCAGCTCTTTCAGATAAGAATTAATGTAAATCTGCTTTTGTAAATTGCAACTTCAAATTTTGCTGACTCAAATTTACAACAGCTTTGTATACCAGAAGAGGTTTTGGTAAGGGTTGAACATTTTTAAACTGCAGCTTTAGAACATCACCAACAGATTGTGGACTATTTCACATATGCACATACGTAAACAGCACACACACACACACACACACACACGTAGCTAAATTAAAAACTACAATTTTTAATTTTATATAATCACTAATTATTAACGGGTACAATTCATTTTTCTTTAAATATGTAAAAGTACTCTTTATGCCCCTAAAATATGCTAATGAAATTTAACAATTGGTTATCATGCCTAGATTCAAAGTTTTTGGCAAACCTAAAATACTTTTGATTGACATGTACATTAGCAGTTATTAGTTGACTTTTACTAATAGATGCACCTTTACGATGCTGTTTTTGTAGAAACATAAGTAGTCAAATAGTGACATTTCTTGCAGTTTTGTACAGTATTTGAGTATAGTGCATAAATAGGTATGTTCAAAAATCAATAAAAGGAGTATCTTATGGAAACAAGCAAAATCTCAGCAAAAATTGCTATTCTTTTGCCTCATCTAATTTATTTTTCATTTTCTTTGTTTTAGTGTGATTCTATTATGTGCTTTGCATGATTGTGTAATACCAAGGTCACAAATGCATCTTATTAACAGAATTTGCCATGAAGACAGCCTTGACATTAAAAAGTCCCTCACAAAAGGTAATCCCTAATCCTTAATAAAAATAAAATAAAACTGTTACATCAGCCAATAAAATGTATTTCTTTAATTCCCTTCCAATAACACCTTGTCAATCTAAATAGTTTTAAAATGTGCACTTTATTCATACATTGAAATAGAAGGTGTGCTATTTTCTTTAAATATAGCATAGCTCTTCTGTGCAGTTTGGGGAAGTGTGCAATAGTATGAAAAAAGTATGCAATTTTTGAAGGCAAGCAATAAAAATGCTTTGTATGGTATGCATTATTAGACACTTTCAGAATATTTTCCTTGGAAGGTCTGCATTGCCCCCTTAATGTCTGACTATAAATTATCAATTTGTACGTATGTACATATGTAAAAGTAGTTGTAAATAGTTGCTGTACTACAGCAGAAAAGGCTCATCTGTACTTAGGGCAAAGGGCTGCAATTAAAATGGCGGCACCAGTTTTATTAGCATTTATGGCAGATTGACCAGAAAAGTTATTAGCATTATTGTTATTCTCATTTTTAATTTCAATTCTTATTTGAGGCTAATGACATTCTGACAGTTTAGATTTTCTGATAATGTGGATCAGAATTCTCTGTTACTTCTCTAACTTTGGTGTACTTTTTGCACATTTCTTATTATTTTAAAGGTTAAATAAATCAAAAGAAGCGTTTGTTCTTGTGGAGAGAGTGAAGACACTCCATGGAAAAAGGATTTTAAATTATAGAGCCAGAGTCTTTACAATTATTCTCCCCTTAACCAGTTTAAAAACAAATAAAAAGGAGATGAATTTATCATCATAAGGCTAACTTTTCAGGAAACAAATTTTATAGACTAACATTGGTCTTTTGGCCCATAAAATGACACCTATTTTACACAGGTGTACAATGACATACAGAGTTATGGTATGTAAAAAATGTAAATACATGTACATATATAGAGATATAATCTCATGATTGTATAGCTCCTACTCTGATTCAACTAATTTATTCAAAGAATATTTTTTACCTCCTACTATGTTGTATGCCCTGAAGTTGGTATTATCACATCCACTGAATTTAGTTGAAAATTAAAGTGCATCTCTTTCTTCTAATGACTTAAACTAAATGAAACACGTTAATTTAGTACTGAGAGTTGTTTAATGAGCTGATACTACCAGTATGCGAAGATGGTGGCTGTTTCGCTCTCTTCTGCTATTCATGTTTCTCTCTTTGTTTCATCATAGAAATGGAACAAATGGAACCATTTAGGAACTTCTTTAAAACTTCGATGATTTTTTAAGTGGCAATCTTAATGTTTAGGAATCTGTGCAGGGATCTCACTATTTCGAATTTATCTCAGGTTTGGATAAGTGACCCCCTCGAGCCATGGTTCTAAATGTTTTTCTTAAAGAGTTCATAGTTTATTTTAAAAATAACACAGAAGCTATGGTTTTACTCATATTTTTCTTCAGTAAATATATTTTGGTAAATATATTTAGTAAAGATATTTGGCATATACACATATACTATATATAAGTATGTACCAAATATGTATATTTGCATTTACGTGGCACTTTTTGTATTCCTGGTGGAGGGAACTGAACTCTGTCGTGACATCCTCATGGATTCTAGAAGAGCACCGAAGCCCTGTACACACTACACTGCACTTTGACCTGGCCTGTCCTCACTGCAATGACAGGCGAAGGGAAGTAGCTCCAGTCACTTCTGCACTGTCACGGTTCTTCGGCATCTATTAAGAATTTGTTCCATGTATTCCGTACTTTAGCCCCTAAGACACATGTCTGTGAAACACAGAGCTGTTTATGACTTGATTTGATATCGGGGCCATATTGATAGGTTTACTAAACAGCTTACTCCTGTTATTAGTCTCCTGGAACTCCTATATCCACCTGCATATTTTTGAGGTGATTGACAATTTATTTTTCATATAGAAAGATTCAGAATTTCGAGGAAATCACCACCTGGCCCATCACTGCTCTGCAGTGCCATTTGTTTTCCTTTGAATTGAGGTCCCATGGGCACCCTGTGCTTCCCTTTTATTAATCCAAAGTGTACAGAAGCATGGAATTTCAACCGGGTAAGGGTGTAGTTATTTTTGACATCCGCACGCTTGGGAAATGTGGACACCGCACCAAAACTATTTGTAACTGTGTGGACAAGACAAATTATATTTTTCTCTATTGAATTCACGCTTTAAAAATGAAAGTCAGTATTTCATAAAATTCTTTAATATCCATCATTTTTGCTATTAACATTTATATTAAAGATATCAATATTTCTATTAGAATTTAAGAGCTCATATTTTCATCAAATTCAAAGAGAAAAATAGGGAAAGAAATATCAAAGAGAAGAACCCACAGGAAAAGTGAGGCTGTTGGTCATTAAACCAACTGAAGTGTTTTTCCTTTTTTAACTCCTAAGAAAATGGATAAATTATAAATATATTTGTCCATACACAAATATTTTACGAGTCATGATTCTATCATAGTAAACACCATAACTGAAACACTGACATACAGTTCATGTGAAAAGGTAATAATCAATAAATTATTCAAAATTAATTCTTACAAGAATTATATATCATCCAAATTTGTTTTTTGTTAAAATTATTAATTAATATATTTAGACAGCTGTGTCCTCCATCTTGTTTGCTAAAATATTCTATTTTTGTTTGTTTATATAAGAACACCTTTTTATATAGGTAATTACATACCCCACCTCAAACCACTCTATGTTGCATTTAATACATAACATCAGCTAATATTGGTGAGTAGGGAAGAACAGTTAGTTTTGTTTCAGTTTATAGTAATATTCCCAAAGAATCTTTAATAAGGTCTTAGGTTTATGTGTCTGAGGTGTGTGTATGTGTGTGTTATGTGTGTATGTGTATAATTACCAGGTATGTATGAAAGAACATTTTGAGAAATTCAAGTAACTTTATGAAATCTAAACAATTTGTTTTATTATTGGAGCCAATCACAAATGTAGCTCTTATTAAACTAGCACTTAACTTAGTCAATAGAATAGCTTTTTTAATAAATCCATAACACGTTTATTAATTAGAATTAGGCTTGAGTCATACACATGGTTTGAAATATCCTTCCTATATTGGCATAAACACTTTTCCAACGTGTTTCTAAGTCGATTTTTTGAGCAATTCTACTTTAGAATAGAAAAATGTTTGAATTCCACGTGTCTCGATAGAGGCTTGTGAAAGCTTTTTTTAGAGTTAAGTATCTGGTTGATCATTTGCAAGTACCAAATTATCATTAATGGTTAGTTTCATACCTTACTTTTTAAATTGAAATGATTCTGAATATATCCTTATGGAGTGATCATCACATGCTAGTCAATGTTCTAAGCCCTTTACATATATTACCTCATTTAATCCTCCCAACAACCGTAATCACTGTGTGATTCTTGAAGTTCTGGAAGTCTAGAATTTCTATATAGTACGCCAACGCACCGATCTAACGTATATTTTCAGGAAAATAAAATTTAAGAAACAAGCTGTATTTTTCTTTGCTGTAGTTCAAATTTATATTTATACCTTACTTTTTGGGAACGTCCATCCAAAAAGAAAGTCACTCTCTGCTCCTCCACCCAAGAAAACCAAACACTAAACAAGAAACCAACAAACACTAAGAAAACTGTATTGTGTGGCAACTGAGTTTCCATTTTTGTGATGCTAGCTATTCACTAACAGTTACAATTTGGTTTCTGGGAATACATTGCATTTTTCTTTTTTGGTTCATAAGTAATGATCACATATTTTAAAAAATGATTAAAGTTGATTAAGTACACAAAAGTAAGCACTTCCTTATTTTATCCTATTTTTTCGTTAGTGGTTGGAGTGGTTTTGTTTTTACTTGTCATATTATTGGTTTCATAACATTTAAACCCATTGGACTGTAAGGATTATGTATTGAGTTCATCAACACTTTGTTGTAAATGACTATTTATAGAAAGAAGCTTAAATTGATCCCAAATAAATGCCATTGTTTGGACTGTAAGTGTTGAATTGGCTTAGTTGGTGTGGAAATTTCAGGTTTTCATGCTTCTTTTTAGAAGACTTTACCATAACATGCTGCCAAAATGTAAGCCTATGTTATCGGATAAATATGAGTACTTCCAACAAAGTTTATTTGTAAAAAACAACTGCTATGGCAAAAGTAAAACTAAGAAGTTAAATGCAGACTTACTTTAGAAATAATGGGTTATAGATTTGTTCATGATTTATTTTTTTTTTATATATTCAACACAGTAGTTGAAGCATTTGCTTATGCTTTCAATCTAGCATACTGTGTAAAGAAGTTTAATGTATGATCAAAAAGATATAAATGAAACCAAACTATTGAGCCACAACTTTCAAGAATTAAACTTTCCGTCCATGAATAAGTTCTTGATTGCTTCTTGATCTTAGATGTCTGTGCACTTGATTTTAAAGTTGTTGGTATGCTATTCATTTTCAAGATTTTCCTGAGCAGATACAAATTCAGGTTTTGGTGTGCTTTAAACTCGGGAATATGACCTTTCGTGAAATACTAGAGGTGATGTGCATGGAAACTTTAAAAAGCTTCATATTTATATTTGTTGCTAAATTAGAAACAAACAAAAAAAAAACCCAAAAAGGAGTAAAATATCTTCCCTCATTAAAAATTAATAATAAAATTACATGCATAGTGGTTATATGATGAAGCTCCAACTGAACTGAATATTCACATTATGTGAAATTTGAAATTTTCTGGGTGACAGTATACTTATGCAGTAGCTTTTCTGGTTTAATAAAATAATTAAAGATCTAATAATATTTGTAACTTGTGACCTTGTTGTAAATGGGAAAAGCCACTAGTTTTCACATATGTAAAAAAATTTGACCTTTATTGAATGTGTCATTATGCTTGCTGTTTAAAAAATTTCTAATCACATGCAAATTAATGCTAAACACTATCTTTTTGTACTCATTAAAATTAATTTAAATATGTTTGACCTGAAAATTGTGTTTTTTTTGTATTTTAATCATAACATCTTTGCTTACAAGAATTGAATTTATTGTGAATGTGGCTTTTTTATATTGGGATATAACATGATATTTTGTAATACTGGTATTACATTGTTAGTTTCTTAAACTTCTTTTTAAAATAAAAAGTTGCTGGGTTAAGGTACAGAAAATTATAAAGCCACCCTGAAATTTTTCAGGGAATCCTGAATTGCTAATGTTGATCTCTTCAACACTGTAAGAAAGTGGTGCTATGGAAAATGTAAGTTCACCCAGAAAATTGGCTACCCTCTATTATAAAAAGTGTCACATTTATGTGAAACTATTAAATAAAATAAATAAGATTTTTCTTCTTTAGATAGACTCAAGTTCATCATTCTACCTGTAAACCCCCAAATATCGCAGTTTTCTTATTGGACCTATTTTCTTAATAGAATCCAATATTATTTAAAAGAGTTCCCCTTTTGATTATTGCTGTCATTGCTAACATTACTGAGATAAAATGTTTTTAAATGCCCAAAAGGTATGAAAACAAAGAAATTTTTATCAACATTGTTTCTCATACAATGTTAGTCAACACTAGCCACATTTTAAAATCACCTGAGAAGTTTAAAAAGAAAAATTGGGTAAATAATCAGAATCTTCAGTGAGAAGGCATTATGAGAATTTTTTAAAAAGCTCCCCAAATAATTGTACTGTACAGCTATGTTTATATGTTTTCATTTTATAAACCTATTCATGGGCTCTTTCTAATCTCCATTTCTTTTCTGGAGACCTCTGCTCACTGATCTATAGTTTTTAGCTTAGTCATAAATTCTACGTGACTATTTTGTCAGTTTTCACATAATATGGTAGATTTAAGTGACGTTTTCAAATCTTATGTAATGAAGTACTCATTCTTGGAATTTTATTATAATCAATTATTAATAATTAAAATTGCCATCTTACTGTTACCCCGTAGACCAGTAATTAGTTACTAAAAATGTGTATAGAGAGGGATGTAGATAAATTATAATTTTTCTCTTCAGCCTATGCTTTTAGTCAAATATTTTAAAAATCACTTATAGTAATATGTTTTTGCTGATATTTTTCCGGGGAAGAAATATGATCAATTTAAATAGTAAAGTGAGTATTAACAGCTCCAAATTCACATCTGAGTGAAATTACAGCCAGGAAAATGCTAAATACATCAATAGCTTTCAAGTAGTTTCTCTGATATCAATTTATAGTCCAGGCTTTATCAAAATCATTTAAAGGAAAGCATGGCATAAATGGAAATATTCCTGTCACCTCTGCTGTGAAAGATTCACAAGGGAGAAACTGAGGTTTCAAAGGGCTTTCTGTGAATAGAAGTTTTGCCTAATCTTTAAAATGTAAAGCCAAGAAAACTGCTGATAAAGCAAACAGTATACCGTGAAGATGGTTGCAATGCCCATTTGAAAGTATTTATATCCTCAGACTCATGATCATTATTAACTCTGGGAGGTTTTCAGATGCAAACAGAAAATTAGAAAACCAGATACAAGTTGTGAATAATAGCATCCAATCCCTCCATTGCCCCTTGAGAAAATGTGGAATAATATCCAGTTTTCTTGGTTTAAGAGATCAGGGAAATGGACATTTAAAAAAAAATTTACTTTCCTCTAGCAATAATAGTGAATGTTTTGGAGCTTAAGTATTTGAGTTTCAGTTACCTGGAAAATTCACTCCTTTGGAACATCTTATTCCATTTATAGCTTGAAATTGTATAATGTTTCTTCCATGAATCAATAAATATTTCTAAATCATGTCTTAAGAGACAGAATAATTAAAAGATATTAATTAATAATTGAAGTATATGAGTTTTGAACTGACCTTACACTTAGTGTTTTACTAAAGTAAAATACACATGAAATGCCAGGTAAATGGAAAAATGAAAATATATCCACATTTAAAAGTCATCATGCCTTTTCCCTGTCCTCTCTACCCTCTCTTCCTAGAGTGCCAATTACATATGTGTTAGATCTTCCCACTCAGTCCTCCATGTCCTTTAACCTCTCCTTTATGTTCTCATGCCTTCCGTCTGCATTCTGGATAATTCCTCTTGAGCAAAGACTAAATAACTTGCCTAAAACCATATTTTCAATTTGAATTTTATACCCATGGTCTGACCATTAAATTCCACAGTGGTTCTATATTTCTCTTGCTTAGAAAATAATTGATTTGAATATAAAATATTTACATACATGATAAAACTTTGTGAAAAATCACTCTAGGTGGAAACTCCATAATCTGAAATTCTTATAATTTACTTCAGCCAGCTCATAAAAGATGGATACCTTTCACATTCCTATACATTTTCTTCTACAATTCGAGTGATAATTCTAATTACTTCAAAACTAAAACCAAAATCAATCCATTTGAATTTGAATGCTTTGAATCTTGGTCAGGCACTGCATTTTAAAATAGTTTTCTATTTTATAAATGTACATAATGTTTATAGAGATCCTGTTGATAATAGCCTTAATTAAACACTGTATGAAACAAATTGAACAAATATAATCTCAGCCTCTGTCAGCTGATTTAGCAAAGGAATCATTAAAGTGGCATATATTCATACAAAAATTCACCACAAGCCAAGATGGTTTAGAAACAAGGGGCAGATCATTCTGCAAACAATTCTCCATGAGTATCACATTTTTGCACATCTTGTCAGCAAACCCACTGGCTGCCTTTGTTCCAGACTATCTTTTCAAATATATTTATATAGCAAACAGCTCTGGAAGATAAAGAGAGCTGCAGGAGCAAAGTCCAGGCAAGCATACTACCCATTACAAAAGCTTCAGGTTCCCTAACCTTGAGGTTTCTGTCCTGTAATGTAATTCATTGTGTGTTCAGGTGTCTGCTGAATCTTTTTTGTTGTCCTGTAGGAATTGGAACTCAGAATATGGGTGCAAACATGATAATATTTTGGCTGTTGCTATTGCTATGAATAATAAACAGCCTTTTGTCTCTGACCCAGGAGACTTATGTCTTCTGCCAGTATCTGGAAAACTGTGGCTGGTTAACTTGTAGGCTTGCATGTAGGGTAAAATCTCAGACTTACAATTCTTGGCAAATAACAACCACGACAACAACAGTAACAATAATAGTAATATTGATAAAGAACAAAGCACTCCAGGCCTGGCATCTTTCTAGGCACTTTAAATATATGAATTCATTTTATCTTCATTAATTAACAAAGCTATTAAGTTAGTACTATTACACAGATAAGGAAATTGAAGCAGATAAGTAATTTGCCAAAGGTTATAGAGCTAGTATATGGTAGAACTTGGATTTAAACATAGACCATAAATCTCTAGTCTATGACTTCAGTCAACTTCATATATTAATAATTGGTAATTCAAGTGACCTTTTTACTATTGCATGTCATAGACTACCCATAGCCTATCTTCTTATAAATAGGTACAACGGTTATAAAGATCCTATTGATAATATCCTTAATTAAATGCTGTATGAAACAAATTGAACAAGTTGAGGCAGATGGTTTTACCAATCGCTAGTGAAAACACTGCCAACTTAGAACTGAACCAGGTCACTTAACTCCACATTCTCATTTCCTTAAGAAACTATTAATTTCAAACACTCTTGTTATCCATTATTTTATCATTCAGGATTGATAGGCAGACAAATAATCCACTCCATTTTAAGCAAGAACGGATATCTTATAGGATCTGAATTGTATACAGACTCATTGACGATGTATGGAATGAAGATCTCAGTTAGAAAAGTTTCTCAAAGATGTGCTATGAAATGACTACCCAAGGAGCCGATACCTATTCTCTAATCAGGGGCAACAGGTGCCAGACTGACACCACCTCCACAATCAACCATTACCAGGTAACTCTATATTGCACACCAAGATGCACATGAGTACCATGTCAGCCATAGTCCAAATAAACAAAATGTATTCGTATGTCCACATCCTTCCTTTCCAGTCCTTTGGAGCTGGAGGAGTGGGACCTCTGCTAATACCCTCCCATGTCCTAGACTGTGTTTCACTAAGATAAACAGCAGAAGCTGGAGATGCCCTTCCTTCTCTTGGTTTCCACTTTTCCAATCTTGTGAGAGTGTATCTGTTTGGTTGATTCTAAATCAAATTCAGAACTCTAGACGCATGGGAATTTGAAAAATGAGGATGTTAACCTGGCTCCCACAGAACAGGCAAGCGCACTCAGCATCTCGTGGGATAGATGTGGAGGACCATACCACCCAGTTCTTCATAATGCATTGATTCCTAATGGCGTAGAAATAAAATCTGTTCTAAATAAACCAAAATTTTTTAAAAATCACAATTATACTTAACAGGTATTTTTTTGAAAATCAAGTAGCTATTAAGCAGCAAAGTAAGTATTTTACTCAGAGTTCTACTCATTTCAAGATGCCATCCTGCTACCCCTAATGCAGCTACGTGGGTTTAGAGCTACCTTTTGAGATCATGAATGTAAACTGTTGTGAATAAGAGAATGATTCGAGACCACATAGCCAATTCTTTAAGGCAGGGACGTGAACTGTCGTCTGCCATCTTGTGGAAAGGCTAGGAAATTAAAAATAAGCAAAGTAGACTCTATTTGATGAGTGATATAATGTATGATAATATCAAGAATCAATATTTCAAATTGGTTTTGTACATTAGCAGTTCGATAGATCTAAACTAAAGAGTGGATTGAAAAGTCTGGGCTAGAGTTTTAAAAAATGTCAATTATCTACATGCTGACCCCAATCGAATCTCTGTGTGAGACTCTTGAAACTACAGAACTTCTTAGGGAACTGAAAGATGAAATAGTTTAAAAATGTACTCTGGGCCAATGCAGCAGAAAAATGCTCCAGAATTACAGTATTCCCCAAGCTAAAAGACATCAGCAATGAAATGTTGTACTAGATAAATTCACGGCACCCTTATGTGATGATTTTGTGGGTAGTGAAGAGAGAAATTAAGGGCATGGTACAATCTGTTCCTCAAAAGATGCATTGTGCAGAGCTCTCATGAGAATGACAAGGGAATAATTGAATGCGTGTTGTGAACCAAAATGTTGATGAATGAAGAAGAGCCAACTCTTGGGAAAGAAACAGCCACGCAAGACAGGTGATTTTTAAACTTCAAGTTCAGTTTCCCGTTGAAATATAGCAGAACATGAATGTGAGGCAACTCTGAAATTATAATTAGAGGAAATCTATAACAATTACTTTTGCAAACACTTCTCTAAAAGTGACAGAGAGGAAAAAGAATTAAACAAATTATTTTTAGGCCTATTGAAAAGATAATGGAGTGTGTAGTTCTCTCTTGGCACAGACCGCAGCTCGCTCTGTCCAGAAGATGACAGGGCAAGCGACACAGAACACTCCGGCTTCATCAAGGAGGACACAGCACGCTGCCCACTGGAAAACAAGCAGCTCCCAGAAAAGAAAGCCCGAAAGGCACCCGCATCTTTCCTATCTGCCATCTCACTGAAATACCATTGTAAATGTTTTAAATTATTCTTTCATCTCATTGTAGGAAAAAAAAAAAAAGTTCTGTTTTTGTAATGAATACGGATGTTCATGCAGGTTAAGAATAATGAGATGAGTGAGGATACATATTTAAAGCTAATATAAAAAAGAGTTATTTATGGTGTAACAATCGCAGACTGAAAGTCAAGAAAAATGAGATTTGCCTTGCTGAGATTCCAAGCAAGCAGATCACAGCTGCACGTGTGTCTACTTTTTATTGATTCCAATTACGATTCTTAGGCTTCTCTAAGAATTACCTGGCAAACTTGCATACGGCACATTGAACATCTCAGCTGAAAGCCATTTTACTAATCAAGTGATTGACAATAATATATTTTAGGCCCAGGATCTTGTACGTATATTAAAAGCTTAGGGGCTCAGTTAAATATACACATCAACCTCTCAAGATACTAGAAATCAAAGAAATAAATTTGCTGAGAGTTAAATCCTAAAGTCAAAAAAAAGAAGTTTTAAAGTCATGTTGAAGAGATAAAATATCTTCCATATCTGACGGACTAGAATACAACTTGATGGCAAGTTTTGACATTTCAAAATAGAAAATTTAAATTGGAAATGTTGTTGGCCAACCACAGAAGCCTAACAAAAGGAGATCCTTAGAAACATCTGCAGTACCCATCCAAGCTCTACCCAGAAAGAGAAAGACTCAAAAAAACACATCAGAATGTCCCTGTCCCTGAATATTGGCAGTAAGTACATCCCTATTATCAGCTGACTGCATCAGGCAAAGTAGGTCTAACTTAGATTAATATTCAATTCATCATATTCCTTTGTTCTGATTATTTACACACTTTGCAGACTCATCGTTAAGATTTGCCTTCTCATGAAGGTCTGACCACATTGAGATGATGTGCTGAACATGTGGACTTTGCCTCGATAGTAGTTCTTTGTTATTATGGATTAGCATCATGGTTGTCCTGATCGTACATATCAGTTTCATAGTTTGCTTACTTTGAGTCTGCCCCCAATAGAAGGAACTGCCACTGATCTGCTAACAGTGTCTTCATTCTAAATTGGACGGTGGATATGGGTAAAGTTACAAAAGTCACAGGTGGAATTCTGAGAATCCTTTTGGAGGAAAACATGCTAAATCTTTCTCCGCCACTGTATCACTGTACTAGGAAGACAGAAGTCACACATCCATTTTTCCACAGGTCATATCTTACTGCTCTGATTAACTACAATATGGTCATTTCCTATTTTTATTTTCTCAGTACATTTAATGCAGTTTATATTCATTGTCACATCCTCTATGATTTTTGTATGGGTATTTTCTGGTCTATGAGTAAAACTAAGTTTTTCACGGTCAAAGACCACAACTTGTACATTTCTTTTTTTTACCTTTCATAATAAAAGCAGCATTTTTAACACAGTTCTTTAATTAAAGTTTGGCTGTTCAATGTTAATAGGATCATCACTGTGTAAGTATAATTAAGCTTCCAATTAGTGTCTAAACTTCTTAATAGCCACACATTTTCCCTAATATTTATGCTGTCATTTCTTTAGTCTTTTAAAACTATTCTCTTTGGTACTATGGTGTGTCTCTGTTTTATTATATTGTGACAGTTATTCCATTATTATTCTTCAGGAAGGTTTTACTTTACACGCTGCATGTGTAAATTACCGATGCCCTCCTTCTAAGATGTTGAGGACAATCTTCTGTGAGTTATTATCTCTTTGGTAGACTGAAGGCCAGAAAGCAAGAGAGCAGCTAAAACAATTCTTCTATTTGCACTATGTAGACTTCTGTGAGTGGGTTGGGAAGGCAGAATCATGTGGTAGAGACAGAGTGGCATTTAGGACCAAGCCAAATGCACGGAGAGATCAGTGTCTCAGTGGCAAAGAGAAGAGTTGAATCTGAGAAGGATAAAAGTAACAAAAAATAGTTGAAAACGATAACCAAATAATAAAGATAAATGTCCTGATTGTTGGTGTGTCACCTTGACTGAGCTAAGGGATGCTCAGATAGCTGGTAAAACATCATTTCTGGGTGTGTCTGTGGGGGTATTTCTGGAAGAGCTTAGCATTTGAATTGGTAGAGTGAGGGAAAAGATCAATAAAAAGAAACAGCAAATAGGATAGAAGTATTTTGTGTGTGTGTGTGTGTGTGTGTGTGTGTGTGTGTGAGAGAGAGAGAGAGGAGATTCATTATGGGAATTGGCACTGGCTCATGGGGTTAGGGAGGCCAAGAAGCCCATGACACGCAGTGGGCAGTGGGCAATGGGCCGGCTGGAGAACCAGGCACGCCCGTGACGTCATTCAGTCAGAATCTGAAGGCCTGAGAACTAGAGGAGCTGATGGTGTCACTTCTAGTCAACAGCCTGAGGTCCAGAGGCTCTGATGTCTGAGAGCGGGATAAGATGGATGTACCAGCTCAAGCAGAGAGAATTCACCCCTCCTCTGCCCTTTTGTTCTATTCAGGCATTTATGGTGTTGGATGAGGCCCACAAATTGTTGAGGGCAGATCTTCCTTACTCAGTCTGCTGATTCGAATGCTAGTATCTTCCATAACCACCCTCACAGACACACCCAGAAATGTTTTAGCAGTTAGCTCAGCATCCTTTAACCCAGTCAAGTTGACACATAAAATAAACCATCCCAAATCCACCCTTTGTCAATGTGGCACCCGTACACATCTCCATAAATCATACATAAATCTAAATAAAGAGGATAACGAGGTCATAATCCTACCTAAAATGATACAACCATCCCACATACAACTGAAAAGGAACTAATCTCTACCCCAGAGGAGAAGGTCAAGTTCTTAAGTAATGCTTACTCTCCAGGTATTCCAAAACTGAAGTACTATGATGTAAAATGAATAATATGTAAACACTGATAAAAAGTCAACATGTCTTATAAGAAACAAGATGGGGAAAAGCTAAAGATATTTGGCTAGCATATGTTTACTATCTACAAACATATTCATAACAAAATAAGGACAACATACTCATGACAATTAAAACAGGCCTGGTTTCTGTAACTGGTCACGTGGTCTTAGCTGGTATTCTTAGCTACCTTCTACTACCCATTCTGTATTCCCACTGCCTTTGGCAAGAACTTCAACTGGTCATGGTTCTTTTCCTAGTGGTGTCACCCAAACCTTCATTCCTAAAGCCTCTGGGCCATTCATAGACCTGCCAGGATTGGGTTGTTCTAATTTTTCATTGACCTTAATCACAGGGTGTGATAATACTAAGACACATCCTCAGGGATCTCCTTTATTCCAGACATACTTTTCTCTACCTCCATCGTGGAGTAGTAATCCCTTTTCCCCTATGGCAGTCCAGGTCAGTCACCACAGCTAACACTACAAGTCCCTTCTTGGTCTGTTGACTCACAGTCATGAGGAGCCTAATACGGTTAGATGGCAGTCTCGACATCCATTTCAATGCAATCACAGTTGTGTCTCCTGGTGGAAATATTTTTCCCCCCTCTGGAACTAGACCTCTAGGCCAAAAGAGCATAAATTCAGGGGAACAAGAAGCAAAAATTTTTCTAGTGGGTTACTAGGAGGAGTAATGGGGAGTGTCACCACTCCTAGTGTTACCTCTTGATTCCTGGACCCATGAATCTTGGCTATTGGAAAAACAGTACCATACAGTGGGCACTGATTCAGAGCATACATAGTCTTCTGGAGAACACTGCCCCGGCCCTGCAAGGTGTTGCCACCAGGGTAGCATTGTAACTCTTTGTTAGGCAGGCACCAAATCTGCAGGTGGCAGATATAGGCCAACAGTGTGGTTTCTAAGGGCAGAGAAGCCAGGGAACTACAGGAAAATGCGAAACACCCAAAAATCATGTATATCAATCATCTGGTAACATCCCACACCTCCTGTAAGCCCTCTTCTGGACCAGGCCAATGAAAGGAAACCACCTGGGCATCCTTAACATCTTTTTCCACTCATGGAGACTGACCCGTTTCTCTCTCTGGAACATATTCTTGCTTTGTGTAGCTTCCTTCTCTTCTGCAATAAAATCTGTTTGTGTGGAACTGCTTCCTGTCTGCAATCACTCGGTCACACCAGCCTGTTTCTGATTCTTCCAAGCAAGGAGGCAAAGAACCAGGACAACAGTTCACCAAGTGACCAGACCTGACAATCTTCAAAAAGCCATTCTATCCAGCTAGATGCTTTAGGATGGTGGGAAACTTGGTAAAACTAGTGAATTCCATGAGCATGTGTCCATTGCCACACTTCTTTTGCTGTAAAGTGAGTTCCTTGATCAGAAGCAATATAGTAACAAATACCATGACAGTGGATAAGGCATTCTGTAAGCCCACAAATGGCATTTTTGACAAAAACATTATGTACAGGTAAAGGAAATCCATATCCAGAGTATCCATTCCAGTGATGACAAAATACTGCCCCTTCCATGATGACAGTGGTCCAATGTTATCAACTGATATGAACTGGTGCCATGTCAGGGGTTCAGTGTTGGTTTCAGCTCCTGACAGACTTGGCTCTCAAGCCTGGTTATGGGCAGGTCAGCCTTGGCTAGTGGAAGTTGATATTGCCAAATGCATGCATAACCTCCATCCCTGCCACCATAGCTGCTTTGCTTATGATCCCATTAGGCAATGACAGGAGTGGCCGGGGAAAGAGGCTGACTGGGGTCTGCAGAATGGGTCCTCCTACCCACGTGATGATTAAAACCCTTCTCTGCTTAGGTCATCCTTTGGTGAGCATTCACATGGGACACAGATATCTTCATGTTTTTTGTCCATTCAGAGAGATCTAACCACATATCCCTTCCCCACATTTCTTTGTCACACATTTTCCAATCAAGTTCCTTCCAAGTTCCTGATCAGCCAGCCAACCTATTGGCTACAGCCCGTGAATTGGTACATAGTCACTTGTTGTCATTTCTCCTTCCAAACAAAGTGCACAAGCAGGTGCACTGCCTGAATTTCCACACACTGGGGTGATTTCTCATCACCACCTGGGATGTGCCCAGGAGGGGCCATCACACGGCAGCTCTCTACTCTCTGGTGGTGACTGCAGATTGTGCAGAACCTTCTGCAAACCAGGCCTAAGTCTTCTCTGCCTCTGCCACTGATTGCAGGAATTCTTTGTGAGGCTGAGCGAGAGAGGCGGCACAGCAGGAGTGGGGACCGTGGTGTACACGCCGCTTCTTTACGTAACTTACTTGTGCTTTCAGGGCCAGCTCGAGCCTGATCATACATCTACCACTTTCATTCGATGATGGAGTGTTTGAGATGGTGTATGTCTGAATTTATGGCTCGGTGGGTCAGATAACAGCCAGTCCACAATAGGCAACTCAGGTCACATGGTAAATTAGTGACCCGTGGTCAAGTTTCTACTAAGACCCAGTAGCAGGCACAGATCTGTCTCTCAAAAGGTAAGTAGTTATCTGGAGATGATGGCAGGGCCTTGCTCCAAAAACCTAAAGGCCTACACTGTTACTCACCTATGGAGGCCTGCCACGGATTCCAAGTGGCATCTCCACCTGCCACAGCCATTTCCAACACCATTACACCTGCCGGATTGTAGGGCTCAAACTGCAGATCTGTTTCCACAGAAGCCTGCAACTGCTGTGCAGCCTTTACTTGTTCTCAGCCCCCCTCAAAACTAGTAGCTTGTCAGGTTACTTAGTAAACTGGCTGAAGTGATACATCCAAATAAGGAATATGTTGCCTCCAAAATCCAAATAGGCCCACAGCATAACGCAGCCGGGGTAGCAGACCTGCAGGATATCTTGTGGAAGGGAAAGCCAGTCAAGGTCTTTGTGGATTACATTATGGTGTATGGCTGAAGAGTTGATACACCCTTGAAGCAGGACAGTGAAGGTGCCTTTCTACCTGAAAGCGAACTGCTCCTGGTGGATTTGATTGACAAGGATGGAGGAAAAAATACCATTTTCCAGATCAATAACCACATGCCAGGTATCTGGGGATGTGTTAACTTCCTCAATCAGTAAAATCACATCTGGTAGAGCAGCTGCAATTGGAGTCACCACTTGGCTAAGCCGAGAATGACCCACGGTCATTCTGCAACATTCATCTGCATTCTTCAGAGGCCATGAGAGAGTTGAGTGAGGATGTGGTGGGGATCACGACCCCTACACCTTTTGAGTTCTTGATGGTGGCACTAATGTCTGCAGTTCCTGCAGGAATGTGGCATTGCTTTTGATTTACTCTTTCTTTAGGGAGAGGCAGTTCTAATGTCTTCCATTTGGCATTTCTTACCATGATAGCTCCAACGCCACAGGTCAGGGAAGCAATGTGGATATTCTGTCACTAAGTATGTCTATTCCAATGATGCCTTCTGAAACTGCGGGAATGATCACAGGATGGGCTTGGTGTCCCACTGGACATGCTGTGAAATGGTCCTGAGCTACAACTCCATTGTCCACCTGACCTTCATCAGCCCCTACTCTGGCTCGCGGCTCTCCTGGACTCAATGTCAGTTTAGAGCCACTGTCCAGCAATCCCTGAACAGACTGATTGTTTTCTTTTCCCCAGTGCAGTGACCCTGACAAAACGGTTTAAGTCCCTTTGGGGTAGGCTGGGAGCAATACTAAGAGTCTAAATCTGCGGTAGTGTACCATGGTTCTTCCTCAGGGGACCCAGACTCTACTTCATTCCAGGAGTTCTGTGTCTGTGAACTGGCTTAAGTCTGGGAATCCAAGGGGACTCAAAGGGCCACAACCCTGCGTTTTTCATGATTCCAGTTGGACTTTTGTTCTTATGATTTGGAACTTTCCTGCTAATAGAGAACAAATAAAAATCTAGTAGGTATCCTAGCTATTGTACTTCTAGGAACACCCTGATTTAACCAGCCAACACCAGAGGTCTGCAGGAGTCAGACCATTCTGATTCCAGCTTTGGCTCTGCTGTTCATTATAGTAACTCTATCCACTTTGCTACTTAGCCCTCGCCACCCTTGGATTCAACTACTCCCATTGCATTTATGTTTTCCAATCATCTGTGTTTCCCCCTATAAGGTCTGGCCTATGGAGAAGAGAAATCACTGAGATTTTCAGGGATGATGGAGTTTCACTTACAAATTTAGTTTTCAAAGTATTGATGAAAGGTGTATCTTCTGGACCTACCTAGTGTACGGGAGTAGGTCTTAAATGACAAATCCTCTCTAACATTCCAATCTCTCGAAGCTTTTGGTCCTTTTTTCTACGTCAAACCAAGGGAGATCGGACATTTCCAATTCACTCACAGCAGGGCATGTTTAATTCGTGTTTCAGTCCACCAACTAAACAAACTGTTAGAGCCCTTTCTAAGTCCCTGAGTGTCACATTAAATGCAGAATCTCTCCCAGTGGGTCTGTATCTTGTGTCAGGTTTGGATCAGCCTAGTTGTGCTAACTGATGGGTGGGGAGGTTCCAGGAGGATTCACGATGACTCAGTGGCCAATTAAATGCCTGAAGGGCCAATTAAATGCTTACAAATTCATCGTTCAATGTGAGGCATTTGCACACCAACCATCATGCAAATATATTCAACACACAGACAGTAACATGAGAGAGAAGGGGAACGAACCACAGTGAGTAGCTCTGGCTTGGGAGACCAGCACGTTGACCAAGGAATCAGCAGGTCTCGGAACATCAACCAACGGGGCATCACTTCTGACGCCCTCTGGCAGCTGCAGCTGATGGAAAAGAGGCTTCCGAGTTCTCACTGGCAGAGCTCCTGCAGGCAGCCTGGCCTTGGCCGGTTCCTTTGAGCACCAAGTGGTTTGCCGTCCACAGGTTCTGCTTTGGGAATGAGCATCTGGAACAATTTGGCTCTGAATCAGCTTCTCCCTCTGCTTCCGGGTCCTCCTGGTATCTAGGGCCTCACGCTCATCGGTCTTCTCATACTAATATCCAGATTCATCCCTTTGTTCGTTTTCTTTTCAAGTTATTTCATTTTCTCTTCCTTTTTTGTAGTTCAATTCTTACCCAAAAATGGCTAACATTTATTGAGCTACATTTACTTTGGCAGACGCTCCGCAAAGAATTTTACATAGATCTACTCATTTAATCATCACGCAAAATATGAGGCATGTACAAATAGTATGTCCACTTTATCATTGAGAAGCCTGAGGTACAAGATAGTCAAGTGACTTGCTTGGTGTCACCACCAGAGAGAGGCAAAGCAAGGGACCTGAACACCAGATTTATCAGTGGTCACCACTAACTCATTACCTCCTGAAGGTATAAAAAAGTGTTGTATACCCATGATATCCTGAAATAAAAAAAAAAAATCCTGTATACATGTATGACAGTATTTCCGCTCCTTTATATTCTTTGTGATTGCTTCTAAAGCAAGTATCTAAAGCCTAGTAATATGTACGTAAGGCAGGAGAAAAAATGCCTAGTGTGATACATTGAAACACCTAGATAAACACTTCAAGATAAAACCCAGCCACAACTTATTATAATTCTCACAAATTGTACTAGATTCTTTTAAAATAGTTTTGATATGTGAAATGTCCTGAATTTTATTGATTTTTTTCAAGTCCTGAGTAAGATATAATCTTCATTTCATCTTCCTTTTTAATAAAAGTTTGATAGCATAGTATATAAAGGTCAAGTAGATACATTGATCTTCAATGGGACAAACTCATTTAACTGTATGATTGGAAGCTGTTTTAAATATAGTGATTTTATTAAAATGTTTTCCTCTTAGAAATAGCTTTTTTTTTTACTAGACCCATGACTTAATTGCTTAAATATATGGAGGTCAAGGAAACCTGGGAACAAAAGCAAATAAGATGATGTCATGTTCTGTCTTATAATCATTAATATCATCTCACAGTATAATGAGAGAAAAATTTCCACTACACAATAAGAATTATTTTTAAGTTGCAGAGACACAATTGCGTATAAAGAAATGACTAATAAGATAAGGACGTTTGTGGTTCCCTTGAGGTGAATGACTCACCCTTTAAACATTCCTTCTCAAAGGGATTTGCATAACTCTGTAGCACCCTCATTTCCTTTATTTTCGAACCCCTGTGGTAGATGAAGATCATAAGGAACTGATCTGTGGTTTTGTGAAGACAGTGGCAATAATTGCTCTGGCATCCTTATTTCAGATCAATCAACTTTGCTATTGGGCTCCTTATTTACAAATCAATCCCAAAGTTCCTGTCTTCAGGTTGGGCACAGTAAATGCTGGTTGATAAGGCAGAACTCACATTCCAGAAGGCTGTTGGTTCCTTTATAAAGTCTTGTACCTTTTGAATCTCTGTAAGATGTGATCTGTGTAAGTCATGTGACCAGCCTCCAGCATTTCACATCTAGATGAGTGCTTGAGAAATAATTTTTGTTTATAATTAGTAGTGGTGGAGTTTGGGCAAAAATAACATACATCAAAGGGCTCCGTATTTCTAGTTAATGTCTGAATTTAACAAAATGGATTTGCCCGGGCAATGCGGGATTGACTTCCAGGGTTCCTCGGGTAATGTGAAGAGTTTTTTGTATTCACTTTACCTGCCCAATTACTTTCATTGTTTTGTTTTGTTCTGTTCCATTTTGTTTTCTGTTCAGAAACTCTTTCCAAGCAAATGGAATCTGAAAGTCTTTGTGGAGACATATGTATTAATATTGTCACGTTCGTGCAAATTCACAAACTCACCACCATCAAAATATGTGAGCAGCAGAATGACCCACTCAGAGAGGCACCTTAGGCACTGATCACCTGGGCAGCCCACACTTGTGCCACTGCTCTGGGAAAGATTGCAGGTACCGTTGTCCCTATTCTTTTTCACTTTCACATTCAATCTCTCATCAATTCTTGTCAAGAACAAATAATTATGTTTTATCTGAAGGATCCCTGAATCTTTCCGTTTTTCTTTACCCCTTAATGCCGCTGCCTTCACCCTTAGGTGCCCATATCCTTCCCTTTGTCTATTAAACAAATTCCTCTCCTCCTCTCTTTCCATTCCTATTGCCCTTTCATTTCTCCAGCAGAGATTCTTTCTAAAATCCAAATCCAATCATGTCAAGGTATTGCTTAATGACTAATCATTCCACAAGGATAAAATTCACACACAAAAAATAGAAGTCTCTTTACAACAGAACCATATCCTAAATTATAGGACCTACTTTACTGCCATTTTTCATTGATCTTTCCTTCAAACACTTTTATCTTCCATCCATAGTGGACTCTTTCCTGACCTTGGAATTGGTTGGATGTGTTCCTTCTTGTCACTTTGTATGTGTTTCCCATTTTCCTGGTGTGTTCCCTACCTTCCCTCTCTGTGTCCTGAAAACTTTTCAGCTCCTAAACTTTTGTACTCCCATAATATGCTAAAATCAACAAAAAATCTTAAAAAAAAAAAAAAGACACAGCTTTACCTGTAGCTTCTTGTGTGAATTCTTTTTATGTTTTCCTTGAGCCTCCTTAGAACTTCCAACTAAGTAAGTTATTATGTTTAAAGTGTAAAAATGTCTATTGAAATAGAGTATATTCATTTTGGGTCTGACTGTAGTATATCTTTTAGGCTCTGTCCAATATTTGTAAGCCTATGTATGGATGCCTGTGATTTCCGCAGCTCATTTTAAATCATGCCTTTAATAAACTTTCAAAGAATTCTTCATAACCTAAGCACTGTACTGACATGGTGTTTTTTTCTGTCTCTAATGAAAATAATAAGGAGGTGAAAGCGTATGTGAGTTTCAAGCATCCTAATTCCACTTGGCTAAAAATTAACTCCCACAACCATATATTACAATTTATGAACATCCTTTATCTGCAGACTTTGAACCATCTGAAATTATGCTCATAACCTATCCAATTTAAATCACCTGGCAATGCTAATGAGCTCCACCTGGGAAATACAAACGAGCTGGAGATACCCATTAATAGCAGCAATCTCAGCCAAGCCTGACCACCTCTGCACATTCAACACCACTCTGAAAATTACTTCTGACATATGCAACTGTTTGAAATCTCATAAGCCATTTTGCATGAAAATATTTCAGAAACATAGACTTTCTATGTTATTTTATGTTTTTGTTAAGACCGTCTTTTACAAAATGGCCAAATGAAGATCAAAGTGAAGTGACTTAAAAATGTTTGAAGAGGCACAAAACTTTCAAGACTGAAGTCAGCAGGATATTACTGAAGAGGTCAAATGTATTAAATGGAGATGTGAAGAAAAATGTTAGAATACTTTATTAAGGTTTATTAATGATACAGTACAAAATACTTAGAATAAAAAAATGAAATTTGAAAGAAAATTGAAAGAAAAATATAACATATACACCTGAATGGTTTTCCTTCCTATATAGATAGATTTGTTTCCTATTTCTGATATCAAAGAGAGTTTAAATAGTAAGAGTTTATATCACAAGACATACAATTTCCTCTGAAACAATCTATGAAAAAATATATTCAACTCTAATGGGTTGGTGAGTTCATATGAGTTTGGGTAGTGAGAGATGCCTGTATTTTTACTAGCATTGTGCATGTTTATACTAATTTCTAGGGTAATTCTTTGTGCAATAATAGTTCCAATTATCTCAAGACTATGTATAGCCATTGGGAACATGTCTCTCTGAAGACTGTTTTATTTTTTCTTTGAAATGCTTAAAATTTCTTATTAAATAATAGCTTGTGTTCATTAATGCTCATTCACAGTGAGAATGATGTTTGAATCCTCACATGTCAGAAAGAATGTTTTCCTCATTGGGAAAATTGAATTTACATCGGCTGAGAAGGTACATTTTCAGGCTGCCATAACTAGTAGTATGTACTTTTAGATCACAGTATAACTATTAGAACATTTAGTAATATAAAATGAATATATAGGGAGTATGCATATATAAAACCACAATATGTATCACCTCAATTAATTTGCACAGCAAATTTGTGAATTTACTATTTATCATGTATTAGATATTAGAAATTAATTATTTACTTATTAATATTATTTATTAATGTTGCCATTTAATAGATGAGGATACTTCTGCCCAGGGAATTTGAGTAACTTGCTTAGACCCAAACACATGCTAAGTCTAAATGTATCTGTCTGTCCAACTTGAGTGCACTTCCCACTGAATCATCACAAAGCACATTTTTTTCAGTCCATAAAATATTAATTTTTTCCCGATGACACCAATCAAAATGGATTGTTAACTTTCATTTACTTATATGGTCTATATTGTCTGTATTGTTTGGTCCATTTGTAATTTTGCAGACACACATAAGAATAAGGGAATTATATGAAGTCGTTCTTAATTTCCTTCTAAGTCAATAATCTGTCAAATGAAGTAAGGCATGAGAGTATTGTTGCTGATTGAAAGTTAATCATCCTTTTTCATATTTGTCCATATCTGTGTTAACTGAGATTTTACAAAATAAATTGGGCTTGATTTTAGTAAATTACCCAAGTGACATTAAATATTAGATATAAAGATTAGGCAACAAGACTCATTTCTTGATGAAATTTAATTTGAATTATCTCACAAACTGTTTCTCCCTCTAAGTATCTCAGATTGCAAGTGATAATCTATTTCCTTACCATCCCTAAGGAGCAAACAGAATCAGTCTAGTCAATAAAATAAATGTAATGCTTTTATTTTCCACTTATAATTTATTCAGATGAATATAAACTTGATATATTTTATCAAAATTTAAATGATATAAACATTATAAGACTAAATATGAAGATGAAATTATGTGAAATAAAGAAGAAAAATGTAAGAGAAGTCAATATTGTGTTAAGAAACCCATAGACATGCTAGTGGCTATATTTGAAAATATTATTAATTTATCCTTCTTTTTATTTTCTTCACTTAATACAAAATATGGTGTAACCTCTGCTTCTATTCAAATTGGAATAACAGGGATGTGATTTGCCCTCACACCTGAAAGATTTCTTTCCTGCAAAAAACTAAAACAAAAAAACACAAAGCAGCACTTTCAAAGACATTAGACGTCAGGCAATACAGGACAGTTATCCTTGAGAAGCAGGAAACAAATGAATTGAGTCCCCTAGTTTTGAGAGTTTCTAGACTGCAGTGTGGGGACAGATAAATGAAGCAAAGGCTAAAGAATTCTATGAGTTAAGGAGAAGGAATTTAGAGTTCAGAGAAACCAAGCAATTTCACAGGACAGGCTACCAGAAAGGAGAAAACTGCACAGAAAAAGAGAGAGCCATGAAGATTTATAGAGGGTTTCCCTGGAGTGTTGAAAATTACTCATCAGAAGCGAAGGTGTGAGGAAATTACTCAAGTCTAGGAAAAGAACCATATAAACGGATAGAAGGAATATTGGCCATCTCTCACACAGGACTGGTATCAATGACTGTTCCTATGAGCCAGACTAGAGAAACTCACAATGCCCAGGGCATTGAGTAGGAAGGTCTTGCTTCAGTACTGGAGGATAATTAGCCAGACTCAACCCTGCTCAAGATTTACACCCCCTCCAAAAAAAAAAATAATAATAGAAGCAAGGGCTGAAAGGATCAAACTGTTTCCAAGTAACTTAACTGCATCCCAGAACAAAACTCAAGAAGATTCACAGGGATGCAAAAATATCCAGCACTCTGTAAGGTAAAATTCACAATGTTTGACATACAATCAAATACTACTCAAGGCAGGAAAACACAACCCACAAGGGGAAGGATAATTAGTCAATAAAAACTAACATGGATTTTAGTATTAGCAGAAAATGACATTGAAACAGTTATTATGACTATATTTATTACATGTGTTCAAATAGGTGAGTACAAATGAAAAAGATACAAGTAGGATCCAAATCAAGCTTCTAGAAATGAAAACCATGATGACTGAGGTGAAAAATACATTGAATGGGATTAATGGCAGATTACACATGACAGAAAAGTTTAATGAACTTGAAGACACAGCAGTAAAACCATCCCAAATGAAATACAGAGAGAAAAAAGAAACTTCTGAGCAACTGAAAGAGGGAGTTTCTCTCACTTGAGGTGGGAACAAAGGGCAGGATAGCAAGAGTTTTTGAATTGTAGATATTTGAGTTTTAAAGCTATTAGATATCTAAGCAGAGATATCAAGCATGAAGTTATAAAGTTATATGTGAGTAAGTGTCCAGGGGACAGATTTCAGATGGGAATATTAATTTGGATATTGTCACCATATAGATAGATGATGAGACTGGATGGGATCTTCTAGGGATTGAATTTAGATAGAAAACATACAATTCCCAAACTGAGCTCACTCAAACTTTAAGAGATTGGCGAGAAGAGAAACACACAACAGAGAAGGAAAAGAAATAACTTGCGTGGTAGGAGAAAAATTAAGAGTATGGTATCCTGAACACCAAGTGTATCTAAAAAACTAATCAAGGATGAACGAAGGCTGGGTGTGGTGGCTCACGCCTGTAATCCTAGCTCTCTGGGAGGCCGAGGCGGGTGTATCACTTGAGGTCAGGAGTTTGAGACCAGCCTGAGCAAGAGCGAGACCCCGTCTCTACTAAAAATAGAAAGAAATTATCTGGCAAACTAAAAAATATATAGAGAAAAAAATTAGCCGGGCATGGTGGCGCATGCCTGTAGTCCCAGCTACCCGGGAGGCTGAGGCAGTGGGATCGCTTAAAGCCCAGGAGTTTGAAGTTGCTGTGAGCCAGGCTGACGCCACGGCACTCTAGCCTGGGCAACAAAGCGAGACTCTGTCTCAAAAAAAAAAAAAAAATTAGA
>CM052449.1:1998120-2021260 GCA_028533085.1 Varecia variegata | reverse complement strand
TTTTTTCCTAAGGAAAAGTAATTTCAGGAGACTATTCTTCTGATAGCTTTCATCACTGAACTTAGTAAACTGACCTTAAAATTTCAAAAATGAAAACGAAGGAAAAAAAAGTCATGTGGACCAGAAGACTGGAAGGGTGAGAAGAAACTTCGCAGTGACAACGCATCCCTCACAGAATAGGCAGAGGTAAAAAGTGAGCAAGAGATGGGGTTTATGTGAGCAAAGGAAAGAAACCACCATGACTAGAGCAGGTGAGGTGGCAGGAGATGAAGTTATAGTCAGATCCTCCCAATGTGGCGAGTAGTGATCATAATTACAACTCAGAATAAATACTTAGTAAATAAATGAACAGCTACAATGTATTATACTACTATGCTCTTGAAATTTGCATTGCTTAACTGAACAGGCTTTATATAAATTGCTGTTGGAGGGAGCTTGCCTGGCTTCTTGGAAATCATTTTTATATTTAATAAGAATGTCCCTTTGATTTTATAACCATTTCATCTGCAGCTAATGTTTCTCAGAGGTACTGTTATTATTTTTATGGTGGTAGAAAATGTCTTTGAAATCTAATACCATACATTCTGTACAATAAAAAGGAGACTTTGAAGACCGAACGGTTCTGATCAAGATATAGGCTGGATAGAATTCTCATATATCTTTCTTCAGCCATTCACTACTTCCAGAAATAAAAGGTAAAGAACAATGAAAGCTGGTTTCATTTATGATATGAAAAGCCCTCTGTGAAAGAGATCACATATAATTGTTCGCCTTTGCTCAAGAAAACATTTGTCCAGAGATGTTCACTTTTCTTAATTTATAAAAGATATTGAATGTTCTAAAATACTCTCATTTAGAGGATTTTACTTATCTCAAAACTACTACTAGTATTTATAACATTTATTGGATGATTACTCTGTACCAGACCATGCTGTAAGAAATTTTTGTATATTAACTCATTTATATATCAGAACAGCCCTATGAGAGAGATAGTATTTTTCTCTCTCTTTTCAAACAAGGACACTGAAATTCAGGCAAATTAAGTTACTTTCTCATATTTCTAAAGATATTAAATATTGAGGTTGGGATTTAAACCCAGGCAATCTGGTGGTAATAGCTCGAGTTTAATCTCTTTACTATAATCCATTTATATGTAATTTTTCATTTTTCTCCTCACTCTGGCCTTGTTGATATTTGTAAATAATCAGGTAAGACCACTATTATCTGGTGTGTTGAAAAAATGGTGGCTCCTGTTTATTAAAATATTCCTTTATGACAAAACATAAGCTACAAAAAGTTTTTTTTTAATTCTCTCCATTTATATTAAATGAATGGTAATTTTAGGCAGTCATTTTAATCACGTTGCCACTGTAAGAGCCCCGTAGGGAAGACTGTATGTTGCACTTTCTTACTCTGCCCCTATTCACGCTGACCTTGGGGTGGATACCGGGGAAAAATGTTCAGAAAAGGGCTCCACTAGACAAGGACATCTAGACTAAGGACTGAGTGATGAGTAAGAATTAGGCAGTGGACAAAGGAATGGTTCAGAAACACAGTATGCAAAGCAAATAAGTTGAAAGGAAACACAGCAGGACCATGTTGCTGGAGCGATAGGATTTTACACTGAAATAACAGGAAACGTCCAGTCTTAGTCTTATAAGCTAACGTAAGAAATATAGACTTCATTCTAGGTATTTTGGGGGAGAGAGCAAAGGCTTATACATGATACTAATATGCCCACATTTTCATTTTAGAATCACCCTGACAATGGGGGGGGGAATAGCAAAAAGGGGGGAAAAGACACTGTAGGGATATTGTTGCAGTGATCCCAGCAAGAAATGATGTTACTTCAACCAGGTAAGGAAATGCGAGCATAAATACATTTGAGAGTTATTTAGGAGAATGACAAAACTCATTGACCAATTAGATATATGTAGATCATAAAGGAAGAAACAAGATTCTAAGATTATTTCCGTGTTTCTGGCTTTAGAAACTGGATGGACAGTACAGGGCACTGCCAACTACACTGCAGAGCGCAGGTGGACAAAGGTTTTGCTGGAGACAGGAGGGGAGATGATGAGTTTAAGATGCTTTCCTCAGCATCAGAAGGTCCTTACGGTGGTGCGGGCTAGTCTTAATGATCTGGGTACTGTGAGAAAATTGGTGTTCTGTGAAGCAATGAGGGCGGATGTGTGTGAGAGAGACAAGCGAATTCTTAAGGATTCAATATGGAGGAACATTGCCATTGACAGAAAGGACGTAAATACGGATGCCTCCACATAATACCAAAAAGGGACTAAGAGAGGGTCACTACATCTGCTAACAATTTGCTGGTAATAAGAAACTTTTAAAATATTAAAGTTATTCCTCTTTTCCAACATCCCTGAGTTGACCTTTACCCCGAGGTGGGTAATACCGGTTCTGAAGTCATACTATTCCAATGTGCTGATTTTGCCTGTCTCAGGAAGAGAGCTAGAAAACAGAATTTGTATGTTGGATTCAACCCGAAGGAACTCAGGTGT
Organism: Varecia variegata; assembly: GCA_028533085.1. Lineage (NCBI taxonomy): Eukaryota > Metazoa > Chordata > Mammalia > Primates > Lemuridae > Varecia > Varecia variegata. The sequence continues at coordinate 2,018,738 of CM052449.1, read as the reverse complement.
AGACCAGTTTTAGAACATGAATCCCATTAGTCTCAAATTACAAATTGTTTTAGATCCCTGGAACATTAGAATCAAGAAACTCAAGTTCCTGTGTTTTGACCTCAGTTGAATTTCAATCTTCAAGATACCTAAAGAGCAATTGTATTTAGTAGTAAATATTTCAAGGAAAAATGGTGTATTGTATAGAAATTGTAGAGATGTAAAGATTCCTTATCATTCGAAAGCTCTGGAAACCCGAGAGCCCCAAATCTATTCCTGCTGTATTTTTCTCCCTTCAGAAATGATACTAGCTACAGTTTTAGAAATTATAATAAAAGAGGAAAATGATGTTCTTGGTCTCAGCTTATGTTTATACAGTCGTGAATATGATACTTTGTATTTTTAAAAAACAAAACGACGGTGCTTAATTTTCAATTGTTTTAATATTTGTCTGATACACAAAATGTATATTTGTAGGTATTGTTTTTATCCTATTTCTCTTGCAAAACAATGAATAATTAGATGATGCTTTCCCATACCAGTTAGTAGTATCAATAACTCTTCCTCTCTTCCATAGGTACAAGTAATCTACAGTGACTCTAGGTATGAAATTTCTAGCAATGTATTTTTTAAAGTCATCAATCGTATTGTATAACAAGTACGTAACACACATTTCTTGGAATTTTGATCATTGTTTGGCTCTCTTCAAAGCCATCTACTTTACAACAATTGAAAATATTAGCAAAGAAAATAATTAGAAGATTAAATGACATATTCAACTGTATTTTTCTGACATAACAGAAATTTAAGCCTGTAATTATAAGTCATGGCTTGAACTTTATTTTGATCCAATCTCATGTTTGTAAATCTTGCCAATCTGAGCTACAGATCCAACTTTATGGCTGAATATAAAGATAAATCTTGTAGTGGTGGAAAAACTGTTAGGAATAAGAAGTGTCATGTTTTATTTGTGCACTAGATTTCATTCTTTTAAAGGTCCCACATTGTGTGCTTTGCTGTTGGTTGTTGAGCAGGAGTACAGAATAAAATGTGACATGCGTAGGTGTGATGACTGATTTTGTCTCTACCTCTAATCTACTGACACCTTGAACACTGCGTATTGTCGAGTGACTGAAGGTCATAAAAAAAGTCACACCAAGGTGTTAAATGGAATGAATAAAGAAAACTCCTATACACTGGAGGTTTATTATGTACCTGCTAGAACATGCCTCTAATTATATCACTGAATCCCTGGAACAACTCTTCAAAGGTGGGAACAACTGTGCCCATTTTACAGATGAGGAAGTTGAAGTCCAGGAGGCTTATATTCATATTATAGCTTAAAGTCTCATAGCTGTTAAAGGGTGGAGGTTAAAGTCAAAACTTCCTTGGGTCCAAGACCACATTAATCTGATTTTCTTTTAGTTTGGAATTTCACAGATAATGTTCATGTACTGTATATCAAAAGCATTTGATAGTAATTGTAACATTAATAATTAACACATTAATGGCGCTCATTATGTGACAAGCACTGATTAAGTACTTTACATAAATTAACTCACAATAACCCTATGGAGTAGATCCTATTATTATTTCCTTTTTATAGGTAAGGAAGAGAGTTAAAATAATTTACCAATGGCCATATGGCTAAGAAATAGTAAAGATTCAATCCCAGTATTTTAGACTCATGGACTCCTTTAAGAAAACATTTGCTCACAATATTTTGAAAACAGTTCCATGAGCTCCTGGATCTTTGAAATTTACCAAGAACTATATTCTCACAGGAGTCCATCAATCCTGACTTTGGAAGATAAGCTTTAAACTAACTTTAAAAAAATAATAGATATATTTATGGCATAAAATAAACTGTATTATAAAGTTTTTACTATAAAGGATTATGAAGAAGAAATGCAGTAGAGAAGCAAAGCAAAAAAATGGCAGTTTAAAACTACAATGGAAGCAATCAGCTTGCAGTGCTGATGGAGAGTATTATTTCCTTTTAAGTTAAATGTACTTTTGTTTACACAAAATACTATGATGGCCTAAAAGGAGAAACAAGTGGGATCAGAGGTGATTAGGAGAAAAACAGTTCCTCCACTAAGCTTGTGCCAAACAGCCAAACATCTGGAGATAACAGCAGAGCCTTGGGTGTGCAACTGAGTAGATGCAGAGATATCAGCTTTATCTGAATTACAAAGGAAAAGCAATTCAGCAGCCTGAGAGACTTAGACCATCTCAACTGACACCTGTGTTTTCTTCAGGAGCTGTAATATGGACGGACCTTCTAATTCAGAGGCCACACGTCTTGTCAGACGTCACCATCTGATTGAATGTCATTGGCAGGCAGCCAAAGAGGAGCCTGGGTGATGTAGAGAAGTAGTTTTATTTCTTGTCACATGTATTTAAGGATTTAACTGTTAAAGTTCTCTCTAATCACGATGCATGATCTTGGATTCTTTACGATCCCTCAGGGCAACGGAAACTGATGCTACACGTATCGTGAATAATACAGCATCTCTGAATAAGACGTCAGAACAAGCCTGTTCACAGTCAAGCGATTTTTAAGTTGCACACCTTGGAGAAGTTTTATGATTATCTGTGAAAAGTTTAAAATAGAACACTATCCAGTAGAACTCTGATTTTCACATATCAAAATATTGATTTTTCAAGATTTGTCCCACTATTTGTGACAGATCTGTTTGCACTGCATATATTCAATCACGTATGAGGTTGTTCATGGTTGTTAAGAACACTTATAAAGTATGTTTTTAACTGTTGAAAAATATTTTAAACATCAGAGACAATTAGCTAGTGGTCTAATATGGTCTATACCCAAATATGCCTCAAGAGTAGATAAAAATATCTGTGGCATAGTCATACAATGGAACCGTATGTAGCAATGTACAGATCAAGAATAAACAAAACCACATCCAACACTATGGGTGATTCTGTAGGATTTCATTAGTTAAAAAACTGATAAAAGTAATTCATATGTTTAAAGTATTTACATTTAGGGGTTATAAATTGGAGCAGAATATGAGGAAGTTTTCTTAGATGTTAATAATGTTCTCTTTGATTTGGCTACCGGTTTCCTAAGTGTTTAATTTGTGAAAGTTCATTTAGTTGTACACTTATGATTTCTGCTTTTCTGTACATGTATTCTGTTTCATAAAACAGTTTACATTAAAAAATACCCATATACACATATATCTTCAAATACACATAAATACAATATCCTGGATATATGTATCTTATTGGAAAAATAGGGTTAAAATAACTGATGAGTTTTAAGAAATATGCTTTCCAGTAAGTCAGTAATAAATGCTGCTACGCTGAGGCCTTGCCATGGGGAAGGCGGGGGTCAGCCCCAGCAACCATACCCCTGGCCAGTGAGTGGGGGAGACATATCCCTCCCTTGCCCCAATCGTGGTGGGGGTCACTCCTCAGTCCGAGCTGTCACATTAGACCTGGCTGTTCAACCAGACCCGCAGTCCACACCAACCTGCAGTTCACCTGCAGCCCCCGTCCAACTCACCGCCAAGCCTTCATGGCAACTCGCATCATGCTGGAGTCTTGGTCTCGGTCCTGGCAGTGCCAGTTTCCCAGCCTTGGCAACCACAGCCCACGTCATGCTTGCTGCTCTGTCCTGGCTGTGGAATCCAGCCCCCTGATCACCCTCCAGTTCCACAAGCAACAGCCTGAGTTTTCCTAACGTCTAGCATTGAAAACGGCATTTTGCTATGGCTGCTTAGGTTTCAGAAAGGGTCTGGGACCCAGGGCACACTCCCTCCCTCATGCATTTCCTTCTCAGTCTTCTAGAAGGTCCCTAAGTTAGCTTCAGGGCTTAAGGGGGCCACGGGGTCTCCCCTGGCCTGGATTTCACGCTTCCCCAGCGGGACAGTCCCACACTCACCTCCTTTCCTAGTATCGAGGAGTCACTCCCGGTTGCTGGCTGGTCTGGGCCAAGCAAGCTGCCTCTCCTCCTCCTCCTCCCCCTTCATTCTACCAATTGACTTCTTATGTCATTCCATCGCCTTTATTTAAGATATCAATTTTTAGATAGGGCTGTGTATGAGTTGTAAATTTTGACTAAATTTCATTTCAAAGCTTCAATTAGAGGATCATACAACACCCTCCCCCTACTAAACGTCACAAACATCCTTGCAAAGCTTAATTCTTAATATTGTATGCAAAATTTTCATTGAATATAATCAGAGATGAACATATTTTAATCTCCTCTTATTATGCAAATATGTAAAATTGCAGTCCCAGGAGTTTAAAAGTAGATTGAAAGCAAAACATGGTTTTATTAGTTATGGGGACATACTTCTCTTTCTTAGCCATCATATTATTAAAAAATTTATTCTACATTTTATATTCTGATAATCCAATTTTATCTGTTCTTGTTGTATCTCTTTGGCAATAAATGGCCCGATAATTATAAAATGGCTTTACAAGTTGTATGGAAGATTTGTTTTTCCTAAAGGAAGTTCTCACTGGAGGAACATGTGCCTGAAATATTAGATGTTTCAGATACTATTAGAATTTCTGATTTAGTTTGTGTCACTTTATTTGATGCTGCAGAAAATAGATAATTCCTCTATATCTTCTTTTTCTGAATGAAAGAACACTTCTTTCTTTTTTTTTTTTTTTTTTTTTTTGAGACAGAAACTTGTTCTGTTGCCCAGGGGCTAGGCTAGGGCTAGAGTGCAGTGGCGTTATCATAGCTCACTGCAACCTCAAACTCCTGAACTCAAGCGATCCTCCTGCCTCAGCCTCCCAAGTAGCTGGGACTACAATGCCTGGCTATCTTTTTCAATTTTATATTTTGTAGAGACTATTGCATGGTCTTGCTATTGCCCAGGCTGTTCTTAAACTCCTGGCCTCAAGTGATCTTCCTGCTTCAGCCTCCCAAAGTGCTAGGATTACAGGTGCGACCCACCATACCCAGGCTATTGTTTTCTTAAAGTAACAACTGCAAAAATATATATAGTAAAATAAAAAATGGCTCAAACACAAGAGAAATTTAGTTCTTGCTCACATAAAGTTCAAAATTGAGTGTTTGATCAATAAGTGGCTTTCCATGAGATAATTCTGGTTTCAGGCTCTTTTTACCCATGGCTCTTCTGTCTCCAATACATGGCTTCCAGGTTTGCAGTATTGACCATCATTAATCTGACAGGTGAGCCAACCATGTGGCAAGTTGCACACAGATTGTATTTGTAGGTCACTTCAGAAAGTGATAGATGATTCCTTTGCTTACGTTCCATTGGAGAGCAATATGCCAAACTGCCAAATGTATGTGTAAGGTGAGCTGAGAATGTAGCCTATCAGTATGCATGGAAAGAGGAGTCAGTGAGTTTGGTTAATAGCTTTGCCAGTCACTCTCACACTCTTGAACTCAGATCACAGTGTAAATGGTGAAGAGTAAAGGATTAGATGGGGATTAGCTCCTGCTCTTCTATAACTAGAGTAAGAAAACTTAGCCACATATAACAAGCCAATGAAATTAAAACATTTCTGAACGAGTCGCCTACACACAATCTATTGTCAACAAAAGCCTATTCAGGGAGGATGTTTTCTTGAGATTCTTTTGCCTTGGGAGATTCGGGAAATTGTGGAGAGGGGAAAAATCAGTCATATATTACTTTCTTTTCTTCTACACTTCAATAAATAGTCTTTCCCCCCTAATGCTGTTATACTTAGTGCTTATTTTGAATGACACATGAGTGGATCAGGAAAGGTAGAAAGAATGGGATCCAACACCCATATTCCTCTAGTTATTTCTGGTGCATTCCAGATAAATCTATTTTCCTTAAGAGCTAAATTTAAGATTTATAAGTTGTTACAGAAAATAGTTTTAATCCCTAACATGGGAGAGGGCAGTAAAATACAGTATTTTAAAGACCATATATATTGACAATCATGGAGTCATTAGAGGAGGGAAAAAAAAACACTGAATGAAATTTCTTCCTTTTAGTCTCTCAAGCCATTTACCAATGGATACACATATACATGCATTCCCACAAACAAAGTTAACTTAAGAGGGACCATTATCTACTTATTTAGTTATTGAATTTTAAAATAATGCACTTTGCTTAGAACAATGCGTAAGCAAAGAAAAACATCTTACATCTTTAAACCAGTTATAGCATCAATGAAGAACTAAGTTCTGAGATTCAAGCAAATGCATATGGTGGCACCTGGTCTGAGGAGGTCCCATCCCTGCAGCGCTCAGCATCACAGCCAACATGGAGCTACCCAGATGCTAAGGACCACTGACTACAGGGGAACTGCTCTCACAGCTGCTCAAACATGACAGTGAGTTGACTTTCAGCTCAACCAGTTCTACAAGACTGTACAGTAATTGGTCATTGTTTACTGCTCCAATCTTACATCAAACTTCACATTTATACCATCAGTCTCATTCAGTATACTGCTGATGGTATTTCTGCTTGCCATATTTTTTCCCCTGCCTTTTTAATGCATCATTACCTTTTGTTGTTCAGACCTTATCTCCTATGAAACTGCATTAGGTAGGTCTTACTTGACCAGCCTATGTAATATTTTGCCTTTCATCACTATGCCCCTTAACTGGTCTGTATCAATCATTCTGTTTTATTTTCTTCATGGTACTTAAACTGCATGAAATTGTCTTATTTGCACATATGTTTCTTACTCTTCTCCTTGTAGTCTACACTTGACAGTGAATATGAACTTGTCAATCTTGTGCATTGTTGATATGTTTACAGACCTAAGAACAATGCTTGACATATGATAAGTACACAGTCGATATTTGTTGAATGAAGGAGACAGTCAATGATGATAAGTGGGTTAGAGAAGCTGATATTAGTCCTTTTTAGTATTCAGGATGATTCTAATATTGATCCACATTTCCCTGAAATAACCTTTGGGTAAAAGATTGTAGGTCTTCTCATCAAAGCTAAATAAATATGTAAAACACTTACCATCTGTCTATGGTGGCTCGTCAAGGAAACTGCCTTCTCTCTAACATTCTTACTATTCTGACCCTGACAATTCTGTTGCTATCTCAGACATCCCAGAGTTATTCTGTCAATGCTGCTTCAGAGAATCACTTAATGCATAAAACTATTCTTTATGAATGCCATTATGTCACGTGGAATAATTAGGCTTTGTAATTATCAATGCTAGCAATAATAATTTACAATTATCAACAATATAATTAATGCTGAATAACAATCATTATTGGTTCCATGAACTTTGTAAACAAATTTTATATTCCTCTTTTATGCGTGGGAACACCGAGGTTTAGAGAGGTTAAATACTTTGTAGAAGGCCATACATCCAAAAATGGTGAGGCCATTTTTCCCACACAAGTTTTTACTGATGCGAAGGTTTGTCATCTTAACTACTTTGTCCAGTTGTCATTATCCCTATCAGCAGCAAATGTTTATGGAGTCTTATTATGCCACACAGAGCTGGGATGTGAACCCAAAAGTCTAATTTCAGAGCCCATGTTTATAACTAATACTCTCAGCCATTCCTCATCTTGTTTTAAATGTTTACTCTGGTTTTAGAAATACATTGTTCTTTGTAGTTATTTTTCCTTGCATTATATATTTTAAAGGGTGGGTTAAACATGGCTATCTAGTCAGAGAGTCTTTTAAAGTACATTCAAATAAATTTTGAAACTCTATAGGAATCATAGATTTGGGATTATAAAATCTAATACATGCTTATTGTAAAAAAAATTAAAAAAGTAAAAAAAAAGTAAAAATTGCCTATAATCCATTCCTGCCAGAGATAACTACTATCCAGAAAACTCTGGATCAGTGAGCGAAATTGTGCTTAATAGTAAGAGAGATGTACGTTTACAAGATCTCAATCCAAAGGTGTTTCATCATCAGAAAAAAACCACTGAAGCCCCTTAGTGTGGTGTTATAGATAGAAATCACCAAAATCTGCACAGAAATTACCAGATAGTCAGGCCGCTTGACTTTTTGGCACTTCAAATACCCCACCCACTGAAACATAAGATTAATAAATCCTAGCTCAACTGCCTCAGGGATGTTTAAGGATAAAATTAGATTGTAAGTGTGACGGCTCTTTGAAATATCTTCTCTCCTACTGGCACTTTGCCACAACTATATGCTTTTACTCTGCTCTCTGACCTTTCTTGTCACGTGAGTATCAGGGTCCAGGTTGGGGCTGTGCTTGCCTCCTCCAACACGGTGTGGGAAATCACTGGTCTACATGCTCTCTGGGTTACTTTCTAATTCAGTGGAATGACTTCTGAAAAGCAGTAAATGACAAAGTTCCTAGGGGGAAAAAGCATTCAGAAAAATTTTTGGAAAATAATTTTAAGGTGCTGTGTTCCAATGGTCCATCGTGCCACACAGGTCCAACCTGTCCAGGTCTTGCGAACCCCATCGGGTTGCTAAACGATGAAGTATTGAATTATTGTCATACCCTCTGTTTCCTCCACTCTGGGGGCTTTCCTGCTGCCCTTTCCCATTTTCTTATATTTTCAAACATTCTTTATTTCCGTATTGTTTCTATCAGTATTTAAACACCTCATTATAAAAGAAAATCTTTAACATCTCATGTCTGTCTAGTTGCTACCTTATCTAATGTATCTTCCTTTCAGGAATAGACTCTTCACATTGTCATCTATACGTACTGATGCTATTTGCTTCTCTCCCTAATTACGCTCTCTTAAAATCCATTAAGAAAATATGCAATAATAAACCTTGCAAAACATTTAAGAGAATTTCTAATTGTAGCCCAGAGTGTCAGTCTCACATTCCAAAGTAAAATTGTCAAGGTCTTATTCTAATAGTATAAGAATAACATATGCAGTCAGTGTTTTGTCATTGCTTTTAAAGCTTATTTCCTTCTTATCTGCCTTTCTTTTTCCTTTTCTTTGCATCTTTTTGGCATTGATTCTTTGACATCTCTGCAATTTTTTGGTTATTGTTGTTAAATGATGTTATTTAAAGATCTTACTAGCTGTCCCAGTGCGATTCATGGAATAATCCATTTTTTACCCACTGATGTAAAATGCCACACGGACCATATAATAAATGCTGTGAGCAGTCCATTCCCTTGCCAAAATCTCAATTGTATTTCATGGATCTGTCTACTGTTTTCTGTATCAGAACAAAATCATTATTTAATTTTGTGAACTTTTACATGCATCCACTCTCTTGTGGAAATAGTATCCACTTATTTCTTTTATGTTATTCAGAATTTTCTTGGATATTTTCAAATATTTGTCTTTCTAAATATATTCAGAAACTAAATTGGATAAAAGTACTATCTTCCTATCTGGGGATGGTGACATGTGCCTGTAGTCCTAGCTACTCAGGAGGCTGAAGCAAGAGGACAGCTCAGAAGTTTGAGACCAGTCTGAGCAACATAGAGAGACTTCTGTTTCTAAAAAAAGAAAAAAAAACCCAAAACTCAAAAAAAACCCCTATTTTCCTAACTGAAAATACTGTTGATAATTTTAATAAAATCATAATATTACAAATTAATTTAGGAGTAACTCCCACTATAATATTACATATTTGTCAAAGAATAAAAGATTTACTTTAGTTAGCTTTTATGTCCCTTAGTAGATTGTACATTTGCTTTTAGAGATCTTTAGATATTTGTTTAAGCAGATGTCTTGAACTTTACTTTCTTGTTTGATTTTTTTAAATGGGATATCTTCTATTCTTATATTTTCTAATCATTTATTATTTCTATTGATTTTTGTAAAGTAACTTTGTGACAAGAACCATTATTGAAATATCTTATTGATTTTTAATGGTTGTTCTTTATGTATTTTGAGTTTTCTAAGTATATAATTAAATAAACCGGTAATGATATTTTTGCCATTTTCTGTTTCAAATTTATTTCTCATTTATTTTCCTCTAGGCAAAAGACACTGCAAAGTGCAATCAGAAAAATATTAGTAATGATTCTGATAGTGAGAATTCTTGATTTGTTATCTTATTAATACCATGGGTATTATATGTCACCATGGAGAATTATGCTGGAAATTAGATTGAATTTTATATATTATAAAACCAAATAAATAACCATTAAACCTCTTTTAATAAGCATTTTCTTATAGCAGGATTTGTTATTATCAATTTTTTTAATTCTAAAAAGTTGATGTTTCCTTCAGTGTATTATTACAGTAAATATTTTATAATGTTAACAAACTTCTCTGTTTCATGGTGTATTGTTTTTAAAGTGCTGCTGCATTCTAATAACATGATATGAAATTTTTATTGGGATATATAGGAGAGATTAGATTATTTCCTTCTTCCTCTGATCTTCTTTTACATTATTTGTTTCCCCAAGACTTTATTATTTTCTCTATTCTCTTTCCCTCTCTTTTACAACATGTTTTGTTTGGCTATCGCTCTTCCACGTGGTCTGATTACTATCTCTTTGCTGATGGCTTCATATCCACAAACCCACCACACCCCCCTCACCAAGCTACAGACTTCAACTGGGTAGGAGCACCTCCCTTAGAATAAATCAGAGGCAGCTGAAACTTAACATACTCCAAGTAGAGTTGATAGACTTCCTCCTCACCTTGTCTCCCTACCAGCCCTTTGCCCTTTGTCTATTTTATACCAAGGAAATCATAAAATACAAACTCTGTTACCTCCCTCTAAAGCCTTCGTGGCATACCCTAGGTACAGTAGTTGGAATGTGCCCTGCCCCACCTTCCCTCTTCATATTTCTCCCTTGCAGCTACGCCATTGTCAACTCCTTGCAGTTAGGTAACTTACAGAAAGACATTCCAGGGTACTAGGTAAAGTCATGCACTGACTTTGCTAAAATCTGATTTAACCAATCTCTGCCTGGTGCAACTATCTGCCTCATAAAATAGTATATCCATTATACAGTTGTAATAACAATTATAAACATATAGCAATGGTGCCTGGCAAAAATGCTTACTCTTCTTATCACAGGTCCAAAATCATCTACCTCCTATTGTAAAATCCAAAAAGCTTCTTGGAATCTGTTTGGCAAGAAATCAGACCTAACCTGACTTGTACTCGGTTGGAAGCAAGATCTGACCTGAAGTGAGACTATTCTATTATTTACCAATTAAAGTGAATATTTGCATTTCTCTGATGAAATAAAAATGTTTTAAAAATTGGAGTGCTGCCCTAAATCCATTACAAAATATAATATATCTGCACCGTATTACTTTTTTCTAAAATGTGAAAAATTCTGAACTCCGGAACACATCTGGCTCTAGGATTTCAGAAAAAAGATCAACCATATTGACTTTAGACTTCAGCTTTAATATCACCTTGTGGAAGTCTTCTCTGAATTCCAAAACCAGTTTAGAAATATCTCTTCTGTGCTACAATTGTGCCCTAAGTTTTTCCTATCTTAGCATCCTCTGAACTACTATATTTGCCTATAAAGTGTGTGCTCTGGTACCCAACATAGTACCTGGCAACCGGCAGGTACTCAGTAATGCTTTACTGCAGCCTCTCTGAATACATGTATTCAGGAGAAATTTTGTATACCAGAACAGTCACATTAACATTTATTGAGGGCCATCCAGCCATCAGATTTGATGCGACGATTGCAATAATGAATGAGAAACAGAATCTGTTCTTGAGTCAGTTGTAATGTTGTGACTGAGACATGTATACTGGCATTTGATTCGATTTAAAGAAATTTATGCTCTGATAGAGAAATCCATCACAGGATGCTATGGGTGCTTTGAGGAAGCACCTTTGGGATTTTGACGATATTTCCTAGGGGGGAAAAAAGACATTTGAGCTGAAGGTTGAAGGAGAAAAAGTAGTTAGCTCTACAGTGAAAGCACAGTCTAAACAAAGAGACTGAATACCCAGTAGTCTAAACCTGCTGGCTGAGTTTGAGGAGTCACAAGCAAGATGATTTCCTGGTGACGAGGAGGGGTAGGAGAGGAGATTAACAAGAGTCAGAGTCAATTTATTCAGCCCCTGAAGAATAATTAATAATAATTAAGTTTTCATTTGTAAACAATAAATCCAAAGAGCAAGTGGGATTGTGTTTGAGAAAAATAAACTCTACTCTACACTAATTGACTGATTCTTCTACTGAGGGCTCTGTAATCTGGGATTTCTTTAAACTTGACTTTTAATTAACTATAATTAATGATTTGATGACTGGGTTTTAAACGTTAGAGGCTGTGTCCATATGATATCACTGTTAACCAACTGAAAACTGGTTAGATTAAGCCATAAGAGGACAAAACTCTGCGAAAATAGAGACACTTTCCTTTTCTATTTTTTTGTGATAACTCCATTACATGCTCGGGCATTATTCAATATTAAAATGAGGTTGTATCTATAAAATTCTGAAAGGGGGATCGGAAACGGGGTACTTGTTTCATTGAAACGATAGAGGAAGAGTCATTTATTTGCACATTGCCTTCAAAGCATCTGGTAGGGGTATGTTTCGCAAGTAATTGGTTTTTCTTTTGAAGTGTTATCTAGTTACTGAAATATAAGTTCTACACAGGCATTTATCTTGTGTGTGTTTTGTTACACAAGGAATTCCTAGTGTATTTACAGTACCTGAAACTTGGTATGTGCTAAAAACAGTCAAACAAACAAAAAAAACCATGTTGAATGAACATAAAATGGGACATTTGATGAAGTGGAAAGAAGAGAGCACTTACACCTTTTTAATAATTGTTATTTAATGCTCAGTAAGTCAGAGAGTCAGGTGTTCTTATCTTCATTTAATAGATGAAAATATTAAAGCAGAGTTAGAACATACCTCACCAAATTATGTATATATGTCATGTGTACCTATACATCTATATCTATCAATTTATCCATTTATCAGCTTACCTCTTATCTACCTGTCCATCATACCACCATGTCTAAAAGATAGTAGATACACAATATATATAAATCTCCTTCTTTCTCCCTCTTATTAACAATCCTATATTTACTATGCAGATTAAATAAAATCTCCTTGAAGTGAATTAATATTTAACCTTCTAGAATAATGTAAGGTCATCAGGTGCTTTAAACAGCAAAATTCTCTTGTTCTCTGTCTCTCTCTCTCAACTATAATTGATTTGGCTAGGTTCTTCCCCAATGATTTAGAAAAAATATTTTTGTTTCTCAAAGATTATAGCCACATGACTTATTCAGAGCTTTTATTCATTTCCATGAAAAATCTGGCATCTTTTTATATTTCACGCAAATTACAATGTAATATATTTTTCGCATTATTTGAATTTGTGTCTAGGGATGTCAAAAGTCCAAGAGCTTAAAAGATATATACAGTGAATCAGAGAGCTAAAGAGCTATAAAATTTAAAGTAATGTATTCATTTTGATTGTTGTAACATTTCCCCACAGACTTTGAATAAAATTACTCTTCGAAAGGAACGAGTCTTCAGAGGTTGTTGAGAAAATGAGGTCAATACATAAACTGTGGTTAAATTCACCCATAAAAAAATGATTTAAAATTCAGGGATGTTGAGAGTGAGCATTTATCAAGTCATATAGAAGCTTTTCTTGTAAAACTTAGGCATCTCAATATTGTTCATTTGGGGATTATTTAGTGAGGTATATTGAAATATCTCAATATATTATTTTCAGAACTTATTCTTAATACATAATTCAACTACTTCACTGTAATATGTGCCTACTTTTAGGTCCCTTTTGCTAAATTCTGGGCCAAAGAAAGAATACAATTGATCTTTGTTTTTCCAATAGTGGAAATTATTACAGATTTTTCAGAAGAGAGGTAAATCCATCAGATAAAGTATGTTTCACAGACTGATTACAAATGGTTTAGTATTATACCACTAGCCAGACAATATAGAAATTTAAATTTCTATGTAATACAATGTTTTAAGATATTTTTCAAAGGTTTGGCAAATTAATTTACCCACTCTCATACACAAACATTTTCCAGTTAGGTTGAGAAATTGTTCACATCTATTTGTGGTGTTCATTAAGGCTTTTCATGTACATTGGGTCTTCTCCTTCCAAAATCTGATGTGTCTGTGTGACTTGCTTTGGCTAATGGAATGTGTGTTTTCTTCTGGATGGAAGTTTTACAACAATCCATTTCATAGTTAATCTTACTGTATTTCCCCTGCTACAGTAACCTTGAGGACATGTGGAGATGGAGTCTGTCTCAGCCCAGGCCTCTAAGTGAGTACAATGAGCAGAGACCTTCTGACCTTTATTGTACCTGGAACATAAATGAGAAATATAGACCAGTTGTCCAATTCTGGTATTGTTCCTGCAGTATAATTTACCACTATTATTTGAAAATAATGTTGTTTGTTAATATAAATAGTATTCATGGGTATTTAAAAACATAGGGAAGATCACACATAAAAATGATTATTGATAGTTTGATCTTTTTTTGAAAAAATGATATATATGATGCATGGTGTTACAGTACAAAGGGTTAAATAACTAATGTGTGTGAATTATGACCATATTATGGTTGTTGAGAAAATTCAATGTGATAATAAATGTTAACTGTCTAGTTCAGTAAAGGGTGCAGTTCCCAACCTGCCGGCCTCAGACCAGCACCTGTTAGGAACTGGGTAGCACAGCAGGAGGTGAGCCGCGGGAGAGCTAACGAAGCTTCATCTGCATTTACAGCTGCTCCCCATCGCTGGCATCACTGCATAACCTCTGCCTCCTGTCAGATCAGCGGTGGCCTTAGATTCTCATCGGAGCGTGAACCCTACTGTACACTGTGCATGCGAGCGATGTAGGTTGTGGCTCCCTATGAGAATCTAATGCCTGATGATCTGGGGTGGAGCTGAGGCAGTGATGCTAGCGCTGGGGAGCGGCTGCAAATACAGATCATTAGCAGAGAGGCTTGACTGCACAAGAAATGTAATGCACTTGAATCATCCTAAAACCAGCCTTTCCCCCCACCTTGAAAAAATTGTCTTCCATGAAACCGGTCCCTGGCTCCAGAAAGGCTGGGGACCGCTGAGTTAAGGGGCACAGTGGGCACTCTACAGCCATTAGTTTCCTTTTGTCTCTAATGTTTAACTGGTGAGACACTTAACTAGCTTATTTTAAGCAAGAATTCAGAACTTGAGTAAAATAATTATTAGCCATGCAAAACTTAAATAATTGAATTCCCAGATTATTGCTTTAATAATGACTTTGTCCTGCTTTTGATGAGTTATAGTTTTTAATTAAAAACAAATCAAAGCATAAAGCACTAAATTATCAGTGATGTACTTCCTCTAGAATAAATTAATCATACCAGATGGGTTTGTATGTAGCAATCACTGAGAACTTAATATAAATCTTAAATTTCATGTGTGTGTGTGTGTGTGTGTGTGTGTGTGAGCGTCCCATAAAATGACTGGCATGTCAGAGTTGATATGTGCTATATGTCATGCTAATACAAATGCTGTTCAACTCCTTTTCACTGAGTGCCTGTCGGGGGCAGGTACTATGATCAGATCTAGTTGCTACTCTTCCAGAAATGCCTGTATTATCTGCTATACTCTTATTTTCTAGATTCATAAAAGTTTTCATTAACAATTTTTTTGTGTTTCAACTTCCTAAATAGTTTCTGACACAGAAACGACAGAAGAAAGGACTAAACCCAATCAGGTTTAACTACTTCAATATTAAAAATTTTCCCTGTGATGAAAGTTGCCATTTATATCCAGGAAATGTCCAAGTTCTGACAAATTTCTGCCACTTTTCCTCTTGCCACCACCTTAAACTTTGACCTTTATCATTTCCCATGAAGACAAGTGTAGTATCTTTAACTGGCTCACGGCAGCCAGGCTCCCTTTCTCTTATCCATTCTGCTATTAAATTACTGGAGAAAACCTCCTGCCTCTACTGTGTACAAATAAAACAAATAAAACAAGCATAAAAGTACCGGAGTCAACAGTCTATACCTAACCTCAAATCTCTTCTGTTCTCCTGCGTCCAAATACCAACCCGACAAGCCTTATTTCACCAAAGTGGTCATTTGTGACGAGATCTCAGCAAGTATTTATCTTTCCTTATGCAGGTTAAATTCCATATTAAGCTACTGATTTCCTCACTAAGCCCCTAAATAACTTTTATCCCATAAACCTCATTTGCTATCTATTACTCATTGGATAGTATTATAAATTCTTTTGCATCATGCCCACATGTTATTGCTGTAATTAAATTGTAAACTCATTGAGAATAACTGTATTTTGCATCCTCTCAAAATAGCTAAGTCATTTAATGTGTATTTATCAATTTGATTATAATAATTGATAGACTTCTTCTTTTTTTTTTTTTTTTTTTTTTTTTTGACAAATAGAACATTAAAGGGCCCAGTACAGTGGCTCACACCTATAATCCCAGCATTTTAGGAGGCCGGGAGTTCAAGACCAGTCTCAGCAACATAGTGAAACCTCATCTCTACAAAAAATAGAAAAATTAGCTGATCTGTAGTCCTAGCTCTTTCGGAGCCTAAGGCAGGAGGATGGCTTGAGCCCAGGAGTTCAAGGCTGCAGTGAGCTATGATAGCACCATGCCACTGCCCTCCAGCCTGGGTGACAGAGCTAGAGCAAGATCCTGTTTCAAAAAAACCAAAACAAAGAAACAAAAAACACTGAAAATTATAGCATTACTAGCTTTCAAGTTCTCATTTTGAAAAAAAGAAGTGAAATAAGAGAATTGTTGTCTCCTTTCCAATGCTAAGCCTTCCGCTTTTGACATTTATAAATCATCATCCAAGCAAGGTGACTTCCATTTCAGTGTAATAATATTATTGTAAGATGGAGGAGAATAAAAAACTACCAAAAATATCTTTTAAGAGAGAAATATAGCTTTACAAAAGAAGAATGTTTGCTTCTGTCAGGACAAACAACAAAGATAAAGTGAAGAAAGATTGTCTTTGTTAGCCAGCAACCTGAGCCTCCATGCTAATAAAACAATGAGAGATGTAGTTGTAAACTTAGACACAACAACAAATACAGAAAAAGACGAGGAAATCTGTAAGATTCAAGGAACATAAATATAATTTCAAGCCAAATTTTTTGCCAGTGTTTGGAGAGGTAAAGTTGCACATTGGGGGAAGGTAATGTTTTTCCCAGTCTCTTGAACAAAGTTAGAAGGAAAAGGAAGAGGTGAGTGTTATCATTTCCCTGATGTTTTATTAGCAGAAAGTCAGTCTATCCACTCATTTCTCTGAGAATCTGGGAGGCCAGGGGAAAGAAGAAAGAAAATTTTCTCAGTATGTGAAGACTAACTATCCAACTGATTAAATGCTAGAAATTAAAAGGTAGGTTCTAGAAATGGTCACGAATCTCCTTTTTTCTAGATCACCTTTAACAAATAATAATTTCAATTTACCATTTGTAAAATATTTCATACCAGAAAGAAAGACCTAGTTTTGAGACTTTTTGAAAGATGACAAAAACAAACTTATTTTCTTTATTTTTTTAAAAAAAGCTTAGCACTAAATAAATACAATAGAAAATGTTTTTAGAAAGGAATTACAAGGCAATTCTATTGTTTCCCTTTCTCTTGGCTTTAACCCACGACAAGATTCACCTCTAGAATCTTAGTGATTATTAGCTAAAAAGGCCCAGAATTTGATGCCCAATACACGGACAGAACAGAGGGCATCCATCTTGGAGATGTGTCTAGTCACAAGACTGTCACACCTTTAAAGTGTCTAAGGCTGGACTTCTGGTCCTCCTGGTATTTGGAGGCTTACCTTTGCTGTGCTTTATTTCAACTGTCAAAGATGAGCAAAGCTGGGTGCCAGTTAACATGGTAAGGACAGATTTTAATCAGTAATAACTATTGCAATGGGGAAAATAATCCAATGTGACGTGAACTCAACTTCAATTTGTACAGAGGCAACTGGGCATTTTAGAAGGGTAATGAAGGAGTAGGGAGGGGAGCAATTGGGAGCTCAGAGTCAGGGATGTGAAAAATTACAAGTAATTAGTGAGAATGCAATTAGGCCAGCTGTGTCTACTTGCTGGCTCCCTGAGACCGGGAGGCAGAAGCCCTAGCCTCTCCTCCGGTGTTGGCTGAAACCAACAGTAGATTTTCTCTGGAGGCCTTGGATTTTCTCAGGCAGGCACTTTAAGGGGGGATAGAGTCCTCTTAGGGATGTGGCCTTCCTCCCCCAGGTGTTAGGAACTATGTTAGTGTTTGTTCAAGTCTTTAGAGGCCAAGGTTGAGGCCTAGTGGAGAAGGAGACTCAGAGGAGCCCGGCTAGAGTTTGGTCCAGGAGAGAATCTTTGTCACCTCACTCCAGGTTAAATTCTGTATTGTGCAGCTCTGCCTCTTTGCTCATCTTTCCTCCACGCCCAATGAATCCATAAAACTCCTAAACTTCGATTGCCCTGACTTCTTGCTTAATTATAAATGCTCTTTCATGCCATGCCTGCAATCAGTTCTCCAGCAAGTACCAAGTCTTGTCCTGAAATACTAACTCCAGTCAAGTATGATGTCTTATCCTAAAAGACTAATAAAACCACCAGTCAGTTGTTGGCTCGAACAACACAGTTCACTGCTTATAACAGCACCGTCTTCTGCTCTTTTAAAAAAGGAAAAAACGATGCATTATTGTGAGAGATCTCCACATTTCCCATAGTCTCCATTCATCATTGCTAAAAAATATTATAGTATATTGGTAGCTGCAGCAAGATTAACATGTATGCTCATGATGTGAAAAAATTCAAAAGAAAATGTGGTTTTAAATACTTTCAGTTGCCCTAAAAATAGAGAGATAATCCAATCCATGGAAAATACTGGTCACTAGACCTGTGTGAACAATATCTGGGAAAAGTTTAATGAAGTTCCCATGTTTATAAATGGTAATATCAGTAGTTAACAGTGTGTATTAAATGCCTGATGGCATGACCAAGACTGAGTGTTCTGGGAGTTGACAGCCCTGCTCCACCAAGTTGCTACTCGTGTGACACAAATATTTGTATTTGGGACTTACTTTCTGAAAATCTTAATATGTCTCTCTCTTCCCTTCTTTTTCCCTTCCTCTCCTTTTTTACGTTTGTAAATCAGATCCTTGATGGGAAAACTTTTTTTTTGGTAAGTTTACAGAAATGGAACATATTTACATTTGTATCTATGTTTTAGGACTTAAAAACATTAGCATTTGTATGTATTTTTTAAATGATTTTTAGTTTTCAGACTAAATGGTATATAATTTCTATGAGCTACCTTTCATAGATTGATCTCAGGTACTGGTCTCATTTTTAGCTGTTCCCAATACCCTACTGCTATTGTGTTCTTATCTACTTCTTGACCTTAATCAAAAAGTGAATCTAATATTTCACCATTAAGTTTCAAGTTTTTGATATATTTTTCATAGATATTTTTTATTAACTAAAAAATTTAATTTTAAATCTAAATTTGCTACTATTTCTTTGTAATCACAAATACATGTTAGATTTTATTGAATGCTTTTTCAATATCTATCAGGATTATGCATTTTTTACCTTTAATAACGATAATTAAATTGAGTGATTGTTTTATTCCTGCTGTTAACTATATTAAGTCATAATATATTATTACTTTAATCAGTTCTGAATTTTATGTTGTAATCTTTAATTCTTTTAAAATACAGACTGTGATTGACAGTTTAATGTCTTTCACTATGCCTAAAAATAATTTAGATTTTAAACATTGCTTTATTTTGTAGGCATTATTTCTTGTGTTCTATATCTATCTCTATTTAAATAATTTTTTAAAAATCCTGCTCTGCATTCTCCAGGAATTCTTTTAAAATTCTCCAAACTATAAGCCAATAAACAATTAAAAACTGTTATTTCTTTTTGACTGAAAATATCTGTTTTATTTTTCAAATTTAAAAATATTATTGGAAATAGAGTTCTGCATTTGTAAGGGCATCAGACCAATTTGGCTCAACTTCTATGTAGCAAAGTTGTGAGTTGTTTTTCAGTTGCCATGGATCCCCGGGTTGAAGGGCATGTAGTCTGAGCATGCCCAGATGAACCAAGCACGCACATTGACTCGGAACCTAAATGCTTGGGCCCAGGTGGGGGGACTGAATTAAGCAGCGGACTCCTCATGGCAGGATTCAGGATCCAATCAGATTGAGCCCTGGCGTCACCTGATGGCGGGATCCACTTAGAAAACGTTTCCTAGCAAAACTCCATTGAAAGATCCTATCAGACCATGTGTCATTACCCTCCGTCTATAAAACTTGTCCAACCCCCTTGTTCGGGGACACACAGCTTTGGGAACTATCTCCAGTGTGTTCCCTGTTTGTGCCAAGTGATAAAACCCTCTTGCTAGGACTCACCTGGCGCTGCCTACTGCCAGATACCTGCCGAGCAAACCAACCCCTCCACTTGAGAGGTTACAAGTTGGAAATAAGCATCATTCAGAAATTTAAAGACATTATTTTATTTCTAGTATCCAGTATTATAAAAAAGAAATTTGATGTAAGCTTTATTCTTATTTCTTTTAAGTTACTATTTGCTTTCCCTTGTGAAGCTTTTTCTTTCATCTTAAGATCTCTATAATTTTACCCATTTGTTAGAAGGTGAGAGTTAAAGGAAAGCATGAAATAATTACTGCTTAGCATTTACGGACTCTTTTAATCTGAAGACTAGTTCCAGGAAAATGATCACCTTAAAACATACCAAAAAAA
>CM052449.1:1952748-1997620 GCA_028533085.1 Varecia variegata | reverse complement strand
GAAAAGCCTAACTATAGCTCAATCATAGCAAGACAGGCATGCCAGCAGCAAAGCCCAGAGATAGTACGCTAACTGTAGATTATTTTCTTATTTGAACACACATTATCTATAGATAAAAAGAGAGAGAATTTTTCATAGCTGCTAATTGTTTAAAGATCCTATATTAGAGCATTGGTTCTTAAACTGTGCTCTTGGGAAATCTCACGGGAGAGATTGTTGTTTTGGCTGGGTGGAATTAGAACAAAACAGCAGAAGAAACAGGTGAGACTCCAGAACCTGTGCCCTTTCTTCATCCAGTGCAGGTCTGTTTTTGCCTGTTTTATATGTTGGGATTTGTGGTCAGTTTTCCTTGAATAACAGGGCGCCATAATTTAAAAAAAAAACCAAAATTTAAAAGAAACCAAATATTTATAAACAACAGGTGAAGTTGAAGCTCTACATTTTTAGATGAGGAAACTCATGCCTGAAACCGTCCTTTGATTGCTATTCAAAGTCACAATTGAAGACTGATTCTGCATCTGTGATCCGGTTCTCCTCATGCCATGCCATATTGCCTTTCTTTTTGTTAGTCTTGATTCATTAATACTTAATTCAACTTATTTCAACAAACATATTGAATCTCTCGGGTATGCACGAGATGCTAGCCTACTATGCATCGTATTAAACATCGGCGTCATGACGATGAATAATACACAATTCTCTCCCCTCTACAATCTTATTTAGGAGACAGGTGATAAATATAAATTTTCAGAATACAGAGGTAAGTGCTACTGTGATATGCAACATACCCAAATAAAATTACAGCTTATTAGGGCAGAATTATTTGAGAAAGGGTCTTTATTCCTGGTTTTGCTCACTCTGGATACCAGAATCTTGATTCTAACATTCAGAAAATATCCACATGGTTCATCTATAAATATGGAACCATAGCTGAGTGCTTTCTTTTTTGTTTTAACTCAGAAATTTTTGAAGTGGACAAAAAGATTTATTGAGCATAACTAAATCTACACTCATTTATAAAAGCTACATGGAATTTATTACACTATTATTACATATAATGGACTCTAAAGGATAGTGGCTTTTGTTATCAATTTCTAGTCCCTTGTCAGTGAGTAACAAGTAATAACGTTTAACCCTTTTGTAAAAAGAGAATCTCTAGTTCAATCTGTGTTTTTCCCCCCAGACATTCAGTATGTTGTTCTGTTCCACATCTGCTGGTTGATCCTGGAGTTTATGTCTCACGTCAAGGCCCTGGCTACTAAATCTTTGTAGTTTTTTTTTTCTATTGTGATGATTGATCTCTGCCTCCAATTTCAATAATTATGTCTCTGGGATCTCCACCGGATCCAGGTATTTCCACAGGTATCAGTTTCAGTCTGGTAGCTGGAGATGGCTTGTACTCAAGTCCCATTGGCAGCAAGACTTGCTCTACTCAACTTGCAATGGGAGCCCTCACTTGCACAGATTCTGCTCTGGTGAATCATCATCAGCAATAGCTCAGGCCCTGACTGTTTAATCACATGCTAGTCAATATCACCTAGCTCATGCACAGGGTGGAGCTCAATGTGAGTTGAAATTATTTGAATTTGCAGCAGATTTCACTGGAAACTATGTCCTACTGGGAAATTATACCATAACCTGCCAGATCTCTGTTTTGAGTTATACATAATGCTTGCTTCAAATATCTTTGAGATACCAACCATCTATTTTACTAACAGAGAGTGACTTAAGGCTTCAAAGACTATGGCTCAAAATTTGCCTATTTGAATGATTTTTACTTTCCAGTATTTCTTTGTTGTCACTTTTACTGCTTGTACAAGTTGTATATCCCTTGTCCAAAATACCTGGGACCAGAAGTGCTCTGGATTTTTGGATTTTTTGGATTTGGGAATATTTGCATATACATAATAAGATATCTTAGGGATGGAGCCCAAGTCTAAATATGAAATTAATTTGTTTCATATATATATTATACATAGCCTTAAGGTCATTTATATAATATTTTCAATAATTTTGTGAATGAAACAAAGTTTTGACTGTGTTTTGACTATGATCCATCCTATGGAGACAGGTGGGGAATTTTCCACCTGTGACGTAATGTTAGCACTCAAAAAGTTTTGCATTTTGGAGCATTTTGGGTTTCAGGTATTTGGATTGGGGATGCTCAACCTATACTTCTATACCTGATAAATTATGTTCACCTCTATAACAAACTGATCATTTCATCTTGTCTTTGAGGAAGCCCATGATCTCTTTAATGAGAGGCTATAATAAAAACACATGAGCTGATGTTTGTGAGACTGACATCTTCATTAGTAAATTCTAATACCCTGAGTTTCAACTGTACTCACAAAGTCTTGTCAATGAATACATGTATCAGTAAATGAATTAGAAACAACAAAGAAAAATCACTGAGAGGATATATTCAAATTTAGATGGGAAAAGAAGTTTTAGCTATTTGGAGTATTTAAGTCCCAAGTTTCCTTTATGATTAAAGAAATCAATGGTTTTATACCATTGGTATTGAATTTGCAATTTTCTTCTTTGATGTTTTGCTAGCATCATGTTACTTAAATGAAGGGAATATGCTCTTAGCTTTAAGCAACTATTTATGTTCTTTTGAAGTACAGTGGGAGCAGCAGGGTATTAGAATTAGGAAGGTCTGAGATTTCATTATCAGCTCTGCCATTTAGTAGCTGTGTAACCTTGGGCAAGTGATTTAACTCCTCTGAGTCCTCATTACTCTATCTATAAAATATATATAATAATATTAAACTGGAAGATATCTTCTAGGGGTTAAATGAAATAATAAATTTACACAAAAAGCCTCAACACAGATCCTACTAAAAAGTAATGGCCCGTTTAATGACACCAACTGCTAATTTTTTCAACTGACATATTCTCAATTTTAATAACTTACACTGCATATACAAATATTTTAGAATACTGTATAATATATATTTATATATATTATATATAATGTATTTTTATTTAGAACATTCTAGAAGTTTTCAGTCTTTCAAACATAGCTTTATTTTCTATGTCTCAACCTTCTCTCAGTTGTGAAGTCTAATCCTTCTTCTGCAAGTGGAAAGATATTTGACTAAAACCTCAAAGCCTGGATTCTAAACCAGTCTCCCCAGACTACCACGTCTGTAAAGGTGACATGCTTAGGAAATGCCATAGCAAAGTCATTTTTTATTGTAATAAAAGTGTTGTAATAAAAACTCTCTCCTAAAACACGTTCTGTAGAATTTTAAATGTGAGATGATCTAAGGAAACAAAACAAAACAACAACAAAATGGAAATGAAGATATTGTAATTAATACTGAATATTAACTACACTTCTTGGAAATTCACAGAACACACAACGATTTGAAAATTCCTATAGGAAAGAAATCTATGTCTTGATGGCCCAGCATTTTCACATTTATTTAAATCAAATAATTACTTTTGGAATAATTTTTTGTATTAATAAAATGCTATGGGATTAGTGCTGGTGTTGCTGTTTGTAGGATACATAGGGAAATCCTGTCCTAAGGCTTTGACTCTTCTGTGGAGCCTGGAGCCTTGAGGAGCAGGGCTGGACGACACATCCTTGTGTCACCAACCCCCTGTGTATGACTTTTCTGCAGTCTTCATTAAGTAGACTAAGTTACCATCTTGGCTCCTTTCTTATAGACTCACAGATCTCATTTTAATTCTGTGATCTTAATGGCCAGGAGAATAAATTAGTATTTAATTCAAATAATGGGGACTGGCTGCACAAAGTATATTTCTGGTCTGAGAATTAAATACTAGATTTATATTTATGGAGGTGGAGTAATTGGATGAAGGAATAGTGAAGGGTCCCTGAATTTCAGTGCGGGTAGAGATCAATAATCTAAGGATCAAGATAACAGTATTGTTGCTACAATGCAGAGAAACTTTGTAAATTTATTTTAGATGGGATAATTTCTGTAAGGTACGTAAGACTGAGCCTAGCATATGAGAGGCATATGCTAACTGACAGATTCCTTCACTATTGGTATCCTTAATTTTGGGTAATCATGATAGTCTATAATTTTACTTTTAATTTTTTAAATATTTCTAGTTCTACTTCTTTCTTAATGTGCCTTTTTAAAGCATGTTTTAAATTGCAAAATGCTTTTGCATAGCAATCAACCGATATGTGGAATCCGTGTTTTTTCTCCATTTTAAAATTCTGTATTCTGAACTCTTAGAGCCTAAGTAATTTGTTTACACAATCACATGTCTGGAAAAGTACAAGAACAGAAAATCCAAAACACAAAATGTCTCAAAGAACGTTTCTCATTCTACTAATTTCTAAGAGAGAACAAAAATTTTCTTTTCTACTTGTTAGTGCCAGCTTAATCTCCACAGGGAGCTTTGCAAAGATAACTATCATATTTTGCTACTTAATTTGATTTCTCTTCTGTCTCCCAAATAACTTCAGTTTTATAAATGGATCTTTTAGTCTCTCAGATGGTTCTCTACCGTAATAAATTTTTGTCGATGTTCCTCTTCAAGTGGGACACCCAGAATTAAAAGAGCTCAAATGTAGTTTGATTACTTCAGTGTTCAATAGAAACTTTGTTTTTATTGACCTTTACAAAAGGCATTTATTAATTTAAATTTTGATAGGTATTCTTCACTTTTAGATGACACAGTAAAATTATGTTAAATAACTTTGAAAATGTAGTTGCATAAATCCTATACTATTTTGATTTCCTTTTCATATGTACATAACCACACTGATCCTTATATTTCAGCAATTGTACAATTTTTTAAAAACTACGTGTAGACATTTTTTCCTGCTTAAGATGTAGGAAGCTGCAAAACAGGTCACCTTTACTCTAAAAACAAACAAAAAAAAAGAGATGAAAAATCTACAAATCAGTACTTTTTTGCCCCTCAGTTACAAGGCAAATAAGTAATTTCTAAAGAGGACAGATGACACACAAGAATTATTTCACTTTTGTCAAAGCACAGAAGAAAAAGGAAATCGTCATAGGATTGGGTAAGAAAAAGTCAATTAAAAGTTTAAGAAATAATTAAAGGCTAAATGCAGGCTAATATGTCAGTTTGGAATATCTGAGGACTCCCAGACAAAATGGGAGTTCATACTCACTGGAAAATTCTTCATAACAGGATATCACCTGTTGAAGGATTGGATTGAATGAGTGTACTGTCCCCTAAAATCTCCAGAGGGAGTGTAACCCTGCCAACACCATAATTTAGGCCCTTTCATACTGATTTAATACTGCTGGCCTCCAGACCTGTGAGACTTTTGTTATAGCAGCCAGAAGAAACTAATACAATGTTCTTGTGGGTTATTGTTCAGTAGGTTTTTTTTTTTTTTTCCCCTTATAAAATGATTTGGAAGTTCTCAAGTTCTTCTGTTTCCTGGAAGAATTCATGTATAACTGGTATTGTTTCTCTCTTCAATGTTTGTTAGTATTTGCCAATGAAGTCATCTAGGCACAAGGTTCTTTTTGTTGGAAAATTCTTAACTACAAATTCAACCTTTTCAATAGACACGTAATCAATCCAGTTATTCATCTATTCCTGAATGAACATTGGAAATTTTTATATTTCAAGGAAATTTTGCATTGTCTTGGCCTAAATCTATTCATAATTTGTCCTTACTATCCTTTCAATCTGGATTGACTGATCTTACCCACTGCCTATTTTTATATACCCTACAATGTAAAAAATTTTTTAACATTTTTAAAGGGTTCTAAAAAACAAAATGACAAGAATATGCAACAGAGACTAAATGTAGACTGAAAAGTTTACTTTGGGCCCATTTACAGAAAACATTTGCCAATGCTTGCTTTAATGTCTATAGGATCTAGAGATGTTCCCTCTTTCATTCCAGATTTTGGCAGTTTGAATCTTCTCTTGATTTTGTGATCAGTGTTGCTGAAGATTATCAATTGTTTTGATCTGTTCAGAGAATCAGATTTTTGCTTCCTTGATTTTTCCCTAGTGTCTTTATGCTTTTAATTTAAATGATTTTTGTTCTTATCTTTATTGTTTATTATAATAAATATATAATATAGTAGCAGAAGGAGCAAATTCTCCCTTATTCCACCTTTTTGTTCAATTCAGGATTGGATGTGGCCCACCCACATGGGAAGAGCAATCTATTTTTCTCAGTCTACAAATTTAAATATTAATCTCATACAAAAACACCCTCACAGACACACACATCATTATGTTTAACCAAGTATCTCAGCAACCTGTGTCCCTGTCAAGTTGACACATAAAATTAACCATCACACACAAATGGGACCACAGAACTAAACTTAAACCTACAACTACAAAACTTCTAGAACACATAAGAGAAAATTTTTCGGACCTTTGATTAGGCAAGGAGTTCTTAGATAGGACACATCAAGTACAAACCATAAAAGGAAAACAAATTAATAACTGTACTTTATCAGAATAAAGTCTTTTGGTCTTTAAAAGACAACGTAAAGAAAATAAAAAGATGAGATAGAGACTTGGAGAAAATATTTGCAGATCACATACTCATTGAAAGAATTGTATTCATATTTAAAGAACCCTCATAATTCAGTAATAATAATATACTTATTAAAAATGGAAAAAAATATTTTTGAAAAAGATGCCTTTTAACACTCCTTCAGGGTGACATTGATCAATTTAATCTATACTTGCTTGGTGGATTTACTAGCTTCAATGCACATTGACTGTTGTTACCTAACAGAGTGAAGCAATGTGAACCACAAGGACATCAAAACTATGACCCTTCACCATGCTTGTCAGCAGAAAGTTCTAGTCATATGGTCAGTTGACCTGTAGAGAGAGCTGATGAAATTATCTCAAGGTAGCTGTTTCTACCTTGAATTCCATTATCTGTATATATATATAAAAAAACAACCTCTGAAGTTATTCTATGTGTTAATTGATGTGGAAAAAGGACACTCTTTGACCTAGCTTCTTAATTATACTCTATCATTTCATTCTAAAACCACATAGGTTTGTGGTAATTGCACTGACATTTGAAATTTAAATGATATCCATTGTGGGTTGAAAGTAAAGACCAGAATACATGCAAATCAATGACTATATGAACACTCAGGGTATTAGTTCTTAACCTTCAAGGTAACACTTTATGGGTAGTCAAATATTTGCTACATCAATGAGACTAAGAAGGAACCTCTTCCCAGAAAAAAAAAAAATGCATGTATATTATTTGTGTAAAGAGTTCAAAGACTATGAATCCAGTCCATTCTTTTATACCCTAATGATACCCCAATAAGGGGTAATCAAACCTGAGAGATGGCTCATCAATATATGAATGATTGTATTGGCCTAATAAACACTTGATACGTTCCAGGAAAAAAATTTAACATTCCTAGAAAAGTGATAAATTTAACAAAGCCCTAATTAATTCTCTTATATATTCACTGAGAAAATATATAGTGACTGCCTTTTGCCATCATATTTGGTATTAGAGGTTTCCAATGCCAATCTATGTAACCTTTACATAAAAGTATCTTGAGAAGCTTCTCTAATATGCAGATTTTAGGATTCAAACTGAAGGTACATGTGGTAAGAAACACCCTCCTTCACTTTCCACGTCCTTCATGAGGCAGACGTGTGCTATTATGTTCTGCTTGTTATGTTGGCAGGTGAAGGTAGTTCTTATGGATTTCACTGGCTTTTTCTCCACAGGTCAAGGAACTAGTCTGTATCTTTCCAGATTCTGAGTGTGTTTCTTGCAACTTTGCATTTTATAATCAGGATAACGGTTACGTGGTGAGTTCATACAGGCCTAGTGTGGGATGGACCCAAACCATATTCCCAGTTATCACCTGATCTCCATCGGCCTCTACTATGACCACTGGACCACAGGGGCATTTTGGATGCCCAGGAATTGCTGTCAGTGAGTTCCAGGACATTAGAGTCTCTGAGTGTCTGGTTATTCCCTTTCTAAAATACCTAGTCACTCTGAAAAATGGTGACAAGATTTCTTGGAGGAAGACTAGGAAGTAGATTTTCAGTATAATTTTTTGTCTGTGTATCCCGATCCTTCCTCAAAGAAACCCACTCTCTCCTTTATTAAGACATGCTGGGTCCAGGAACTAGCTTGTGACTAAAAATCATATTAGAGATCTGGACTTCACTGTGGTAGTTTAAATCACGTCTCCGTTTATCCAACCTGGTGCTTTTCTATCTCTACACATGAATAAGACTCTGTAGACTGATCAATACTTCAGTTTTAAGGACAACATAACCTGTTAGCTAACTGACTTAGTTCAGACTGCTGTAATAGAATATTCTGGCGGCTTAAACAAAAATTTACTTCTCAGAGTTCTGGGGGCTGGGAAGTCCAAGATCAAGGGACTGACAGATTTGTTGTCTTGTGAGGACATTGTTCCTGATTTGCACATGGTGGTTTTCTAGCTATATTCTCATATGGCCAAGAGAAATAATCTCTCTCATGTTTCTTCTTATAAGGGCGCTGATCCCATTCATGAGGTCTCCACCCTCATGACCTAATTACCTCCCAACGTCCCCACCTCCTAATACCATCAAATTTTGGGGTTAAGATTTCAACATATGAATTTTCGTGGGACACGAATGTTCAGTCCAGAACACTAACACCAAGAATGCCTGCAGGTCAAACTATGCTGATCACTGTGTAGGCTCTACTAATACTATACATCGAAGTAACCTTCACACTGGTGCTTACCGTAACTCTGATTATGAAGTGCTACCACTTGGCCCTGCCACTCTGGGATTTCAGTATGTCTATTAAATATAAGATCCCATTATCCCCACTGAATTTCAGGAATCCAATTCTATTGCAGAATAACCTACTGTTATTCCTATCCTATAGGTAATAGCCACTACAGAGTTCTTCAAGGCCGTTAGAGCTTCCCTGATGAATGCATTAAAGTAAAGAGAGTATCCTTGGGAAAACTCAGGGGCATAGACTGAGGCTGGTTAGCAGGTCTTATAGGACCAATCCATTCTAACATCCATTGCTTTCTAAAACTTTGGATAAGCACTTTACAGTGCCAAGGACATTTCAACTTCATTATTATGTTACCTTTGACTAAAGGTTTAGTTAAATAGAAGAGCAAACTGTTAAAAACGCTTTTACCTTCCTGATTTAATATATTGAATCCAGATTCTTTGCTTAGTGCACCCACCCATTTCAACACAATTTGCTGATCCAACATTATAATCCTTCTACTCTGATGCAACATACTGAGAACCCACTCCCATATGGGGTCCCAGGATTTTGTTAATGAAGACTGGCAATTCTTTTGGTATACATGGCACTTCCTCATGGTGCTAAGAGGACATTTGAGGATTATAAATGGTTTCCTGATATTTATATGTAGTTGCTGAGTTCTATGGTGGACCAAAAGCTACAGTGAGATAAATGAGGGACGAAATACGAAAAGTAGAAGGAAGTTCTCTCTCGTTCTCTCTCTCCCCCTCTTTCTCTCTCTCTCTTTCTCTCTGGACCCTAACAGCTGTAGGAGATTATATTATTCTTTAGCTGCTAGTCAAAATCACATAAGTAGACACATCATGGGCTATAAACTGGATGAGTAGGGAGTTAGGTACTGGACAGGACCCATTCAAAGATGCCCTGGGGGCTACTATTTCAACGCCAGTTCTGCTAGCAAGGCATTTTTAAAATAAGATATATTAGGCTATATGAGGTAGGTGAGTAATTGATATAATAAAGCTCCATCAAAACCTTTAGGGTTTTCATTAAATGTCAGGCTACCATAAATCTCCTGGTGCTGGGCTCTTTCCTGTAAGTGTCTCATAGCTTAAACAGAGCTATATTCTTTTGAAACATGGCTGATTCAGGCTCATTCTTCAAAAACTCTTTTCCACTTTTGACATTTTTATGGGATGGCTCCTTAAAGTGAAATAGGAAAGGTTTTCACAACAGTGATGCTTTGGTTTATAGTCACTGATATAACCATGATGGTTAACCCGAGGGGGGAAAGGTGGAAGAAACCCGAACAATTTCCTTTAAAGCAGATATCATGACTCCTCTGGCATTCAAAGGACACTGTGCCATCGCAGTTCAAAACATGAGCTCTGAAACCTGACTCTCAAGGTTCAAATCCCCCCTCCGCCACTGATTGGCTGTGTGACCTGGCAAACTTACTACATCTCTGCTCTTCAGTTTCCTCATCTGTAAAATAAAGAGATAGTAATAGTAACTCCCTGTCAAGATCGCTTAGGATTTCAATAAGCTAAGCTATCCAAATCGAGATATCCAATGTTTAGCAAACCATAAGAATCATGTAATTGTTAGCTGTTGACATTTTGTATTTCTTTATTATGCCTTAATGGCTGCCATTTTGTACTGATCAAAAAGTAAAAACAATATCAACAACTAATATTTCTACATCACTTAATACTTTACAAAGAGTTACACTAAGGTTGTTTTACTTGATCTTCATACTCACCCATTTTGATATGAATAATTATCATTTTCATTTTTTGTTGTAAAAGTTTAGGCTCAGAGAGATGTGATTTGCCAAAGATCGTAAAAATAATTAATGTAACCAGGATTTAAATTTATGTTACCTGACTCTGCATTCCTTCCTTTTCCAAGTATAACTTAATTATATGATTATAGGATTCATGATGTTTACAAGAGTTTACCCTCCTAATTATCTCTGCTATTTATTGAGGCCTATTATTTGGTAAATATTTTATTTATATTATCTAACAATATTACATCAACTGCAAATTCTATATTAGTATGCTAACCTTTTTTTAGGAAAAAGACTGAAGCTTACAGAAATGAAATGTAACGTTCAAAGTTACAGAGACAGTAACGTAGAAATGTTATACCTCATTCTTTCCTTCATTTATTCATTCGATAAGTGGTTATGTTTGTCACTGTGAAAACCTTGGGGATGGTGTAAAGAAAGGAAAAAATGGGCTGGGCACAGTGGCTCACCCCTGTAATCCTAGCACTCTGGGAGGCCAAGGTGGGAGGATTGCTGGAGCTCATGAGATTGAGACCAGCCTAAGCAAGAGTGAGACCCCTGTCTCTATAAAAAATGGAAAAAATTAGCCAGGAGTGGTGGTGCATGCCTGAAGTCCCAGCTACTTGGGAGGCTCAGATGGGAAGATCACGTGAGCCCAGGAGTTGCAGGTTGCAGTGAACTATGATGACACCAATGCACTCTACCTGGGGCAACAGAGTGAGACTCTGTCTCAAAAAGAAAAAGAAAAGAAAGGAAAAAATAATCTGTTGCCATCAAAGAGTTACAGTCTAGAAAAGAGGCAAAAATTAAACTTATTATGAACAAAGTATTTTTAAGAATGAAAATATGATTCATATTATAGAAAGTTCAATAGAAAGCTTTTCATGAGAGCACAAAAATCTGTTTTGTTTATTGTGGTATTTTTACGACATAGAAGAGTGCTTGAAACCTAGGTGCTCGGTTACTATTTCTTGAATTAAATGTATCAGTGAATTATAAAATACAGCAAGTGTCAGGAAGGAAAAGTGCTGACTGCTCTTAGATAGAGGAGTTAATCATTGAGGAATTAGGGTTTCTTTGCAGAGGTGCCAGCTAAGACGAGACTTAAACGAGGATAAGGAAAGATAGCAAATGAAAGATGGAAGGCGGGGTGGAGTGATCCAGGTACAGGAAAATCATCTTTGGGACAGTAAAGTAAAACTGAGGCAGGCAATGAAGAAATTAAAGGAAAGTCATTCTGGTTGGAACACATAGAGGGAGAGAGTTGCAAAAGTGAAGCAGAAGACAGAGGGACAGGCCAGAACCCAGAGGGTCTTCACAGGCCATGAAAATATTATTGTATTTTGTCCTAACGAAGAAATTATTGAATTATTTAAGCAGAAAAAATTTCAGTTTTCCACTTTTTAAAAGGTCATTCTGGTAGTTACATAAAGAATAAATAAAAGGTAGGCAAGGTTGGAAATGGAAGGTGTAGTCTAAGCAAGAGATAATGGCCACTTGGATAATTAACTGTAGAGATAGAAAGAACTTGATAATAACAATATTAATAATTGTTAAGATTAACTGAGCACTTACCATGTACAAGGCACTATTCTAAGTGCTTTATATAAATTGATGAATTTAATTTTCACAGCAACTGTATGGGAACTAATGGATAAGCTTTCTATTTTTATGTAGCTCATATGTAGAGAAGTTGGGGTTTGAACCCAGGCCACTTAATTATAAGCCTACGTTTGCTGCAATCTATTTACACTGGATAGATTGGAGATAAGATCTGAGAATACTGAAAAAAGTTAGTGATAGGTTAAAAGATATATTTGTCAAGAGAAAAAAAAAACCTGTGTGGTCTGTGGTTTGACTAACTGACTGGTACTAGAAGGGTATATGTGTCTGAAGCCCAACAGAAATTCCTTGACTTGCAGTGTAATTTAGGGAGATGTTTTTGAGTTTTTGTAATAGCACATACAGATTTGCAAGATGAAAAATATATGATTTTGATTGATTAGTTCAGGAGCTTGAAATTGATGTCTTGACTTAATTTAGGGTTTTGGTTATCAGAAGAAAAGTGTATCAGAAGAGGTGAAACACACCTCAAAATGTCTTTTTGCTCTGGAGAATCCAGAAATTAGGACAATGCTAAGGTTGCAGTGGGCCCATCTGTGTCCCCACTAATTGCCTGCATCCTCCCTTTTAGACAGTATGTTCTTCAAATTAACTGTCCTGTGCCAGGTGCTACATAAAGGGCTGGAGGGAATAATTGGATTTAAAACCTACCCTCAATGAGATAACAACATAACTAACATGTTTTTTGAGTAATTTCTATTATCCAGGCACTGATTCAAGTGATCCTCATGTACTCATCTATTCAATCCTTAGAACAAGTCCATAAGCTAAGTAGAATTTTTATCCTCTTTTATATGGATGAAAAGACTAAGGCACAAAGCACTGAGTTTTGTTCACCATTGTATTCCTAATGCCAGGCTTGGTGCCTGACATCAGTTTCTTAATAAATAGTATTGAATAAATGAATTAACAATGGACAGATGAATCGTGCTGCAACCTCGCCTTGCGAGGGCCAGGGTTGCACCACAGATGATCAGGTTTGTGTCTCACTGGTCATTCTGTGAGGCGATGGTAGGACAGTGATTCTCCAACTCTGATGCATGACAAGTAAGAACCAGAGGTTCTTACTAAAAATTCTGATTCATAGTGAAGTCCATAAATCTGCATTTTTAATAGGTACTCCCAAGCATTTTATTCTACAGTGATTCCTGGACAAATTTTGAGAAAAAAAGGAAACTGCTGTGCACTGTGTATTGATAGTCATTACAGCTAGATATAAGACTAGTGCATCATGATTGTGGCTCAGCTGGTCAAAAGAAAAAGAAGAGGGGAATGGTGACTTCAATGACAATATAAGGAAATCACTGGCTTCAATGGGATCTAGTTACCTGTTTCACTCATACTGCCGGGCCGCTAAGCCTTAGTGCTATTGTCAGTTTGAGCTCTGTAATTCTTTGCTGTGGGAAGGCTTTCTTTTGCATTTTAGGATACGTGGCAGCAACTCTAGCCCCTATCCACTACATACCAGTAGCTCACTCCACCTCCCAGGTTGTGACAACTGAAAATATCTCCAGACATTGATCAAGGTTCTGTGGGGTCCAATTGCCTCCAGTTGAAAACCACTGCCTAACGGAAGACAGAGAGCTTTCTTGAGTTCCTTACTGTAGCAACTTCTGTTCTAACCTAGAATCCTGTAAGACCCCTGATCTGTTTCCCGGAGCGTGCCCCTGAGAGATAATGCGGTTTGTCTGATGAGTACAATGTACCTCATTTGTTCTATTCAGAACCTACAGTGTGTATCTTTTCCCACTCACACAGAGCTGGTTTATCAAATCAAGCGGGATAGACTGTCAGGGTCAACACATGGCTGATGTCCAAAACCGTCATTGCTTTTTCTAGATTCTGGAGGGCTCCCATCCCTTCTACATAGTTTGCAGGAAATTATAATTAACTATGACAGAATAGGATCAGTTTGCGGGAAGCCATATATTGTAAAAAGAAAAAAATATATATCAAAGGAAGAGACATAGAAATAAAGTCAGATAAAAGTGCTCGACATAAATGAATGAACCGGGTTGGAAAATATTTCAGCACAAAATTGGTAAAAGCCTAGCTTTTGAAAACTATAGGAAAATTTCCTTTATTCCAATTTTAAAAAATCTTTTGCAAGAATAAATGAACTTATTAGTATCCAAGGATATATCCTTCACCTTTCTTCTCCATTAATTTCTTTTAACTGCTCTCAGCATCTTTCAGTTACATACGAAAAGGATAAAACCTCCTTTAGAATTATTGATGGGAAGACTATCAACCACTGTTGTATAACATTATAAAGCATCATAGTCTTATTAATGTATGAAAAAACCTTACCTAACCTTAGCAAAATGCAAGGGTTAACTAGGCAAGTAGTTGTTATTCACAACATACTTCTAGCGAATTAATTCCTAGTTCACTGGCTAATCAGATCAGTGAATTAGTGTGTACATTCAATGAAACAGTTAAATAGCTATCCAAAGCACATTCTTAAATGAAACCATGAAAAAGAAAAAGAAAAAACAACTAGGGTTTATACTGACATCACATTTTACCTAAATTTATTCACCTCAAAATGTATTGTAATGAAACTTACTGTTATATAAATTATTTGGTGTGGGCTACCTTGACTAACATGCTTTGCGGAAGTGAAAAATGCTCCCTAATTAACGTGTCGTGGGAGAGGAAAAACTAGGAGAGTCAATACCTATTTGCAGAGACTAAAAGGATTGAGAATCAATCAAAGAGAGGGGAGACAATCCCAGCATTGCACCATTTGTTATTCAGGGCAAGAAAGAAAAAAAAAAAAATCTGTAACCTCATTACCCACATTCAGTTTCTTTAAGTGATTTCAGTAGGTAGAGTAGCGGCAGTCCCGTTACCGCCCTGCACACACACTGCTACTTCTGGCTTGAACTGTCTGCTGCTCAAACAGGCTCAGGTAACTAGGTGGTGAACTGCAGCTCAGCTCAGAATCTGGCCCATTCGAGGTGGTCGTGGGGGGTGATCAACGAGACAGCCGAAGCCCCCAACCCCAGGCGGCTTCCGTGGGAAGCAGGTTTTCAGGAAGGCATGAAGGCCGAAGATGGCTGGGCAGAGAGGCTGCTTCCATCACCACCGGCGTCCTCGCCTGTACAGTTGTTCCAGCTGCCAGAGGCTTTCCGGTTGCCATGGCAACCGTCGGGCTCTGCTGCGAACTCGAGGCAGAGCCTCTGAAGTTGGGTACCAAACACTGCAGCGGAACAACGCAAAGGCAACGGGGCAGGGGAGACGAGCCAGGACCACCCATGGCTAAGAGGATCACTTTAAAATCAGATTTTTGTTTTTGCATTTGTAAAATGAGTTTTTTTTTTTTTTTCCTGCCTGGAATTATTCATTAGTGTCATCTTTTGGTGCCTGGCGGGAGACAGAGACTGCAAATCCGCTGCTAAGGCAGCGGGAGGGGAGGGGGGCTTGTAGCAAACGTGGTTACCAGGAATGCATGGAGCCCGCTCATTCATTCATTCAGTTATATATATGTATTTTTTTCAACATTTCCTGAGTGCTCATCTGTGCGGGGCATCCTGCCAGGTGCTGGGTCTGCACAGACAAATGCAACCCCACCCCACCCTCAAAACAACAGTGAAAATGAACAAAAATTAGCAGAATCCTCACGAAATGCCTGGGGAAAACCAGCTGGGCATTGCCTGTTTCCCAGGGGTCTGTCTTGGAGCACAGATTCGGCATCTTGGAGGACAGAGGCCCCGAGACAGTTAGGAGAGAAGGCGGAGAGGGACGCAGCCCTTCCCTGGGGAGAGCATCTGTCAAGGCCGCTCCCACGTCCCTCCCAGGCTGCCAGAGGGAAGAGGTTTGTTTTTCTTTTAGAAAAACGTAGCCCTTTTGCCTACTGGGCTCAATTTCTAGTAGGGGAAGCCCCGCCTCCCTGGGCCGCTGATTGGCCCGACTCCTTTTGAGATAATTTATGCCAGCATCCTCTCCGCCTGATTGGCTCCCCTGCTCAAGGGCTCGCATCCCACCTGGTGGGAGGTGCGCGCTTCCCCGCTCTGCCTCCCTGCTCGCCCGGCTGCAGCCCAGGTGGGAGGCAAAGTCCTGCTTCGGAGCATTGAGCTAGTGCAGCACAGACAGAAAAAGCATCCCGATGGCTTCTTGGAAAGCTTTCCTCTTCTCCCCCTTTCTTCTGTGGAATCAGAGTAGAGGGGTGAGGTTGATGTTCTTGCTACTGACTCTGCATTTGGGAAACTGGTGAGTAAACGCAAGGACTTAAAACTATTCTTTGGTATCTACCACCCCTTATTTCCTTTCCAAACGTCATTCTAAGTAATTTGCATTTTCTAATTCATGTGCCATATTTCACCATCATTTGATTTTCTGATTTGATCTAGTCACTCTCCTAGAAAGAAATTACCTTGTCTCTGAAGCCTCCAGATTCAGCTGTTTTTGACTTTCAAGCCGAGTATGTAAACTAGTAAAGGTGCAGTTACTGGGAAGGGATGAGGGGGAATAGAAATGACTTTGCTACTAAATTTAGTGAATGAATGCCATTGATGAACTTTCTGGATGATTCTGCATTTTAAAGACAAAGTTATTTCAGAAACTTGTTGTTTCAAAGCATGGTATATAAATAATGCTTTTCTATATACTAAGATTGCTTTTTCCCTCTCCCCTCCCCCCTTTTTGGGTAACTTTCTGCAACAAACCAATGTTTTACATCAAGAAAGATTATAAATCTAACTAAAAATATCTATCAGCGTTGAAAGTGTGTAATATTTAAGTCAAAAATAGCCACGTTTATTTTATTTGAACCAGCTCTGAGTGTTTTTTTTATTTTAATTGGCTGTCCACTAGTAATTAAAAAACATATAGTGATATGAATGCTTGGCTGTGTGTGTGTCTGAGAGAGAGAGAGGTATTACCAATCACAAACCTCCAAATTACCAGGAACAAGACTGGGCTGTAATATCTTTCAATAAAACTTTGAAATCATTCTGGTACAAAAACAAAATGCTCAAGTATCATACTTGGACTG
This sequence comes from Varecia variegata, assembly GCA_028533085.1. Taxonomy (NCBI): domain Eukaryota; kingdom Metazoa; phylum Chordata; class Mammalia; order Primates; family Lemuridae; genus Varecia; species Varecia variegata. The sequence continues at coordinate 1,980,493 of CM052449.1, read as the reverse complement.
TGCATAATAGTGGGTGAATAGAGTTATATGTTGATTAAGAAATAGACAGGATAAAGGTCTGGCGCACACTATTCATACCACGTAACTTATTCCAAATAAACGTATATTTAACACTGTATTATTGTATTATATAATCCTGCTTAGAACTCGAGTAAAGTGCAATTACTATGAAGATATTAATAGAAACATGCTTTTGTAACTACTTGTATAATTGCTAAAATGAATTATTATTATAAATTTTAGTATAAAGCTAGACTGAATATTTATTGCCATTACCACCAGATAGAACAACTGTAATTTATCTCAGAAAATAGAGATTGAATTAAAGTCTGCTAAGTAATATCAGGCTTGGTAGAAATTTTTTGACACTTAGTACTTTTTTTCACTATTACAACTTTGGGTATTTTACCATGTTTCCTCAGAATCTTAAATGTTCTGCATGGACACAAACATACAACTAGATGAATTATTTCTTATACATGTTGCATCATAATGGCTTATTCCTTGGAATATATTGTAAAAATTTATATAAGATATTTTGGTAGAACATGTACCTTCATGATATTACAAAAGTAAGAACAGATTTACCCAGGGGTTTTCTGAAATAACAACCTGTATGCTCTTTGGCATTGTAAGTGCAAGTTTCCTTCAACCACATAGGCAAGCTTTTTGAAAGTGCATATTGTCTATCCAAAGAGATGTTTTGTTTAAATAAAAAGGTCTCGTTTTTGAGGATTTTTTTTTTTTTAATGATCATTGTAATTGGCTCCAGAACTCTCGTCAAGCTGTCAGAGTTGGAGAGCCATGTGGTGTGGCCGACAGAGACAGGAAGAGCAGTCTGGAGTCCTGGTCTCACATGTCAAGGGGCCTTAACCTCTCTGAGCACAGTTCCTTCATCTAATAAAGGACAGCAGTAGATAATTTATGATTTCTTTAGGTTTTCACATTCGATATGGCTAACATTTGAACCGAATCATAAAATAAATCAATGACTACTTCACTGTTTTTTCTTAGCACTTTTCAAGATGGAAATTCTAAATGTAAATGCCATAACCTTTTTCCATATGTATGAATAACTGAGATAGGCGTTATACAGTTAAAATTGATAAATAATTTTTCTATCATAGTAATATAAATAATCTGGATTATTCTGGCTAGTTAATAAATGCATATTAAAAAATAAATCTATAGGCTGCTAACTGATGCCATAAAGCATTAGCTCTTAGGGCACCAGTTAGGAGAGTTCATATCTTCACTTTCTAAAGCAGCTACAGTAGTGGTAAAGTTTTCATCCTTTTAATATGTAGTTGGAGATAATTGGTGTCAACATGGATAAACCATATATGATCACATCCCCTCCTGCTTTCCCCTTCTTTTGAAAGACCTTTCCAAAACTAACCACAGATGATTCTGTTTGTAAGAATTTTGCCTTATATTGGTTTCTAAAATACATCTTCAAAGTCATCTATTTTGGGGTTTGACAAATTGAAAGCTATTGTTTCTTACATCTAATCAGAGGCAATGCCTTGTTTCCTCATTAGCTTCTATCAGGAGTGTAGAGCAGAGACTATTGATTTGTATACTGCTGAACTATGAAAACCTATCCTATCCTTGTAGCTAAGTGCTGTAGTCATGGTTCCTGTATTTCATTCTCCATGACACTCTATGGCACCCTTGACAAGTTGGTTAAAATCTCTTCAACATTTCTTTGTAATGTTGAAAAAAATCCAATTATAATCAGGTTTATAAAAGAGTTTAAAAAACTGCTTTGAGATTTTAGCTGTCCTAAAAAGTAACTCACAATACTAAGAAGTTATATTTCAAGAGAGCTCAAGGAAAATAACTTGTTTTTCTTCTTCAGTTGCCCAAATGAAAATATTCAAATATATTTGCTTTTTAAAATATATTATTTTCAAGTAATTTCAGTAATATATTGTGGGAGTGGTAGCAAATGAATGATTTTTTTTGGTATCTACATTGGCTTAATTTTCTAATAAAGTACTGATGATAACCATTCAAACTTTGAGAACAAAATAACTAAGTAATGATGATCCATGATAATTAAATACTCAAAGGACTAAGAAAAAAATGACTTTGAAGCTAAAATGCAAACGTCATAATTGATAACTCCCCTGTGTATAGAGTCTTTTAGGTTATCCAAACAAGCAATGTCCTTCTTCCATTCTATAAAATACACTTTTGGTTAAGCAACAAAAGGAAATGTTTGGCATTTCACTCAATTATTAAATAGATTAATCTAATATATGAATACAATAATGAATGTAGAGGCCCAGAGGGGAGACAAGGAAGGGTAGAAAACTGAAAAATGGTTCTAGATATACTGAGAAAATGATAAGGAAAATATGATAAATGATTGCCTTGGGGGAAGAGGGAAGAGTGGGCTTCAGGAGAATAACTCACATATGGTCAGGGTACCCAGGGAGAAGCCTGGGCTTCACCATCCAATCTAAATTCCAGGTTTGGCTCTACCATTTCCCACTAGGGTGATTTCAGACAAATCTTTGAGATGGAGAGTCTTCATTTGTGAAAAGTGAAAATGGCATCTACATTTCCAGATTGTTTCAAGACTAAGAAGGAAAATTTATACAAGGAATCTAGCACTTAAACTTTCATTGAAAAAGAAAGACATAATAACAGATAATCTATGGAATCATAGCTATTCTAGTATTATCTACCCTAAAGTGGTTTTACAGGCAGTAGAGTGAAACCCTTGGATCCTTGTGTGTTATTAAATATCTTTTGCATTTGGGAGAGATCAATCACTCATTTACTGAATAAATATTTATTGAATGCTTACTGTGTGTAAGCATTACAGTACAATATGCTGGGATTATAATAGTGATACTCTAATACTCACTGCTAAGACCTAGATGTATGACATTAATCAAAGGAAAACATCTTTTGGTCAAAATAAAGAAATGCATCTTAAGGACGCTAAAGATAAACATAGGGGTCTAAATCTTTGAGGACAGAAGATGCTGAGGGTATACATCATCATTCATGAAAGAATTAGAGAGCCATGAGATATCTCATCAGCGATACCAGAAAACTATGGGCAAAATGTCCCCCAAATTCTCAAGACAATATTCAGTCTAGAACGTTGTACTTAACCAAAGTTACCAATCAAGTATGAAGGGAGACTATAGCCTAAATATTGTTATTTCCCCCATTTTACAGATGGAAATACCAGGGAGCTGATTTTTAGGAATTTACTGAAGGTCATCCTGCTGATAAGTGCTGAATTCAAGACTCATATCCATGTGTACTAAGTCCAGAGCCTGCACCCTTGGCTACAAAATCTCTCAGATCACAAATGCAATATAAATCTAAACAATTAACATGACTATAGATGGAGGCAACAACAGGAAGGAAAGGAAGGAGCAGGAAAGCAAAGAAGAAGAGAGGAGGTAGGCAGGAGAGGATAGCAAAGAAAAAATAGTGCAATCATGGGATCATCGGTAGCACAGAAAGTAGAAAAATTTACTTTGTACTTCTCAACATGCTTTCTGGAATAGTATGTGCAGTGCTAGATTTGTTATTTTAGGGAAAACTTTGACACACTGAAGTACCTGATCTTAAAAAAAAAACCCATAGGATGATTTTTAAGAGTTAAAAGCAAGGATTTTTAATTTAGATATTTCGGTGAGAAATTAGATGACTACTTTATTTTTAAGAATGCTACCTAAAATCATGGTGAATTTATTAATTATAGGTATCGCAGACAAACCATAACCGAGCAGTGAAAGTTACATGAAGGCAGATTTTCTTCCAATACACAAGTTTTCTAACAAGATAATGGATGGCTCAGCATTAAACATATTCAAGCAGAAGCTTGCTAGAGTGTCCTTGTACTCTGCAGGAGGCAGATGAAATTTATGTTTTTTCTATTTTTAAACATCTTACAATCTAAGTGTATCAGTACAAAAATGGTTTAGCCAATTGAAGTCCCATGCTTTAGGAAATAGCCTTAGCTATTAACTTATTCAATAAACATTTAATTGAACATCAGCATTCACTCTGCACGTATTTCCTCAGTGCTCACTGTGTGTTAAGCAGGGTTCTGGGAACTGGGTATAGTGGTAAAAAAGACAAAAGCCTTGCCCTTATAGTGTTTGTGTAGTGTAAATGGGATATATGTCTTGTAGCGTATATACTAGATGCACAGGAGAGAGAATCAGAGTCCGTGCTTCCAGTGATCTTAAGCTCCAGTAGTAGTTCATATTGAGATGGTTTATTAATGTAAACAAGTGAAGACCATAAAATGCCTTAATTGCTAGTCAGAATTCTCAGTGAGGTACCATGGGGACTCCAAGGAGGCTGCCATCAATTGCAACTCTGGGAAAATAGTGTAGGGTCTCAGCTGTCACAGGCGTTAAGTTAGGTCAGTGTTAGTGAAGGATAGAGACAGACAGGTAACATTTCTGTCCTGGGCCAGAGGTACGGTCTCACAGTTTGGTGGGCCTTTTGAAAACTGTATTCCTGCATCTTTACTTTGGTCATTTAACATATGGTCTTAAAATAGCCATATCCTGTTAAAGGCTATATAATTTGTTTAAAAATGAAATTATGAATACACATTCCTTTCCTCCCAGATACAATCAATGTCTTCTGAGATTTAACATTTCTCCTGTTTTTAGACAAACATTAAATAACTGGGATATAATAGAGATAGAGCTATGCAATGGGTATATGGAAGTAAACTTAACCTAGACACTGTTCTCCAACCTAAAGTTAAAATGGTCAGATCAGAAGATCTATGGTTATAATAGAGTGAGCTTAATATAAACATTTTAATATTGGTGTGATCAGGATGTGACTTGGCTCCAGGCTGCTGGAATCAAGGGTTCTAGACACCGAGCCTATCTCTGGGTAGATTTCTAGGACAGTCACTAGTGGTTGTATAATACGTGAATTGCTTAAACACAGGGACACCATTCACCTTTCAGTTAGATGGGTGTAATTATCAGAATAATTGTCCAACACATATAGTATCTTGAGTAACAAGGACCTTTTCCAAACAATAGCCATATTGCCTGGCATGGAGTAGCTGTATTTGCTGGATTGAATTTAAGTGTTAACTCAGACATCCGTAAGCTGTAAACGAATTTGTTACTCTGTGCAGGTGGCTTATGAATGTACATTTGTTTCTTGAATTTCCTTAGTAGCAATTATTTTTGGATAACTTCAAATTTTCATAACTGTAATAAACTACAGTGTTTTCTTTTTTCTATTGTACTCATTTGTATCCTCTCCCTTTTGAAGTGAATGATCTAACAGGATCCTTACGTCAATGAAAATATTTTACTCTCATTTCTGCATTCAGTTGTACCAATTCCCATTTCTTTCTTCCACTCTTAAGAACTTGGAATATGTTTACATCATAGTAAGCCTCAATATGGTGCCATCAATATGATGCCTCCACCTTGTAAAAATTTTAGCAGCCTTGAAGAATTTTTCTGATGCATAAAAGCATCAAAGTCTTAGAGAGTGTGAGTGTCATGAAGAGTTGTATTGTTTCTAAATCTAATTTATATTCTGTCAGGCTCTGTGGATATAAATGGAAAAATGGAGAATATGATGTTCATTTTAATATATTCTCTGCTCAGTGGCCATTTCTTAAATAGACTATAATGAAAATTACGTTTTCTTTTTCTTCCTCCAAAAAATATTCACATGGAAATGTTCCCAAAAGAATATTTATAATCTCTGGGTATTCACTATCCCCCTGAAGGCTGTTCATTAGATACACAGTTCCTAGTTTTCTAAACTCTATTTTGAAGAACAGAATTGTCCTGCCAAACATAGCAAATAAACAAACAAAACCCCAAATGCAAAGATTGCAAATGATGTTGTTTTATTAGTAACGCTTGTTAAGGATCAGTCAACTATTAGTATAACTATTAATATAATAGTATAAAATCTATAACCAAAGACATTAAGAAAAAATGTTTTATAATTTTTTCTTCTTTCTACAAATATGCTACTATACTAATTAACTTTTAAGAATTTATTATGATATCACTCTGTCCCTTTTGAATTAATAGAATTTTACATTCTTAGATCTAATCTAACTACATAAACTATGCTCTGATAGTTTTATGAATTGTCCAGACTTCTTTTTGAAACTAATAAGCATTTTGTGCCAAAAGCGACATTTATTGCCATTTATTTCTTAACTTTAATGTAATTTTGAAGAGTTCTATATCTTCAACCTTACCAAAGAAACCACATAAAATAGACCACAGATGAAGATGTTGCATTTTACTTTTATCTCCTAAATTAATTTTCCACATCTGAAATTGTGGAATCATTGACATAAAATCCAATTTGTATGTTATTCTGTAGACATAAACTATTTTAAATTGTAAGTTTTTCATGATGAATAGCTTAAACCTATTTTCCTTTGCTTGTTTCCTTAAAATTATTTACAAGTTGCTGCTGTGGTTGAAATGTATGGAATAAAAAAGAATAATGTTTTCCCTAATGCCATAATGATAATGATCAAAATGTACATGTCCCTTATTGCACTTCAGTTCTCAAAAACTATGTAGCCTATACTTCCAGTTGAAGTCTATACTTCCAGATTTTTCTGAAAGTTTAGACAAGTATGTATATATACATTTGTCTATATTTTTTAAAATGCAAATGAGATCTAACACTTGTTTTTGACATAATATCAGAGATCTATTACTAGATCAGTATTGTTATTCTACCTTATTTTTAATGATGATGTGGTGTTCTTTATAATAGAAGAATTGTAATTTATTAAAATTATCTATCCCATAATAGATTATCTCTTTCATTTTGTCTGTTACAAATTATTTTTGTGTACATATACATATGTACATGTCTTTAATTTCAATATTTTAATCACTATTGTCAAACTACTTATCATAAAACAAATTCTGTTTTCTATCAATGGTTATAAAAATGCAATTTATTGATATTATCTCCAGTACTGGATGTAATGGATTTTTTTAACATTTTGTCAATGTGATGGCTAAAAATTTTAACTTATTTAATCTTCTTACTAGTTAATTTTAGCATGATTTTACATATTTATTGGCTTTTTTCCCCTCTGAATTCCTATATATCAGTCATTTTGTAAATATCTTTATCTCAGTTAATCGTTTGTCTCTATCTTGCCTAAAGTACCCTTTCTATACAGAAGTTCCTTTTAAATTTTCTTCTTGTTGTATTTTTTTTCTTTTCCTTCTTTGGTTACATGTTGCCTAGAAATGTCTCCTTACCCCAAAGACCAAAACACACTTTTAGTATCTTCCTTAATAATGTTATACTGTATCCATCGTGTTTTGATCTTTCACATATACAATTTACTGTGCAATGTAGGAATGTGATTTTATTTTCTTCTAAATGGGCTAATCAGAATTTCAGTAAAAATTTATTGAATAATTTATTCTTTCATTTCTAAACGGACTAGTCACTTTTATCATACATTAAATTTCTATACATTGGGATCTGATTTTGAAAGCTTAATTTTGTTCCACCAATTTATGTATTGCTACAATAAGGTTTTGATTACAGCAACTTTATTTGGTTTTCTTTTTATTCTGGCAGGAAAAATTCTTTTTTAAAATAATGTCTTGTAAGGTCTCATAGTGATTTTTCTACTTACAATGATTTTAACGTGTTACACACAAAATATGGGATTCTGATTAAAAGTGTATTAAATGTATCAAGTATTTGGGAATAATATATTAACAGTATTGTTTTGTAGCCAAAATATTTACTTTGTCTTATGTTTTCTAGTGTTCTTCAATTAATTTTTTAGATTTTTTCATACAAGACATGTACCTTCCCTGTTATATTTCCTCCTAATCATTTCACAGGCTGTGTTGTCTTTGTGAAAGGAATCAATTTTTTCTTCTGTTTTGAATTATGAAAGATTAGGACTAGTATCAGAAAGCTACTATGTTTTTAAAATTAATTTTATATTAGGTGAGCTACCATCATTCTCTTATTAAGGCCTATATTATAGTTTTTGGTTGCTTATTTTCTGAATTCACTGTAATTTTACCTGAAAACCTCACAGTGAGCTCCAGTACTCTTTCCATTTATTCATTTATTCAGTGAATATTTTATTTTGAGGGGCCCGTTTTGTGCCAGGCACTGTCCTAGGCACTGAGGATGTGTCAGAAAACAAAACAGACACAAATCCCACACTCATGGATAATGGTGAGGACAAACGTACAGTGTTTAGAACCCCAGCGCAAAGCTTATCTTACAAGGTCATCGTGAAGGAGTGAATTTCTTTCATTTTTAACCAGATTTAAGATCCTCGAGAGCAGAAACTTCACCCTTAGCTCCTGATGCATACCTGGACCACATTAAGCAAAGCAAATATAAATTGAACAAAATCGTTTTCCAGTTGCAGTGATTGAGCAAGACATCGATCCTCACAGGGAGACTTAGTGACATATGTAAACTGAATATATGTGCCAAAAGTTTACTACATTTACTGAGCAGGAAATTTTAGAAGTTCGCCTGACCATAACAGACTACAGTGCTTGTTTTCTGGCCTAAGAAATGTGTATGAAAGAATAGACACCCATTTTCCTTTATTATCTAAAACTTTGCCCGGTATTATATGTTCCTTAGTATTTTTTTATCCTGCATTGATCACTATCTTCCCCAAGTATTTCCAATTTACTGATAAAGAAATTTTTCTGTTTTTCTAATGCTACTTCTAATAAATATTTAAATATTTAATGAATGCTCAGAATGGGCTAAGCAATCTATTGATTTACCTTCTCAGTATTTTTTAGAGTCATAGCTCCTCTAGCATAGATATTTATCATACACCAATAAATATTTTACCTAATATGGATTTAAATATTTTTTATTATTGATCTCACCTATTACAATTGAGTTATATCACCACTTGTAGAACAGAATTCTGCTAATAGCCCAATTAAGGTAATAATTCATTATAATTATAAAATATTTTAAAGGTCAAAACCTTTAGTGGAAATGTTCAGTTGGAAAAGTTTGTAGAACATGAAGCTCTGTAGTTTAATAAAAACTTAATAAGGTAATAGTATATCTGGAAAATCTAAATTAAAATAGGACAGGATTTCTGACATCTTCAAGGACAAAGAAATAAGGAGAGAGGGAAGGATAGACACAGGGAGGGAGGAAGGAAACGGGTAAGAATAAGGAGGGCATGTGTGCATTTGTGTGTGTGTTTGTGTAAGATTAGAATGATTGCATTGAAATAGTAAGTAGTAACATTCACAATCAGATTAAAAAATAAAGAATTGTTGGCATTATTATAATGTATTACCTTGGGAACATATAACATTAACCAATGTATTCATAGTATATCATAAAGCATACTTAAAGTTTGGCTAATAAATGACAAACTATAATGAGTTGCTCATTAATGAAAGGTGAAAAGGAAACCATATTCATGAGTCCAGACGGGATCAAACGACAATTGTAAAATCACATCTATATAATGATATAAATGTGGTTACATTTGGGGCTGGGAGGAAGGTAACCACTCATGATTCTTCTTCCCCCGTGATGCATTTTGCATCCAGCTTAATGACACACCTGGAAATTAGTCGTTATAGTTACCTCCATTTATGTTATGCCACTTGCCAGAACAATGATTGAAAAAGAGCCATTTCTGAGGTTAGGATAGGTCATAAGGAAAGGAGGTGTTAGGTCAAAGAAAAAGAGTCTGTATAACTGGTAATCATTAAACTTAAAACATTAGCCATCCTGAGCTTAATTCAGTTGAACACAGTAGAACCAAATGTTCATTCTGCTGAAATTATAAGCTATTGTCTAAATTTGAGCTAATAATATTGTTCTTGCTATATTATATTTTCAGGAACAAAAGCTGCTCATTTAAAATGTTGCTTTTTGGTAGACAGGTTATTTCACAGAAGAAATGGAAGCATATAACGGAAGCTTTGCCATTAGCTACCTGACCAGATGTTGGGCAGGGCACTTCATGAAGGGTTAGAGGTATTTGCTTCTCCCCTGTCTCACTTTTTTACTAGCAATGCAAAATAAATCAACGAGCAGATATCTTCCCTTTTCTGTGTTTGTCAAAGGAGGTCTTCTATAGTCTGTTAAGATTCTTTTCATTCTAAATAACAAAACGACACTTAGGCAAACAAACCAATATAAATACACAAATGACTAATTACAGGGCATGATCCAATGGAGGATTGACCAACCAAATGTCCAGAAAGCTAGGAATGGGGCAGCTCTGGGATCTTGGCAGCAGAAATCTTCCTTCCTGAGCTATGCCTTTAACTGTGCTGCACCACAAACTAGCCACTGCCGCATTTCTTTGTTAAAATTCTCCACTGCCAGAAGTGAAAGGCCGGCTCAACTTACAGGTCAGGCGTCGGCATCATTCTAACAACTTGACCTAAGAAAGGGGTCTCTGGGGGTACAGACAGACCTGCATAGGGCACATGCCTGCAGGTTGTTTTTAGACAAAGTTGAATTACAGTGAAGTAGGAAATCACCCTCGCCAGTGTCTGTAAAACTAGCCATTTCAGGCAGGAGAGCAAAGAGCTATTGGAGCCAAGAGAAGAAAATAATTCTGGCCAACTGCTTGCTGGAAATAGGAATTTTGTTTCTTTGTTTTGCTTTTTAATGATCAATACAATGAATTAAAAATGAAGGAGCATACGCTAACTTGTAGAGAATACACATACATATACATATATTCATATATGTAAGTAATTTTAGAAAATTGGAGGAGTGTCTGGAGGTAGACAATATGATATTGATCAAATCCATATGTAATATTCAAATGAATAATAGATATGCCAATATAGTTACAGATGAGTCATGCTGTATAGTATAATAATTTAATTTCTCTGAACTTTAAAACTTCTCTCAAGTAATAATTATCCTTTTAAAACTATGGTCCCCAACCCTGGGGCTCTGGACTGATGCCATCCGAGTCCTGTTAGGAACCAGAGCTCCTCCTTCCCAGCTCCACCTGCCCCGCCCATAGAAAAATTGTCTTCCATGAAACCGGTCCCTGGTACCAAAAAGGTTGGGGACCACCGTATATCCCTTTGTTTCACATGTACTAATTATTAAATACTTCCCAACCTGTCCCCAAATCACCTAAAGGTCTAGACAGCCAAGATAGGCAGCTATAATAAGACTATTCAAAGTGCCAGGGCTCCCCTTCAACTTCACAAAAAAACAGCTGTGGGCATGTATGGCTGTGTTATTCCCCCGCCAGCCTGAGCAGATTGACTTTTATTTCGTTTTCTTTTGATTTTTGCAAGCCAGTTTCAGAGAAGACTTACATCTGCCAACAGTGCATCTGTTTTTTGACCTTGTATCAAGAGTTTGCCCCTAGCCTCAGAAAGGACCATTCTGCCAATTTCCTCAGGCATCTGTGGTCCTTCCACTCAGTTTGTGCTTTGAAACTCTGAAGTCTTCTGTATCAAGCATGGAGTTCAGGAATCTGTTTTTCTCTCTCTTTGTTACTTTTGCTTGATTTCTGAGAAAGTAAGAATAGCATGGCCACTTTGCCATTTTCAGGAGGAAGTCCTCAATTACCTTTTACAAATGTAGTTAATATATATTCACCACCTAAGGGTATACAAGGATCTAAACACTGAAAGTTTGGTGAGGAAACTGTGGCTCAGAGATATTTAATGACTTGTTCAAATCACACACTATCATTAAAGATTAATACTAATATCTAAGTCTTCTGTCTTCCACCTCTGAGCTTCCCTCTGGGGGCAAATTTGTTCATCTTTACATCCTCAGCATCCAGGAATGCTGGGTGCTCAGCGCACAATAAGCGCCTAACAGACATTTGTCAAATGAAGTTTAATCAAAATCTTGTTATATTTGTTTAAAAAGTTATTGAAATCCAAACTAGAATGTAGTTTACAGAAGATCAAATGGTCAATAAATATGAACAGGTGCTCTACTTTACTAATAACCACAGGAATGTGATTAAATGAAAATTGGATATTATTTCTCATCCATTAGATAGGCAAAATAAATTTCGAGACTACACTTACTAACAAGGTATTGTAGCTATATGTACCTTTGTGTACCATGGGGATACATATAGTAAAATGTAACAATTAATTAATAACACATCAGCTATTATATTTACTATAACACTGTATCACATTTATTATAACAAATATAATCTCTGGGGAGGGAAAAGAATGTAGAGGATTTTACTTCTTAAATTGGTATTTGTTTCCTAGACAGTTGATGATTGCATTATTATCTACTTCTTTAGAGTCTCTAAAATGTTTCATAATAACTTCTTTCTACCCCAACCTCTCAGTATGTTTTAACTAGAAAACATTTCTCTAAGTAACTAATACACAATGTGGCAAATATGATCACTGGTACATTTGGACTATTGCAATCATATTACATGGAATTTTTTTGTCATTAAGTAGCTGTGAGACACTAAGTCACTTATATTTGCAGAATTCCAGCATTCTTATTTTATATATAATGAGTATGACATGACAATCTCTAAAGATGCTTTTACTTCAAACATACTAGTTCTCAGAAATATTTAATGTGGGGGCTGACAATTTAAAGCATATAGAAGCTTTGGAGAAATTATATGTAGCTAATCATAGAAATTGAGTTATAAAAACAACTTGAATTTACTTCGTTATATAAAATATGTAAAATACTAATTTTGAGAGTGTACCTGTACTTTTTGTTCCATTTTAATCATTTATGCTTTTTTCAAATAAGTAAATGAACACTAATGAGGATACCAAAACAACTCAAGTCAATTTTGTTCATCGATGTTAAAATAACAGCAGCAAAATGATCCAGTTAATTAATTATATTAAATGGTATTAAAATGACAAAAATAGTAGTCATTTCTGAACATAATTATTTTCTAAGTGTAAAAGACAAGAATTCAGATGTCTTGATCAAGTATATGTAACTGTTATCTGAGTTTTAAATTGATTAACTGATTAACTTACTATAAAAATTGTATTAGCCATACTCACTTGTAGAAAATAAGAGTATGGTAACCTCAAATGATAACAATGTGAATAATCACATTTGATATTTACTTTTTAAGAAGCATGGTGGAATTTTTCCTGTGAGCATATAATGATTAATTAACTATATCAAAAGTGTTGAAGAGAAAGTAGCAGTCGTGAAATATTTACTGTATTTACTTCCCACTGAATTTCCCCCACATACATACTCAGTTCGAGTAACAGCAACTGTCTTTTTTCTTCCCGTGGAATATATGAATGACCTCATCAGTGCATTTCACTTGCAACTATACCATTTTTTCAAACCACGGGGAAAATGTCTATCAACCCTGTCTATTCCTTCAGGGTTTAGTCATATTCCGAGGACCACTCATTAAGCTACTCTGAGTTTCATCTCTGCTTTCTTAACAGACGGATGGAAGAGGCTCTTTTGTGTGTCAGAACCAGGACATTTGCAGTCACCTTTGTGTGAACTATATCCAGGGTGACTATATAATTTATCATCCAAAGTAGGTCATTTTGTGAGTGAGAGAGTGCTATTAACAATTATTCTAGGACAACAGGTATAAACCAGGATTGTCCTGGAAAAACATTAATGAGTGTTCATGCTATGCATGAAAAACAGTTTATATTAATTTATTGACTTGCTACAGGCATATATTATTTCCCTAGTGATAAAGATGGATTCCCTTCATGAGTGTGTGCTTGGCATGCCTTACCTTTACTTAAATTAACTCTTATTTATTAGCTCAAAACTCTTGTTCGTTATGTAAAGGAAGGGTAACACAGTCATTTAAGTATTTTTCACATGCAGTAATTTCTTCTGTCATCAGAAAAATGTGCATAATATAGTAAAATAACTAAGCTTAGTAAGACAAAAACAAACAAACAATGATGAACTACGTGACTCACAAACTTTCTTTAGTAAAGAGTTGCAGGTAGCAATTCAAAGACGTGAGTAGCAGAAGCCTTTAAGCACCAGATGCCGAGATGAGAGGAGACATGGGAAAGGGGACTGGGAGGAAGGGGGCATGCCTGGGCCAGAAGAGAGGCTTCCGGAAACAATGGATGTCTACGCCTACGGAGGTAGAGGAGGAAAGAGGAAGTTTGGTCTAAGGAGTCTCAGAGTGCAGTGCCCTTCTAAGGAGGTTTTGGCCAGGCCAGTGGGCGTCCTCCAGGGCAAGCTGCCCCTCAGTGGGGCCCCTAGTGTGACAGCAATATATTTAGTTGATCTTCTTACATTATTCATTCAGATCTCTTTTGCTTGGACCTAAACATCTTAGAAATTTAACTGCATCTACTTTTACCCTTATTGGGTATTAACATGAAATTTCAGTACTGTATACTTCACAAAGTTAAATACAGCGGGGATAAAATTGTTCTGATGGAGATTTTACTAGGAGTATGTATTTAACTGGGCGGCACAGGTGGGAGGAACTGGTGAGAATTTAGAATAGTAAAACTGAGGCATGTGTTACTTAACGTCTCTCAATTTGTTTTCTCAAATGCTAAGTGAAAATAAAAGTGACCATGCAGAAGCTATCGACACCTTAGGTTACACTGTGCTAACAAACTACTGCCAAATCTCAGTGGCTAAATATTCCACACTGAAGCTGCACGTTTATTGCAGTTCACCTTTGGCCCTGCCCATGACCCTTTCACTCTGGAGTGGAGTGATGGAGCAGCCTCTGAGTGTGGCTCGTCTCCTGGCAGGACGAGAGAGACACAGTAAACATCGCTGGCACTAAACCTTCTGCTGGATAGTGGTGCATGTCACCTACACTCCATTAGCCACGGCCAATCACAGGGCCACACCTGAATTCAACAGGACAGGGACGGGTAATCCTCCTGCAGGAAGGAGTGTCCCGGGTCACGTGATCGAGCTAGAAGTTTGTGGGGTGAGAAGTATAATTCCTTGATAGGAAGAGGAGAAAAATTGAGAATAATGGTAATGCACTCTATTATATGTTGATCATATCTATTAATAGAATTATTGTGAACATGAAATGAGATAGTAAATTCTTTGCAATTACATTTTAATTATCATGTTAATACCCAACAAGGGTAAAAGTAGATGCAGTTGAATTTCTAAGATGTTTACTTCCAAAGCAAAAGAGATCTGAATGGGTAATTTAAGAAGATCAACTAAATATATTGAGATAAAGTGTAGAATATTTACTGCTGGAAGGGAGCACATCTTTGACATATATATATATAAATAATCTAGTAAATTACAGTTTTACTTACTATTACCAATGTTAGTGTTTAGTTTTTTAGACCCCTTTTCACTGGAGCACTAGAGATTTACTAAAATAAGGTATATTGTTAAGTCTAGAATAATCTTATTCAAATGAAGATGGGATTATTTATGAGCAATAAAGACAAATTTATTGCTTTTGATGAATTGTAGGTGAATATATTACTGAATGTTTCTAACATAATTCAGAAGCTGAATCTTTATGCTTTTAAGCACACAGGTTCAGCAGGAAGCATGAGGTGGACAGTCAGGGTTTGATTCTCAGTTTTGCTAAGAAATACGTTTGTGCTTTCTCTAGTTTCCTGTGGTCTTCAGTTTTCTCATTCATAAAATACAGGGGGTTATTTGACATCTCAAATTTCATTCCTAATCCTAAGATTTTACAGTTATTTCTCCCTCCCCCCCCAAATATATGTGGAGGGTGAGTCACTCAGCGAGGATTTGATGATCAATTTTGAAAAGGTTCTTGGATTAAGATGTCTGGGTTCTCCGACTTAAAAGGAATGAGCATGAGTGTGTACAATATATTTTCCTTTTTTCTTCAAATCTTTCTTCACTCATATTTCCTTAATTTTGTTCTATATATTCGTTTTAAATGCATTTTATGAGACAAATTATTAATATTACATCTTTTCCTATAATATTTTACCTTTTAATTTTTATATTTGGTTGTAGTAGTTTAGGGTCAGCAAGCATGGTTGCACAGATTGTGTACTGCACAAATCTAGGGGACGTCATTCACATTTTCAGTGCATACTCTGTACGAACTTTAATGACAGATCTTTAATAGTGTATACTATATTTATTGCACTGAATTCTTAAAGTTTGAGTATTATCACATCAGGATAGCTCATATGAGAAAAGTGATAGTCTTACCAAATGTAATATTTCTGTAATGATTTTTCCATCTTCCTACTTCCGTAATTATAATACTCAAACTATTTTTTCTATCTACACAGTTTGGTTGAATTTTTTATCATTCAAATTTTTCTTTGAATTATCTAGTGTTGACAAAGCAGATGATGAAGATGATGAGGATTTAACAGTGAACAAAACTTGGGTCCTGGCTCCAAAAATACATGAAGGAGATATTACACAAATTCTCAATTCATTGCTTCAAGGCTATGACAATAAACTTCGTCCAGATATAGGAGGTAAGTGTGAGTTATCTTTCTGGGATTTTGGTGACTATGAAAAATATCTTCACTGATGCTAGTTTAATCATTTATCTCATCTTCCTTGAGTGTCTGATGTATGTCAGAGACTCTATTGGATTTGAAGATTAGTTGGAATGGTCACTCATAGTTTGAGGAGTTCACGGTCTGAAGTAAAAGTAGACATATAAGTGTTTTTAATGTAATCATTGTACAACTGTCACAACAAAAGGTGTCAGCAGAGTCATGATAAAACTGCCTGAAAGTCTGAAAAATATTTCATAAAAGAGCTAATTTTTGAAAGGTAAGTAGGAGTTCTAATTTTGTACAAATGTCATGCTGTTTTAATTAATGTAGAATTATAAGTCTTCGTAGTGTAGTCAGTGTAGTTAATCAACTTTGTTCCCTTCAACAAAATAATAAAGAAATCAAGAAAGAAAGAAAGAAATCAAGAAAATGATACTGATATAAGACTATTAACTAATCCACAGACCTTTTTCTAATTTTGCCAGGTGCCTTCCTAATGTCCTTTTTCTGGTTCAGAAAACCAGCCAGGGTCACACTTTACATTTTATTCTCATATCTCCTTATTCTCCTTCAATCTGTTAAGAGTTTCTTAGTTTTTCTGTTTCTTTCATCTACTTTATAGACTACTGGCCAGCTGAGTAGCCCAGAATTTGAGTTTTTCTCGTGTTTTCACTATTAGAGTGAGGTCATACATTTTTGCTAAGAATATCATAGAAGTGATACTGTGCCCTTTAAGTGTATTATAGCAGGAGGTACATGTTATGTATCTTATTCCTGGTGTTAACTTTGATCACATTGTTAAATGTGGTTTCTTCCAGGAATTTTTGCTGTTAAAGTTATTACTTTTCCCTTTTTCATTAACAAATACATTGTAGGGAGATACTGTGAGACT
Source organism: Varecia variegata (assembly GCA_028533085.1). NCBI lineage: Eukaryota > Metazoa > Chordata > Mammalia > Primates > Lemuridae > Varecia > Varecia variegata. The sequence continues at coordinate 1,963,138 of CM052449.1, read as the reverse complement.
ATGCAAATATTTCCCAGCACACTCTTGTCCGTTACTCTAGCATCCATCAGTGATTCTTCCTGTGACAATTATTACTGTGTTGTTTGCCACATGGTGACTCAATATTGCCATCATTTCTTCTACACATATTTATTGTCATTCTACCATAAGGAAGAGCTATGCCTTCTCCTCTATTTATCTAATCACTTATTTATTTACATCACTGTAGACTCATAGACTTTTGTTTTATAATCCATTGCCATCATTATTTATTTTGTCACTCAGTGTAAAAGATTTGGCCACTTGTACCTCCTATAATTTGGCTTCTATGTCCTCTCACATATCCTTATCATTTTTGAACATGTTCTTACTTTCTAGCAAGTATTCCAGACTCACCTTGACCCAGCAATGGAATTTACCATTTCTCCAAGGAGACTGGGTTTCTTTCTTTGTGCTAGATATATTCATTATATTGAGTATCATTGCTTCTTGACCCACTCAGTGGGCAGTAGAAAATAAATTCTCTACACACACATTCACAAGCACCTGTATTTCTGTATCTATCCCTTCGTACATGTATCATAAACCCGAAGTTTGTACTGACAGCTCTGCTTCCAATCCAAACACCACACGGTTCATTCTAGCCTGTACCCTTCCCTTATTGGTAACTCATTTTTTCAAAAATAGGAAACTTGACTCTTACTATATACAGTATATTTTCTTATTTGCTCAATTCTAATAAATACATAATATAGTTTTAGAATTTAATATATATCTATATCACATCTATGAAAACAAATTAACTAAGTAGAATAAAATATTCATGTTCAATTATTTTTGTATTTAGCTTTACACTGTCAAATGAAAATACTGTTCTTCAAATTTATTTACATTAGATATTTTCATCTCCATTCCCTGCGTGTGATTGTATTATTCATTTTTAACACAACTGCTTTCAAATGTTACTGGTTATATACCATTCTGAGCTCGTCCCACATTCTGACTGTTTTTAATCATTTGTTTTTGTTGTGTGTGAGACATTATGACTTTTAGAATCAGAATTATAAGCAGATGTATAATCAGTGGGATGTCTCTTCTGTAACATACCTTCCATTTTGTTCCTATTTCCATAATGAGCTAACCAAAGTTATTGGTTTCTTTTTAATCATTAGTGTGGTTATTTGAACAAATGAGAAGATAAAGATACAAGCATATTTTCTTACACGAAATGTAGTTTACTGTATTCTTTTGCATTTTACTGTTTTTCACTTAGATCTTCCTTGTTCTTTTTTTTTTCCCACATGTGCCTTGTAATCAATTGTTGGGTTGTACCATAATTTATGTAACCATTATTCTATGTACGGTTGATTCTGATACTTTGCAAATACCAACAATGCTGCAATGAACAACTGTGTGCACATATATATTCATATTGTCGAAGGTGTAATTCATGGTAAATTCCTGGATGTTGGGTTGTTGGGTCAAATATATGTACATATGTAGTCTTCTCTGTATTGACTGACAAATTCCCTTCATCATTTTTCATGCCTACAAAGAGTATTTGAGAGTCACATTTCTACATTAATGTTGCTACTTTGAGGGTAAAGTATGTTTTACATCTGGCTGACTTTAAGGTATCTTTTACCTTCGATTTTCTGCAGTTTCATTGTAATGTCCCTAGATTTGTTTTGTTTTGTTTTTTTGGTATTTATTTTGGGGGTCCACAGGAATTCTGGAATCTGTGTGTTGGAATCTTTACTTGCTTTTGGAAAATTCTTGGCCTATGTTCTTTCAAACATTTTGTTCTGTCTCAATTTCTTTGCAACTCCAATTGCAGATACTTTTGGCCTCTTCACCATGTGCATTGTGTCCTACGCTCTTCTATAACTTTCTTCATTTCTCTGTGTTTCAATCTGTTCTTTATTACTGATCTCTTTTCTGGTTCAGTAGTTATCACTTGTAGTATTTGCACATGAGTTTTTAAATGTTTCAGGTGTTTTATCATATTTGCCTTCTCTTAATTTCCTATATACACCAACCATAGTTATTTTAAGTCTTCATCTGATGTCTACAATATCTTGATCACTTATGTGACTTTTTCAAATTTTCTGTTCCATTTTATTTCTTGGTATAAGGTGATTTGGTTCTGTTTTATGAAATGTGTTTATTTTTTATTGAATGCCAGTATGATACATGAAAAATAATGGAGATTTCTACATGATATTTTCTTTCAGAGATTTTTTTGTTGTTGTTATCAGGTTGAGTAAAGGAAACTCACTGTTATGTTGTTCAAAACGAGTATAATTCCCTTTGTGAAAATTTCCTTTTTCCTAAGACATAGCAATTTGAGATGTCTCAACTGACAGCCTGAGATTTATACCAGGAACTTCTCTCCTTGGTGGCCCAGACAGCCCTAAAATAGCTAAACTCTCTCCATGTTATTTTAGATGTTTAGCAGCTGTTTATATTCAGTTTGTCAGCGTCGTATCGCCACATGTACAATTTAGTAATTAGCAAATGCCTTGAGGGGAAGTGGCATGGGCAATGTCCAATTAAATTCCGTGTGGTTTCCTTTATTCTAGGGAAGTCTTAGCTGTCCCGACAGCCCCTAGCTCCATGTTTCGTCTCTGTAGCCCAAAGAGACAGCCGCAAGCTCCGAGCCGCTATGTTCTGTTCAGTCGCTAGTGCTGTACAATGAAACAGCAGATCTACCAAGGGGAAAAAGTGGCCAAAGAATAGAGCTCACATCATTTTATTTTCATTCTTTCTAGGAAACTGTTGCATCAAATCTCAGTTGTCTTAATTGCTCTCATTCCTTCAACCATCTGTGTGTGGTTGAAGGAACCACAAGTCTGATAGTTGTTTGATTGAGATGGGTATTTTGATACCAATTAATCAACACACAAAAAAGAAGTCTGTCCTTCCATTTACTCTTCATGCTTCACTATTAAGTGTCTATTTTCTTCCTATGATGTGAGTTTCCTAAAAGTAGAAATCACCATATTCCTAACTGCTAAAAGAATGTGTGAAACATAAATAGGGCTCACTTCTTTCTTACTGACTTACTCACTTCTTACCTATTTACCATGTGTAGGTGTTTTGACAGTTGCTCTACTACATGAATTTCACCTTTTAAGTCCCTTTATTTCAGATCAAGGTAGGAATGGCCAAATTTTATACACACTTGTGACATTACCAGATCAATACGTTGGATTAATGTCCTAGATACATTGATGATTGTACCATGCATAGTAGCATTTTTTTCTGTGCACCAGAAAATATACATAATAAATGACTTAATTGTTGAAGTGACTTTGCAGGCATTTTTTTTCCTGTCCAAAATTTGTGTTAGTACCTTTTCTCTTTGGTTGTACTATGGCAACTTATATAACCAATGTATTGAAGTCTTCTAAACTTAATGGGGAATTATTAAAAGTTTTGTTTATCTAGTAAAGCTTTTACTACTTTATGCTGAATATTCTTTTCCTTTTTCTTAATCACTTTTAAGGTAGATTCTATGACTGTCCAAATAGTTTCAGTTATTTAAATAGTTCAATGCAGTCTAAAAATTTAATGTTTAAACATATTTAAAGCTATCCTTCTCTGAAAGGGCAGGGCAGACAAGTGCCACTAGGCAGACACTGGGCGTGGGGGTGGGGATAAGGAAGGTTTAGTGTGGACTGTTCTTTTATTCCATGTCTTTAGTTCTTCTAGGTTCTAGTGATGGAGACGTGGGGAAGATATCAAGAATGGTCCATGTGTTTAACTGGGTGCAGTTTAATTCTTTAGTTGTTACTTCGTTTTGGGGAAACACCAACTGGCCTTAGGTGGACTTTGAGGGGTAGACATGTAAATACTGACTCTCATGGTAGGAGGGCGAGTGGTTTTTGCTGTTGTTCGTAGGCATTCTGTGCTGCTCACTTCCCCGACATGGAAAATCTGGATGCTTTTCTGTGTCTGCCACCAGCTCTTTTCATCGGCAATCTGTTTGAAGTTATGTGCTCTGGTGCACAAGTCTCTGAGGTCAAGAAACTGATGAGATTCTTCCAGCGCAGTTATTTTCCTTTAGTATACTTTATAACCGCAAGAAAATAAAATATCCTAGATGTGCTAAAGAGTAGGTGTGCAGATCTTCCACTGCTTTTTTTCCTTTGAATCCCACTGCTCCTTCTCTTTTCCCCTAATCATGTATAGGAGAAGGAGCAAGTCTGCCCCTAAAGAGATAATTTAAGTAGAGATAGAGAGACCAAACTTCCATTCTCCTAAGAAGAACCATTCCTGAGAATATGTATTTATTTATATATATAGGAATATATACATATATATGTCCCTAACTATAATGTAAGGTGGGATAAAGTAATTTATAATAAAATATTTTGCATTCCACATAGAAAGGCCCAGGCATAGCTATGCTGGAAGAAATGATAAAGCTGCCAGATGCTTGAATTTACATATAGAATCACCATATATTGGAAAGCCACATAGGAAAAGTGATACAGGTGTGTAGTACCAGTGACCCCAATACTATGAGCAGCATTGTCATTGGTGGTGTGGTGAGCTCAGACAGTGTACAACTCTGATAAAATTCAGAACAAAATAAATACCATCTTCCTATGTTTTATACAATGTATTTCTGAAAAAATCTTGAAAAAACACAAAAATATTTTGTGTTTATGTGTAACAACAGTTATCTTCTAAGCTTAGATTATAACACACCTATTTTTTACACACATGAATGGCCATCCAAAATCTTGTTAATATTTTTACTAAAAATCCCAATCCAAATAGGAAATTTGCAACATAATCTACAGGGCAGTGTCATTCTCATTGAGAACTCCTGCTAAACATTGTTCAGTAGAACTTTCTACAGTGATGGAAATGTTGTTCTGCATTGTCCATTTTCTGTAACCACTAGCCACATGTGGCTTTTCTGTACTTGAAATGTGGTTAGTGTGGCTAAGAAAATATATTTTAATTTTATTTAAATGCAATTCATTTCTATTTAATTTAAACAGTCATATGTATCTACTGGCTATAGTATTAGATAGCATAGTCTGTTTTTTTAATTTTTTTTTTAGTCTTAAGAACCTATTCATCCATGTACACCTTTTTGTCCATATACAACCAAGTATCTATTTATCTACATTTAATCTGAGAAGGATGATTGTGGAATGGTGGTTGCTATTTCCTTGTTACTTAAGGCCTTAGAAGTAGTATCTGGACCCAAACTTGACGTGTATTTGGGTTGAGGACCTTTTATACTGTTTCATCTAGGCAACTAGGAATGCCTTAATCACAAGTTATTTCAAAATCTATGTGTGATATGGGCCTGGACTTTTCTTTTGTGGAAGATGTTTAATTATAAATTCAACCTCTTTAACAAATACAGGCTTTCTGTTAATTAGACCAAGATTTTCTTTTATTTTTGTCGATTTTACTAACTTAACTTTGTTTTCATTCTTATTTTGAAAAAATTAAATAATCTCCTTATGATTTTTTCCTGATTCATGGGTTATACCTAAATGTAACTTAATTTCTAAATATTTTGGTATTTTCCAAGATATTTTTGTTATTAACTTCTATTTTAATTTTGCTTTGATCAGCAAATATACTTATATTATTTCAACCTTATATAAGCACAATACAACCATCCAAGCCATAAAGATGATATTTATATAATACCACCATTGAATACTCAGCCCCAATTTCCAATTGTCTCAATGATGTATTTACATAGTAGGGATCCAGTTCAGAAATAATCATTACTGGGTTTTTTTTGTTTGTTTGTTTTTTTTTTTTTTTTTTTTTTTGCTTCACTGGTGAATTCTACCAAATATGTCAGAAGGAAATAATATAAATCTTACATAAACTCTTTCAGAAAATACAGAAGAAAGAGTTCCCAACTCATTTTACAAAACCAGCATAATCCTGATAACTAAATTAGACTAGGATAGTACAAGACAAGAGAATTATTGACTAATACAGCTTCTGAATGTATCAGTTGAGTGAAACAGTTGGTACTTGAAGGAATTATTTGCAGATAGATAACTCCTTGAAAAAACTTTTTTAAAAGGCTCATAGAATTTTGATCACAACTTGGTAAAAATAGATGTGTATATGGGCAAGGACCAGAAGAGAATCCAAAGGCAATCGGTGTCTAAAAAGAGTGCTTACTCTAGGTGGCTGCTTTCTTTCCAGGAATTGTACCTATACCTCTTGTAAACAGTAATATATTTGGCTGCATGAAATTTTTAAATGGAAATAAAATTCATACAACATAAAATAAAGAAAAACAAAGCCTGTGTGTGATAACTGCAATATCTGGATCAGTGGAATCTTTTTTTTTTTTTTTTAATGCCTATTCTGGGACAATAAGAAAAGTCTGTAGAACTTACTCTTCAGAGCTAGAGTTCTTAGTTGACCTACATTAATATAAAAAGTGACCAAAAAGCTACATAGTCTACTAAAGGTATCTTACAGAAATTGAAATAAGGTGTCCAAGAAAGCATGGTTAAGGTATATTGTAAAGAAAATATTTTAAAAATCCTTTTGAGTGTATATTTTCTGATTAATAAACCAATTCCCACCCCTAGGATTGGTTCTTCTTGCCTTCACTACCTGGAAACTGAACGTGGAAACCATATTGATCTCACTGCTTTCTTCTTTTTAAATCTGTACATTTTTCATCCTGTGTCTGTTCTCTGGTGTCCTTTATTGCCCCGGAACTCTATTCTCTCTCTATCCTGACTCACACTGGGAGTTTGTCTACTTATATTCTGGTGAGCGACTTACAGCAAAGTGCTTAGAAGCCCTACGAAAATAATCCAGTGTCATCTCTACCTGCAGTCCACGTACAAAAAATGTCATTTGTTGTGGCAGTACATGGTTTTCTTACCTATTGTTACACGGTTGCAAGAAAGAGATCTTTGTTCTCCTTGTGTACTGATGAATTACACATAGTCTGTGCCCACTTTCAAGACTTACTTAACGAGCCTGGAATGACAATTCCCTTTTAGTTTTACTTTTCCAATTTTGAATTAAAGTATGTTTTCCTTTTTTTTTAAATATTGCTAAAATCCTGCAATTGAACAAATTCTGGGCTGGGAAAATCACAGTGCTAATACAGACTACTTACTCAATTTCCAAGAAGCCTGTATTTTAAGTAATTTTACCCATAAGAATTGTTTATAGTGATATGAACAGGGCAGTGAGTCATTACTAAGGAGAAATTACAGATTTCAGTTGTTTTCCTCTTAACGATACACTTTGAAGCATATCATCACCAGCTGTAGTTTCAAGATTTATCTGAAATACTTTAGTTCACTTTCAAGTTTATTCTTCCTTGTGATTTGGGGCTGCAGACTCAAAGACAAGACGAAATACCAATAGCCCAAAGTTAAAAAATGGGGTACAGAGTAACTCAAAAAAGATGCATAGTTTGCAAATACATATTTAACAATTACTGAGTATTCTCTTTATCAGTGGCAATGTTGTACACTGGATTTACTAATATGATTCTTTTTTTAATCCCACCCTTGCTTTACGTTATTCATGAAATACGTCAGTATGTTCAATGCCGTGTGACTCCTGCCCTCATGCCAGAGTTAATATTTTTCATATCGTACGTAAGTCCATCTTATAATCAGCTGAGAAATGTTGGTATCAGGAAACCAGGGTAGCTCACTTATATCTGAAACCTTCTACACTGCAAATGTGGGAAGCCTGTCCTGTGAATAAAACTGTCTCCAGGAATCATTTCTTTCTCAGTGGAGACAGTGTTCACCTCTGAATATTGTGAAATCAAAGCAGGTATGCAGTGTTGGCTGATCTATCAGTTTAACAGAAAAAATAAATCTAATTATATAAGAGTGGTACATTGCTTATATCGGTTATAATTGCTTATAACTGGTAATAAATATACTTACAAATAGGACTAACAAATCTATTGTCTTGTTAATTGGATTGTCCATAAAATCATTTTGTAAATCTAGCTATAATTAGCTTAATTATATGATATTTATTGGCTAGAATTCATAGCTAGTCGGGAATAAATGACAAACAGTTAAAGCAACTCATCTCAGAAGGCGTCAGCCTAAGTTAAATTGAAAAACCTTCTGTATGTCAGATGCCCTACTTTTATTTAAGATACCTAATTGCTGGCTAGCAGACTAAATTATGTTTTCAAGTATTATAGAGGTTTAGAAACTTACAGTTTCAGACACTGAAGAATTTCTAACAAATCTCATTTACTTTTCTAATTAATAAAATATACGTGTTATGTAATAAAATTTTTTATGAGGAAAAACAAACTATGTAAATGTATGTTTTCCCAAGTGTTGACTTTTTCTAATTGCAAGGGATAAAAATTTTGAAGTTATATAGACACTGTTTTGAAAAATACCTCAAGTTTTTCTTTGAAGTTTGGTAGCTCGAGGGCTCTGCCAGACTGAAAAAGGCCAATGCAGGGAAACTGAGGCTGGCTACATACTCAGACCTGGCTATGCATTACAGGAGGAGGGTACATCTGACAGGTGGAAGATAGCATCAGAATTATAAGAGTGATAAATACTATGTCAGAAAGGGAAAACAGGTAAAGTCTGGAAAGAAGAACTGAGCAAATATGACTAAAAACATTGCACAACACCGGAGCAACTTCCCATCTACAAGAAAAAGTTTGCTGCTTTATCTCATACGCTTTATCTCTATTTAATTCTCTGTGAGAACTATGGCAGATTTTCTCCTAGGAATATGTTTCTACTTCTTGTCTACCTTCGGCATACTTTATGCCCCTTCTTCAATACGTATTTGCTGAGTCATCAAATTAATCTTTTACATCTTATTTGGTACTAGTGATGGGTGGAGTAAAATAAACTGAAAATATGTTTTATAGAAAACAGAAAAACATATGCATATACGTCATCATTATTATGGGTAAATCTCATTAAAGAAAGCCAAAAATACCTGACAAGTCTTGAAAGCCCAAATCATGATCAGATATGGCACTCCTGTAGATATTTGCTAATTATATTATTTGGTAAACATTCGAAAGGCTTACCAGTGATACACATTTTAATAGAATAAAAATATTGTTATGTGTTATTTAAAAATTAATGGGAAAAACACTAATGGTTGCATACAAAACACAATTAGTAAGGTCTATACTGATATCTGTGCAGTATACTCTGAGGGAATTAGGTAAAAATACGCTCTACACTGGACCCAGCCATAAACAACCTAACGGCATGTTGGTAATATGGGAGGAAGCAAGGAGATATGCAGAGATACATGTTAAGCTCTTCATATGAGTCAGACCTGGAGGTAGTTTCCTAACATACATTGTGTCCTTTAATCCTCGTAATTATACTTCAAATCCCAGGATGTACTGAAACTGGTTCATATTGGCTCATCATAGCCTCTTATTAAGTAACATATAATATAATACATACTAATATATATAGCCTCTGCATTCAATGATTTCACATTGATATATTTAAATCAGCCATTGTGGGAGTGTTTACAACATAGACACATCAAGAAAAGCAACAAATCAGGGGTTTATCCCTTCTCTCTGAGAGCAAGGTCATTAAACATTTACCAGTGTACTACTACTGGTAAGCATTAAGTAGAAGTACATATACTACCTAAAATCCACTCCAATCCTAAAATCTGTGACTATTTCAGAAAAAATTATCTAGCAAAATTTTTTTTACTGAATTAACTTCCTTAATTTTAGTGGATGATTTAGATATTTTAAGTATTTTTAGGCTGTGCAGTGGAAAATTCCAGTGAAAATTTTTTTAATGAAATTTTAATTTCATTAAGACATTAATTTTTAGTTATACGATTGATTTAAAAACTGAAAGGAGTTTGTATTTTTATAATGGGCCGTGTTTCTGCACTTCATAATGAAGAATGTTTTAGGATGGAAATGGTAAAATCATTAGTTATTAAGATTTATTTAAAACAACCTCTGATTATATGTTTGACCATTCTTTGTGTTGGTATTTTGCAGTGAGGCCCACGGTAATTGAAACTGATGTTTATGTAAACAGCATTGGACCGGTGGATCCCATAAATATGGTGAGTACGGAATATTAAAAACAGTTATATGGCATAGAGATCTCAAGTATATACCACCATAATAAAATAAGCATGTGAATATTTTTTGATCGCTAATTCTGGATGAATTCAGATCAACCTGTGCTATGACTAAGTGCCAGGTGTTGGGAACTGGAGCTACGATATCCCTGTATCTAAGAATTTTTAGCCTGTTGTTCCAACGCACTGTGTCTGGTAGGACCATGTGAGGGCATAGAAATTATCATCTGATCCATCAAGAATGGGTCCCTGAAGAAATCCGGAAGGAAAAAAATCAGAAAGCCTGAGGGGAAAGTAGTCAGAGAAGAAAAGG
>CM052449.1:1918469-1952248 GCA_028533085.1 Varecia variegata | reverse complement strand
TAGTATCAAGAAGTTGATGCTTTTACAATAATTAAGAAAAGTGGAACAAATACCTATGAACGTTTACCACTAAAGCTATTTGTGCTGTGGATTAGTTACACTTATACTTTTTTTCTATATGTCTATAGCTCTAGTATGTGATTTATTGCTAATAATGATTAGGTCCACCATTCTGTGTTGGCCACGTGATTAGATAGTTTGGGGAGAGTTCAATGCCAAGGTGGAAAGGGCAGATCAGAATCAACCATATTTCATCATGAAATTATCTACCTAACCTAATTGCTCAGGCAGGTCTGGAATTTTGTGTGAAGTTTTTCCCATTGCTAGAAAGACAGTAATACGGAATTAACTAGTACTTTAAAATGTGAGATGCACTACATAGTTGCAAAGCTGACAATATAGTGATAAAACCGCACTACACGGTTTCATCAGTTATAGTCTGATTTGATTAAGGTAGAAATCAGAATGACTCACTTCTTTACATTTATTTATTAATGCTGTTTTTTCAGCTAACTTGCAAGAAGATACGGTAAATTTCATAATTCACATGGGATCACAAATGTTAAATGCAGTGTTCTTTATCTCATAACGTTTATTCTAGAAGCTATTGTATTGTGGTTCTGAGTGAATGGAAGTTCCATTTCCTGTTTTCTTTGCTTATTTGTTATGCAGATAATTATTACCTGCAAATAGGGACATGAAGTGCAAGAACTCAGTTTGACCATTTTCTGGAAATTACATTCATCCAAATATATAAACAAAATTGGATTTTCTGATTACACATAAAATGGCACAGACTTTAATGACTTTCTTATCTCAGTGAGGCATTTATTAAGAATTAACAATTTCAAAGGGCTTGTGAGTATTAGGCTCTACAAAGGGTTTGGGAGGATAGATTATTGAGACATATGCCTTATATGTTTCTCTCCTTGATCTTAGATTGAGAAAACAATTGTGAGTAGAAAACTTTTCACGTTACCCCAAGATTATCTGCTTAGGAAAGTTTGACCCCGTGCAAATCATAACCCTCCCAACAGCGATCAGCAATTTTAGAATCAGGTATTTTAAATAAGATCCTGCCAACTGCTGAGCAGGCTTTCCTGCTGCTTGTGAAATTCCATCCCTAGACAAATTAGTTCTCAAGTGCCACCTTTAATGCTTTGTTAGCCATGAATACTGCAGCTAAGTGTACCTGCCAAGTAGGTGCACTTACACACCTGTTGGATATTCCCCAGGGCATAATCCCGGCTGGTGTCTTAAACAGTTTCTGCTGCTTGATTCCATACAAAAGTATGACATAATTCTGACTAAATACTTTTTCCAGTGTCTACCATAGAATGAGTATGAGCCTCCTTTCTATTTGCATTTACTATTAAAATCAGAAACCATGTCATTAGCATAAGTTACACTGTTAGACTCTCAATGGTTAATCATTTGTGTCAGGTAAAGAAGCTGCTTGGATAAATCATAATTGATTCCAAAAAATATATATATATACACACACGGCCTGAGAAACAAGAGCCCAGAATGGGGATTAAAGATAACTTCAGTGAAACTGTCCACTAATTTTCCACAAGGTTCAAGGAAGAGGTACACCAGTAATATCGTATATAAGAATCCATCAGTCCCCCCGAATGCATGCCCATATATATATGCTATTCCAATTAATACTACTCTATGACATAATTAAACATCTACAGCATAAATATGCTTCATTAAGTATTATAGGATGTGTTTTGTGTTATGACTCAGCTTAAGCTACAAATAGTGTATCACCAAGGTTGTGGTTATGGAATTTATAAGGCTTATATAATTGCAAAAGTACTTTCAGCCTGTTTTCCACAGCACAGTTTGACTCTATGCCAGCTTATAGTTGCAAAAAAAACAAAATTCCAGTTGTCCCTCTAAGTTACTCTAGCATGGCAATCAGGACTACATAAAGAGAGGATCACAATGCAAGTATGTTTGTACCCAAGGATCTCATGTCTTCTGATCTATGCAAAACAATGACTGAGAAACAATAGATACTAAATATATGGATATATTATTGAAGATCACACAGTACATCATTACATGGAGAAATCATCCATAATTATATATATATATATTTAATCCCTTTATAAACGTACATTTTTTTACACTCAATTGCATGATATCTGGGCCCTTCTTGGATTTTAAATAATTAATAGGTATGTGCTTTTAGAAAATTGCAACATCGCTCATCTTACATAGATAAAATGAGGTTTCCCACTCAATTTATCTCTATAGTCCAGTTAAGCAAATTATAATTATGAATAGTCTGTGTGGAAACTAGGATTTGATACAACTTCCTATTAAGTTGACTCCTATTCTGTTTACTTATTGATCTCCCTGGCATTGGTTTTCAATTTTTCATTCATTAGTAAAACTCCCAATAATACATTCACTTCTTATGTTAATTATTTCCCTTCAGGTAAATTGGCCAATTGCTAATATCACATCAAGAGCTAGCAACCAATCTCTCCCCCTGCAAGTAGCTCATATAATACATCATATTTTTTCAAATTACTTTACATCCTCTTTAAAATCAAAGTTATACACACACACACACCTCTTTTCACTTCGTTTCCTGCATGGCATTGATTATTGCTGCATTTCTGTTCATCAATATTAAATAAATTTTAATGTTTACAATATGGCAGAAAATTTTGTCAGGATACAAAGGTAGATAATACCTCGTTATCTACTCCTAATAGTTTTATCATAGGCATGAAATTTCTTATTTTATGTCACTTGCTGATATGGACAAAGACTTGGAACCCATCAACACTTCACTATGACCACAATTCTATGCATTTGTTATGGATGTGGACTTGGAATTTAGCGTATAGTGACTCAGTTTCCATATCAGCTGCTTATTAGCTCTGTGGCACGGGGAGAATTATTTTCCCTTTCTCTTAATAAATGTTGTTTAAGATTAATTATTATAGTAGTACATATTTCCCAGGGTTGTAGTAAGGATTTAGTGACATGAAGCATGCAAAACTCTTAGCATGGTGTTCCATTACTTAATAAGTAATTACTTAATAAGTTGGTTTGTGATTGCTCAAAAACCGTGGATCTAAATATTAAAATTACTTTTCAGACAATGGACAATGTAAGGGCTTTTCAATAATTTGTTATTTGTATCTTGATTTTGTACTGATTTATGATTCTTTGTGACGTAAGCACCATGTAAATATCACTAAAATTAATATAATTGTTAACATTATGGTACTTAGCTTTTATATTTAATGGCTGTATCTTGCATATTACAAGATCTTGAATAAAATTTCCAAAAAAATATTTAACATGAATAAAGCCACCCTGGGCATTAGTAATTACTGGAAATCTTGTATTTCATTTTACATGACTCATGTAAACAATTAAAAAGAAAGGTTAAGATAATGTCATAATTTTTTCTCCAAAAAGACTGAGTTTAAATGCTATTTACTTGCAAGAGTTTTATAATATAAAAATTCAAATTTCTGAGGAAAACATCTCAAATAATGGCTCTACCAATATGTCATCATTCTTCTTATCTTTTAGGAATACACAATAGATATAATTTTTGCCCAAACTTGGTTTGACAGTCGTTTAAAATTCAATAGTACCATGAAAGTGCTTATGCTTAACAGCAATATGGTTGGAAAAATTTGGATTCCTGACACTTTCTTCAGAAACTCAAGAAAATCTGATGCTCACTGGATAACAACTCCTAATCGTCTACTTCGCATTTGGAATGATGGACGAGTTCTGTACACCCTAAGGTAGTATTGTTTGGAAAATTTGTAGTTGCTCTAATTTCCCATACTAACATTTGATCTGCTCCTAAATTTTCCTTTTTCAAAGTTACAAGGTAAGAAATGTGGAGCTCCTTTCATGTGCTGAAATCTAAAATTGGGAAATATTTTGACAATACTTTTTTATGCTCTAGAGTTATTATGATGTGAAAAGGACTAAAAACAAAGAAGAAAGACTCTTTGGTTTTCCTCCTTTGAAGCAGAAGTGGTTATGGCATGAACATTATATTTTCTTAACCTATGCTGCAAATGATAGACTGAGATTTTCTCTAGGAGCCCATTTTGCTGTAAAATTATAATGCTCCGACTTTTAATGGTGTGGTAAAAACATCCCTAAGAGAGGATTAAATGAGGGTTGATGTATAAGGTTCAAGTTTATTTAATTTATTGCCTTGAACATATCTGCTTATTAAGAATTATCCTTAATGGAAAGACGTTTGTAATAAATTACAAGAAAAAAGCCAGCAAATTTAACCATGTGTAATCTGTTATTCTGGTGCATGTGTGCATTTTTGTGTGCATGTATGTATTTGTTGAGATACTGAAGTATGAATTTTTAAAGGTAAATGCAGGGGTCACATTGAATTATATACAGAGCAAACTTAGTTTGCTGGAGAGGAAAAATGTTAGGGTTTTCATACTCATTTATGAATGTAATAATATTACCACTTAATACTTTGAGAATTTAGAATTATTATAATATTCTAATAACCACAGTTATTTACTGCAGGCCAAGATCATGTCTCATAATTAGTCAAGAAATTTTAAATGCTTAAAATTATGTCTATGTAATACTTATTTTTCCATCTAAATAGATTGACAATTAATGCAGAATGTTACCTTCAGCTTCATAACTTTCCTATGGATGAACATTCCTGTCCATTGGAATTTTCAAGCTGTAAGTGAGAAAAAATATTTGAGAATGTCATAGAATTTTAGTCTCAGACCCAGTTTATGGAGAAATATAAAATAAAATGAGAAAATGTAATTTTCAGAGTTGTGGGTTATATTAAACTCTCTTAGATAAAATAATCACAAATAATGTATTTGTTTCTTGCTTTTAAACTAAAAAATGACAGTGTGTACTGGATGTATATATTTTATTAAACCATTATTTACAAGTTTTAGTTTTATTCCAATGTCCTTTTCTTATTTTTGATTAAACAAAGGAATAGTGAAGATAGGTGTATATTCAAATGTTTTTACACATCCATGAATAAAAAGTTTATTCAAATTAAAATTCATCCTCCTGGAAGCAAGATATAACTTTATCACACTGGATTTTAAAGTATGTTTGAAAATTGGCTGGGTTAAGAGTATTTACTATATAGCAAATTTTTGAGAAGACTTTTATGAGTCAGAAAAGCCAATGTAGAAATAAGTTTATTTTAATTGAAAAAATAACGAGACACAAAGAAGTGGTTAGAACTAAATAATTTAAATAGAAAAAACCTACTATTTTTTCCAAGGAAACCATCATAATATTTCTATAGTAATATGAATTTTATTTCATTTTTGCCTGTAAGTGTTCAAATGAAAGGAAGAGTCATATGTCTCCATCTCAGGTTCAGACTAGGACATAATATGCCTGCAGATGCATAGTATCTTTTAAATTGATTAATGGATTCTGTATCTTTAATATGGTGGACCAAGCTTTCTGTTAAAAACACTTAAAATTTTAAATTATTAAAATCTTCTCAAAAACATGTAAGTGATCACAAGTAGGAAGAAAGTTTCAGCAAGCAAAATCCAGGTGAAAAGTTGAAACCAGAAACGTAGGTTTGCAACCATTTGAGGACATTGGCAAAACATGGTGACTTTGAGCTCTGGTTTTGGCAGCCCGGTGGGACGGAAGTCTAACAGAACATAGTATCTACATACATCTGGTACACAAAGGGCTGGACCATTAGGGTCACATGAAGATGTGCCCCTTATACACACACACACACACACACACACACACAAAACCACTAAGGACTAAGGAAAAAACAAAGCTGCCTCTGAAATCAGCATTCCAGGGTGAAATAACTGTTCTAGAGAGGATCTAATCACAAGTCCACCCTCAAATACATTCATAGCCCACATTTCCTGCACTTGGTTGGTCCAAAAAGCCCTCCGGGACTTCCCTGAGATGAGGCAGAAACAAAAATATTCTTTTTGAAAGAAGACACCTCCATTCTAGACTCCATAGAACAGACGAAAACATTTTCCACATAAATAGCAAAGGACTATTGTCCAGAATATATGAAGAATTCATCCCCCTCCCAAAAGAAACAGAAAAAAGAAGAGAAAGTCCAATAAAATAATGGCCAATTCAACAAGCAATTCCCTAAAAAAGAAGCCCAAGAATCTAATAAACTTATTTTTAAAATACTAAGGTTTGTTAGTAACCATGAGCATGTGAAATAAAATATACTTCATGGACCAGTAAAAATGAAGAAGACTGCCCATATATCCAGGTTAATCAGAATATGGATTCATGTGAGCTTTCATGCCCTGTCTGGTCAGAGAATGTCAGTAAACTCCCCATGGGAAAAAGACCGGCAATAACTCGTAAAGTTGAAATCATATGTAACCCACGACCTGGCTATCCCACACTTATGTATACATCCTAGAGAAGCATTTGCATATATATGTTTTGGAAGGCACCACTAATAATGTTCCTAGAAGCAATGTAAGTAAATAGCCAACAGGAAACATTACAAGTGTCTGCAACAGTAACAGATAAATTTTGAGGACATTTTTACAATGCAACAATTTAGCTACATACAACATTGATGACTATTCACAATATGATATTAAATATGTAAAATAATGCATTAAGTATGTCAACAGTCAAATATAATTCAAAAAGAACTCAAGCTAAGCTATATTTTTCAGAGATTAGTATCAAAAATCTATGATTAAAAAACAAGGGAAGAATTATCACAGAAATCAGGAGAGCCTAACCTCTAGATGTCAGGGGCAATATTATGTTAGGTAAACACATGAAAGCTAGCAAGGTTCTGTTTCTTAATTTAAGAGGATTACATGGGTTATTATTATTTGATCAATATATTATTATCCAAACTATACATATATATTTTATGAAGTATTTTCTATACTGAGCATATCTTATAATAAAAAAGGAGGAAGAAGTTTCAAGAGTTTGTCTTTAGATGTTGATATTACAACAGTAACAGATTTAAATACTGCTATTCTATATATTTTTTATTTTAATTTTTTCTCTAGATGGATACCCTAAAAATGAAATTGAGTATAAGTGGAAAAAGCCCTCTGTAGAAGTGGCTGATCCAAAATACTGGAGGTTATATCAGTTTGCATTTGTAGGGTTAAGGAACTCAACTGAAATCTCTCACACAATCTCTGGTAAGGAGAAAACTCAAATCAGTGACTGATACTAGTATTAAATGACATTTGCATTAATATATATGGATTAGAATCTATACTTGTATATATTTTATGGCCAAAATAAAAGATATTTTTTTCTTCCAGGGGATTATGTTATCATGACAATTTTCTTTGACCTGAGCAGACGCATGGGATATTTCACTATTCAGACCTACATTCCTTGCATCCTGACAGTTGTTCTTTCTTGGGTGTCTTTTTGGATCAATAAAGATGCAGTACCTGCAAGAACATCCCTGGGTAGGACATGTAATATTATGTTATAGCATCATAAGATTTTTAAAAACATTTTCATGTGATAAAAGTTTATAGTTACATATGTTAGAATATATGCTACTCTAGATTACAAGCAGGCAAAAAATTGATAGAAACTCTAGTGTAATACCATGTTGAAAGGAATATATGAAGAACACATAGGAAATAGAATTGTGATGGACTTGAAATTTCAGAAAATTACTTATTTTTCCTGCTAATGGAGGTCAAGGGAAGCATGGTTACACAATAAGAATTAATACATGAAAATCATGCAGAGTACCTAAATCTTATTTTGGTCAATATTTTCAATCACTTTTCAGCACAATTTTATGTTTTATCTGAATCATTAACAATTAGCATTTATTTGCTGATGTATGTTTGGATGGATTTGAAATACCCTGCCCTTATAATGTTGCTAATGAACAGTCAACTGTTCCAAAGGGCAAGTAGCTAAAAGAAACAAGAGGCTCCCTGGCTTCTGTAACATATAAAATGTATAATTATTCTGTGAAGGTCTGAGAGTTGCCTATACAATCACATTGATTAATAGGGTAATTTGTAATTCATACTTGATAAAATAAACTTTTGCTTTCTTCCTGTATCAATCTAGTACAATAAAAAATCACTTAAGAAAATAAGAGTCTAATTGCTATACATGTGTTTAAAAGAAAATGATAAACTGCACATTCATATACTGATACACAATTCTTGTTAATCAATCAATTCATTCCCCAAATCAGTGTAAGACATGAGAATTGCACTGCTGACAAATTATGTCTTAAAAAAACAAAGAAAGTTGAAGTCATTTCTATGTTTAACCATCAAGAGGTTCCATGGGATTTCTATGATAGCTGGTAAATAATTCCATTGAATAAATACAGTAAAATGCAGATCACAGAAAATTGGCAAGGACAAGGCTTGAGGCTCCTAGTTCTACACTTGCAAATGCAGTTCCACTGGGAGTCTGAACAGAGGTGCTGACAGAACCAGTGGGCAAAATTCACTCATGCCTGAATTCTGTTTCCTTTAATTGTTTCAAATTATTTTATGTTCCAAGGTGTATAAATGATTTTAAATTCTTTCTATGCTACTGTGAGTATGATTTAAACATTGTATTTTTGTCTTTATTCCCATATTTTTCCTATAAAGAATTTGAACAGATTATTTATACCACTGGGTTTGTAAAAGTTATATGCTAGAGTATCATGAAAGAGAAAAGCCAATTGTGAAATTGTGTTTTTGCATGAATTCATGTTTTTTCAGTATTAGCATATCAATTATAAAGATAAATATACCCAGATCTAACTTGAAAAATATTGTGGGCCCTGTGAAGTTGGAGAATTAAGATTTATTAGGTGTATACATACATAGGTACATACATCATTGAAGGACAATTCAACACTGTAATTAACAGACATTTATCAAATACTTTCTATGGAACGAGCAGCATTCTTGGTGCTGCAGTATTAACAGTGAATAAAAGCTATAAAATGTTTATGTTCATGGTGTTTACATTTTACTGGGGAAAGCAGGTAATGTACAAATATAGAAAGCATGCAATAATATTTCAGTCACTGATAAAGGCTATGATAAGAAAGCAAAATCAATGTTTCGAGACTGACAGGGGAAGCGGGTGCCATGCCCTTTGCTATTTTATATAGCAAACTTACGAAGTTGAGATTGATCTCTGAGGAGGTGGCATTTGAGCAGTGCTCTAATGAAGTGTGGAGAGGGCCTGATGGGTATCTGGTAGGAAGGGAGTCCTGGCAGGGAGAGCCACAAGGTTTCAAGTGGGATCCTCCCACCATGTTGTGCTGGAGGTTCACAGAGAGGACAGCTGTGGTTGGAGCTGACTGAATAGTCACAGATGAGATTGGAGAGGTGGCCGGCAGATGGATCATGCAAGTCTTTGTGGGTCATTTTAAGGATTTTGGATTTTATTTCCAGATCTGATAGGAGACTATTGTAGAATCTTGAGCACGGGAAGCCATGGAGAAAATAGCAATATATCCCAACTGTTTTTTTATTCTCATGGACTCAGATATTTTAATAGAAAATCCGTATGTTCTTCTCAAGCTAATCATGGTGGATCATAATTACCATATTGAAGAAGTAAATGTCTGAAAGCTAAGTTCTGCTATAGTTTTCCTTATCTTATAAAAGCAAGTAATAATATTTAATAAAGTAAATTAATGCAATCATTGATAAAATCAAACCACATCTTGGCTTTAAGATTTTTTAAGTAGGGATGGGACATAATTGTGGAAGCCATGAATAGCTTTGGAAATCCACCTCATCTGACTATCAGAACATCGTGATTTAATGATTTCCCACGTTCAAAGAAAAAAGTATGGAAGTTGAGGGAAAGGGGAGGCTTACATTCATGGAAATTATTTAGCCCTTACCGTACACAAAGATGTTTAAATATAGTTTTGATTTCAAAATAATTGAGTAAAAACTGTCAGAAGTAATAGGAGAAATAGACAAATCTGCAATCATAATTGGACATTTAAACACCCCTTTCTCATTCATTGACCTGTATGAAAAAATCAATTAAAATGTAGAGAAGCTGAATGAAATTATCAACTACTTGACCTGATCAGTATTTATAGAACACTATACCTCACTTCATAAGACATGATATTTTCAAGTGCATATGGAACCTTAACCAAGATCTGAATAAAATTCAAAAGACTAAAATTTTTCAGAGTATTTTTTTTTTTGGCCAAAATGGAAGTAAATTAAAAGCTAATATAATTAATATAATAATGTTCTCACATATTTGGAAATCTTTAAAAAATGATCTTTTAGATAACCCTTGGGTAAAATAAGAATCGAAGGAGAATTAGAAAATATTTCAAACTGAATTTTAATAAGAACTTAAAACATAAATATTTGTGGATGCAGCTAAAGCACTGCTTCGAAGGGAAATTATAGCTTTAAAATGCTAATGTAAGAGAGGAAGAAAACTTGAAATCAGTAACCTAAGTATCCACTTTAAGAACAAGTAAGTAAATGAAGCATCTTTTGTATACATTTATGATAAGTACCAAGCAAGATATTACTGTGCCCGTTTTTTTAGATGAGAGGCACAGAGATCTTAAGTTCCTTAAGAACACAGAGCTAATAGATTAAAGAGTCAGAGATGGAACTTCAATTTGCCTCCGTGATTCCAAATCTGTCACATTTGTGTCGTCTTTGATTTTTTTTTTTCAGTCCTAAGAGATGATGAAAATGAAGTAAAAAGATGAGCATGTGAGAGAAATTGTTAGGGCAAATCTCAACGAAGTCAAGAGGGAAAGAAGTAGTTACTGCCTGCATCATACCAAAGAGACTTACTACAATCCCTTCCTAATGATTTTTCCATCACCAATCTTGCTACTCTATAAATATTGGCCAAGTGAAGATGCATTTAGCATCATATTTAGTACTTTTTAAGAAAGTGAACAATCTCACTCCTGGGGTCATATTTGGTAGGGTAAAGAATCAGAATTGTGGCTGTCTAGGTAAGAAGAGATACCGCATGGGCATGTGTGAGTTAGGGGACCTAAGACGAAGAGTGTTGAGAACCACGAGAAGGCCAATGGATAAAAAGAGACAAACACCCCCAAAGATACACACACAGGGATATCAAATCACTGTTGCTTCCATTAGATAGAGAAATATCTGTTTCTCATGTGCAAGTCCAGGGGTAGGTATTTCAAGGT
Organism: Varecia variegata; assembly: GCA_028533085.1. Taxonomy (NCBI): domain Eukaryota; kingdom Metazoa; phylum Chordata; class Mammalia; order Primates; family Lemuridae; genus Varecia; species Varecia variegata. The sequence goes on along the minus strand of CM052449.1, from coordinate 1,941,057 downwards.
GATATCACACACATTCACTAAGAGGGAGTCAGGCTCCTTCTAGCTTTCCGCTGTGTTGTGGCTGATTTAATTCCCAAGACCACCTAATGGTCCAGGAAGGTTGCCAGTGCTCCGGCCATCGTATTCCAGTAGAAAGCAGTGAGGAGGTGGAAAGGGTCTCTAATGCCATCTCTTTAATACCATTTTTGGGACATTTTTGACTTAGCTCCCTTTGGCTAGATTTTAACCGGTGGCCACCCACAGCTACAGAGAAGGTAACAAAGTTGTTCTTCTGGGCAGCCACATACCACCTAAAAACTGAATATTCTATTGCAGTGGAAGAAGGGAAAGATGGGTATTGGGAGTCAATTTGCAGCCCACAGTAATTTAAATGATTAAAATTCACACAGACACAAAGAGCACATTGGATGTAATGTAGCTATGGTTACTAGTAATTCTGTAAATCACTAGTAATCATGTCCTTTTGTTTGCATTGTTTATTTCCACACACAATATCGCCAAATCAGATGGAAGAATAAAAGTGGTCTGTTATTTTTCATCTCCTATTTTTTCCCTCTCTGCACAGGTATCACTACAGTTCTGACGATGACAACCCTGAGTACAATTGCCAGGAAGTCCTTACCGAAGGTTTCCTATGTAACTGCGATGGATCTCTTTGTCTCTGTTTGTTTCATTTTTGTTTTTGCAGCCTTGATGGAGTATGGAACCTTGCATTATTTTACCAGCAACCAAAAAGGAAAGACTACTAGAGACAGAAAGCTAAAAAGCAAGGCCTCGGTACGTTTAAAAAAAAAATCTTTATTTCATAAACCTCAATTAAGAGATACTGTTTTGGCTATTCACGTATTTTTTTTTTTTTTTTTTTTTTTTTAGAGAAATAAGGATGCTTTAGGCACCACAACAAAAGATAAACAAAATTAAAGCGAAGCTGGAGTACCTAACATTGCCCACCAAGAAAAGTGTATTTATATTGCCTAATATCCCCTATTGCTGCGGTCCCCAACCCTCTGGCCTGTTAGGAACTGGGCGTGTCCCCACCTGAGCTCCGCCTACTGCCCCACCCCTATCGCCCCCCTCCCCCATCCGTGGAAGAACTGTCTTCCAGGAAACCTGTCCCTGGTGCCAATAAGGCTGAGGACTGGTGCCCTGTTGCACAGCCTGTGTAAAGAGTTGTTTGTTATGCTTTGAATTCTTCCATGAGGGGTCATTCTTAAGGGGTCATTCTTTCTACCAAAAACATTAAGATTTCTCTTTAATTCTATTTTTGTATTAGCATTTGGATTTCTAATAATGAGTGGCCAGAAAAATTAACTTATTTTTAGTGATAAACATTTCTCTTTAATGCTGGTATTCAGCTGTGTTTGGAAGTCACAGATATAAAATTATTTTGGTTTTTGTGTATTTGTAATCTTTTATTTTCTCCTTTCTCAACCATATGTCTACCTTAACTTATGTCACATCCAGTTTACATATTAAAATTGATTCTACTGATTTTAATATACTTAAGTATGGGATGATTGAAATAATTTTTTTATAATAGGAATTATGACAATCTGGAAGTAATATCTAGTATGTATTGAGGGTTCCAGGCACTCAGCATGTTATATGCATGATTTCCTTTATACTCACAGCAACCCTGTGAGTACAAGTTCAGTGATTTGCACAAGGACAGCCTTAGTAAGTGAAGAATCCAAGACTCAGACCTGGGTCTTTTTATTTAATCCCAGAGCTCAAGCTTGTAACCCTTCCTTTATATTGCGTGCATAAGTAAAATGAAAGAAAAGTAGACATTTATTTTTCTAAAATTAACAAAAAGGACACTTCATTGGTTTCAGTAAATGTTTTCAAAGAATATTTGTTTCTAAATGCTCAAATAAATGAGAACCATATAAAACAGCTCTGCGTGGGTAGGAAGCTTGCAAGCCTACTATTGTATGTATGTATGTATACATGTGTATGTATGTATACATGTATATGTATATACACACACATAAAAAATGAGGCATGGAGTTTTCCATATTAACTAACTTTGGAAGTTCTAGGATTTGATCATTTAATTTTTCCTCTCCCCATTTTTTCATCAATTTATAAAACTTTGCTATACTCTGAAATGATATTTTACTTTTCCTGTTATATTCCAAGAGTCAAACTCTGACATATTTTGCTTTTAGATTTCCACCATATTCCAAGAAAGCAGAGCACATTGCTGGCAGTACGAAGTTGAGGACTTGCCTTGTAGAATTAGTCTGTGACTCTTTCAACTTGACATAATTTTAGCTTCTCCAAAGGATATATTATGGCCCCAGAATGGACAGAGGGCAATGGTGTCAACTGTAATATCCATTGCTAAAATTTTAGCAAAAGAGAGATGAAGGTTTTCTACTATTTTCCTATAATCGAAGACAAGCATCCTCTCTGGATTTTCCATTTCATCATTTACTCATCATAGATAGCTATGTTGAATTACTACTTTGAAATTTTTACTTCTAGAAATTTTGGTTGGAAATGTTTAGGATAAAAATAACTAACATAAAAGCCAGGCAATGTTCCACCTTACATGGATTCTCCAAAGGACACACAGCCAAAAGGTGGCAATTGAAGGACTGCAGGTCATCAGTTTGACTACAGATCACACACACTCAAGCACAGGTTTGGAGGGCACACTTACTCAGGAGAGCTGAGTTATCGGAGTGAAAACTTTAAAATTATGATATCACTCAAATTATTTGTTCATCCAATATTTATTGAGAACTTCCATATTCTAGGCACTGTTCTAGTTTAAAATAGTTATTTTAAAAATCTATGTGTTAAGTCTTTAAAATTCCACATCAAGTCCAAGATAGTAAATACTAATGATGGAAAAATAAGGAATAAAAATTAAAGGATAGCTTTGCAGCACTAAGTGACAAAGAGCAACAGTTAAATTGACACACTGCAATTGACTACCTGGGTGCTAAAAATATTTTCTTTACAGCTATCCAAACTGAAGTTCCACAGTCTTTTTTCTGTGTTCCATTATGTGCTTTATGAGCTCTTTCAGTATTACATGACATTTTGAGTGAAAAACCAGGATCAGTAATCAAATCTGACTCCCTGCATGGTTCAGTGTTCAGCCATATGGTCTTGCTAATCAGGTGGATCAGAATGTACTTTTATGAGGAATAGACAGCTCTGCTTGCTAAATCGTCTACTTAAGGACTTTGTGGAATTCACATTTTTCTTCTGTTCTAAGCCAGCACAGTCCAACGTACATCCTAGACCTAGAGATCTTGTAGCATTTTCCCATTATACCTGTTTTCATTATTCGTGACTTTGTCACCCCCCTTCTTTCTCCTTTCTTCCATCTCCTCATTTTCTTCAATAGGCTCAAAATACTGAGTACTTTGAAATTTATCATTTTTATTTTTTTTCTTCTAAATTATTTACGGCACTAGTCAGGCCAGGACCAAAGACCTTGGCTAGCATCACTGAAAGGTCAACATGTCTGTTATTAAGCACAACTAAAATCCCTTTCTTGACATCTCTTTGACTGCTTACCGGAGACTCTTGAATACCCTGATTTATTTGTTTTAGGAAGAGCTAAACAACATAGGTTTTTAGCTTCAATTAACTTTCTAAGAAAACATAAATTAATAAAGATGATTTCTATTAATACGTTGCACATGAAGTATTGGGCTTGCTTTCTTTCCTTTTTCTTTTTTCAATCTTTTTTTCAGTATGTCTTTCTTTTGTACATCATTCTTTCCCTTCCTCCTTCCTTCCCATCCTTTCTCTTCTGTCTTTCTTTCCTCCTTTCTTTCTATATTTTTCCTCCTTCTTTTTTACTGTACAGGTCAATGACTTTTGGTCTTGGTCCATATTCCTATGTTTTTTTTATTACCACTCATAAATATATGATGCATGTATATTTGTGCCAACATTTATTTTCAAGAAAACCTAAGAAGTTAGGCATACTATGTTGAACAACGCAATCAAGAACCTTCAGGGAACAGGTAAAGGTCACAGAAAGGCAACAATAGTAAACCAGCACTGCTAACTAAAGAGTAGCTCATGTTGAAACTTGAATATTCATCCCATAGGCTATCAAAAAATCTTAGAAAACTACATTATGCCTACATCAGGGACCTAGTATAGCCATTCGAGTATAGAACTTACTTATTTTTAGGATTTTGATTTAGTTAAAACGTAAAATGATAGAAATTTATTTCACCAACTACGTATAAGGCACTTTGGAGATAAAAAGAGGTGGAATGTGTTCTCTTCTTTTGCAGGAATCTTTAAATCTAGTTGTGAAAAAATATATAACAAATGCAAACATATAGGTAATAAAGCACAATATAAATAACTGTCCAATATAAAAATCAAAAGTAAACAAAGAGTCTGTGAAGGAATTAACAATTAGATGAGTGATTTATCATACTTTTTCAGAAGCAGGAATGTTTTACAACAAATAGTAGTAAGATAAAATGTCATATTTTATGAAAACAAACTGTATTTTTGATGGATCTATTCTTGTTGAAATAGACAGGTACAACTAAGACAGATCTTTGTGGCCTATACCTGGCATCTAAGGCATTCTTGAGACATGAGGTGACATGGTCTGGGAAACACTGATTGAACAGGCACATGGTGTTGAAAGGCAGCTATGTTAATATGGGTCACAGTGGAGTGGGGACACTTCCTTTCATTTCAGATGTAAATAATTGATTCAGAAAACATATAAACTGATTCTTCCAAAGGAAGTTTGGCAGAGAAGATTTCAGAGAATGTATGGCATCACTGTAGTAATTCTTTGAAGAATAAGTTGCAGTTTTTAAGACAACAAATTAGGAAGAACATTTAAGACAGATGAAACCACGTCAGCTGAGTTGAAGTTTACATACGAGAATAAAAGTAGACTGTATATGCCCCAAGCTGTGTTGTCTAATATAGCAGACACTAGCCACATATGACTAGGTTGGATTAAAATTAAACAAAATGTAAAATTCTGTATTTTAGTAGCACTAGTCACATTTCAAGTGCCCAATAGCCCCATGTAACTAATGGCTACCATATTGGGAGCACAGATATGGAACATTTCTGTCACCACAGAATTCTATTCTACACTGTTGGTCTAGGAAATAGGAACATTAGGAAATAAAATAACCCATGTTGAGGATAAAAAAAGTGGTTTATGATCAGGATGTGCAAAGTCTCTAGTGCCATGCTAAGAATTCAGATTTTGCCTTGTTAGCACCAGCAAGTCATGCACGTTTTTAAGAAGAATAGTACATCCAGTTTTATCTATGTTTTTGAAAGATAATTCCAGTATATACTGGAATGGCAAAAAAGGCAGAGAAAATTTCAGAAACTATTGAAATATTTTAAAAAGTAATATATTGCAGAGGCTGGAACCAAGGTATTAGATGAAGATAATGTATAGGAGGTTTTCTTGTCCCCAACTCCCACCCACAGTCCCTTCTGTGCAAAGAAAAGATCTTTCAGTCAGTGCCTATCTATTGAATAAACATTTGTCTACCTTGCAGAGTACTCAAATAATGAAAAGCTGTATCAACCCACAGTTTCACAAATTATAAAGATTCTTTTTTGTAATGGCATTTGGCAAAGCTCCCAGAAGGGATTATATGATGTTGGTTAAATGTGACATACAGCAAGAAAGTTACTGAAATAATTGTAAAGTCAGTGGATAGTAGGATATTTTCAATAGATAAACCAAGTAATACCAGTTCTGACGCTGGCAGCTGAAAAGGACCAAAGTAATCATGGAGTAAAACTCATTTTTAAAAAAACCTAATTTTAATAGTAATATAGGTGTATGGTTAAAACAAATGAGCAAATAGAAAAATCCACAATTGTGTAAACAAAGAATAAAATTCTCTACCTAGCACCAGTAGTCTGAAATCTCAAGATTAACCATATTTTAACCATTTCTGTTTTTACTTTCCTGTGATGATTCTTTTCATTGTACTTCTAATTCTTAGAGTACCAAATTTCAAGGTATCTATAAGTCTTTGCTGTAAGGGATAGAAAAAATAGCTCACCTATTGTTTCCTTCCTACTGTCTCCCTCAATATTTTATCTTACTAGTAATATTTATTATATTGGATAATTTTAAAACTTTAAATAATGCACTTAAATCTCTACTTCTGAATTCATTATTGTAATTAACTCTAATGCCAATATAAGTATCATTTTTTTCAAATAAGCTTTTTTCTTTTCCAACCTGAAATATTTTACCATGTTTCTCCTGGTGTAGCAATTTCTTAAGGATCGGCACATTTTCTGTTTTTCAACTTCATTCATGTCCTCATTACTTAATATTCCTATGTTTTATTTATGAGAATTTTCTTGTTTCTTTGTTCCAATGGAGGTTATTTTCTTCTCTAAAACTATTGCTAGTTGGATTTCAAACTTCCTAAGTTAACCATATATTCCAGATTTTCTTTTTATGATATTTTCCATCAAAGCATTTTTTCCCGAAGATTTTATTTTAAAACTTTTTGCTTCTTAAAAATTTACAATAACATTTTGAATGTCTGAAATCTTATTTTCTAACTTTTTTTCAATTTTAATTCTAATTTTTTCTTAAATGGATGCATTATCTTCAAGCATTTCTGAGTGGACTCATTAGAAGGTTTAATGTTCTCTTGTGTTTCCTGAATTATTAAGAGCTGTTCATCTTCACTTTTTTCTTTTGTATTGATGATTGCTCTCCAATAGGTCCTGCAAGCTTGGCATATAGCTACCCAGTTTGCAACTGTTAGATTTCACTGTCACCTGTGTGCTTGGGAGGCATGGCATCTGGCATGACGTCCATCGTAAATGATAAACTATAGAGTGATAATGATGTAGTACTAGGACATTCTAATACCAACATCGATTGCCCTAATCTTCTCTGGGGTGGTGGGAGGTTATTACTATTTTTTTTTTTTTAGAAGTTACAGAGTTCTATTTATAAGCAAACACCAATCTCTCAGCATCTTTTTTTTTCTCTGCATGCATAGTAGATGAGCTGTAGTTCATGGAAGTGAAGCTGATCTGGAGATGGTTTGACTAAAACACTGTTTAACTAAAACCATGTCTTCCATCTTATTTATCGCCCCCCGTTCTTCCTACCTTAGAGCGAGTATCTCTGGAGCTTTGATAAGAAGAGCAGCTTCCACACTCATGTTTTTATTTCCTGAGGCTTCTTGAGATGTGTCTTTCCTTTGGTCTACTTTATCCATTAACCTGTCTCCATCTGCTCTTTGTACTCCAGAAATTTATCACCATTTCTAACATGCAGATTGGTAATTTCCCATCACCAAGATCCACCTCCTTTCTGTTTTTAACACTCATTTGGAATTTATGATTTTTGACCATCCCAACTGATACTTAAACAGGATTTTTTTAAAGAAGGGGTGGAAAAAAACAGTGCTTAGATTGGCATTCTTAGGTGCAGCATTTAAAATGGGAAATTAGTGATATTAGTCTGTATTTTGTAATAATAAAGTCACCTAATATTTGCTATTCATGTTACTAATAACTTTAATATCATATAAATAGTAATTAGATAAGTGCATACCTGTATAATTTATATGAATGATAATTTATTTACCACTTAATATTTATGTGACATTAGTATATCTTGGTGCATAAAATATATTTTATATATTTAACTATATTACTAATATATATTGTATTTAATATAGAACTAGACAAGGACATATCTCTAATAGTGAGAATGGGACGGATTTTTCACAATTTAAGTTCAGCTACTTTCTTAGTGATTTTTGAAATGATAAAAAAGGTATATTCTCAAAACTATTTCATTTGGGGTAGAAGACTGTCCTATTCTGACTGTCCTGTGTTTTTTCTTTTTATATCACTTTAACTGATTTATTTTTATTTCTTCCATGTTTGCCTTTGGGGGGAGGGACCACAAAGTCTACACTTGAGAAATTGTAAGATGGGGAGTGTAGTTGCGCTTTAGATAAATAACGTTCGGGATTGTATGTTTTTCTGATTAATCTTTCAATGGTTTCCAGGTAGGAAATCCATGTGTCAACAACATTTTATTTCATTGATATTGTGTCAACTTTTTGGCCATTTTTCTCAGCATGTATGAAGTCCATTTCTGTTTACTTTCATCATTTGTTGAAGTGTAATTTCTTTCAATTTAAGAATTTGTTTTTTGGGGTGAGGGAGTGAGAGAAGCAAGAAACTGGAAAATTGTTAAAGTGTCATTGCAGTAGAAGCTCTCCATGGTATTGATCACTAGAGATTAGTCCACTTTTAAAAATGAACCACTTGCAGTTTTTCACCATTTTGTGCACTTTAATATTTAATCACCCCTCTCATGCACAATTGATATCCTCTGACAAACACACAATATTTCTGTTTGTGGCAATGCTGAGTGACATACGGAATGTGTTTTCTAAAAGATAATCTCAAAATTGCCAACTAACAAACTTTTATCTTAATCACTTTTCATTCTATTTAGCAGAAGAACATATGCTATTTAAGTATGAAGTGACAAGGAAATGAATGCCAATTTGTCTCATTTTTTAACGTAATTTTAGTGCTCTATTAAAATTTAGGAGTCTAGTCAACTATCCCCAAGTGTCAACCTCAAAAGAACTGTTATTAACATTTAATAATATACTGCCTCTGCTTTTTAGGATATAGCGAGGCAAGTGTAGTCATGAATTTATTTGTGTTTAGGGCATTGCTCCTTATCTTCAAGCTGCACATTTTGTCTCTAATATAAATACTGCGACCTGCATGATGGCTTTTATCTTTTTTCGAATTCATCACTAAATGTGATTATTTGCTTCTTTTTATATCTATTAAATTTTTAATATTTAGTGACTTAGATTCTATGTTTCTTTTTAGAAATAAAATGAGTTTGAGTATGTTTGAATTTTAAGAAATTCTTATTTCTTATGTCCAATTTTTAAAGCATTTTCCATAAAATATTTAATTTTCATGGCTTTGAGATTTATTTCAAAATTTAAGATGAAAACATTTCATAAATATTTATGTTAGAAAGAATTTAAGATCAGGTTAAAATAATATTTTATAAACTCATTGTATTTAGTATTTAGACAATGAAACCACTGATTATAACAAGTTGCAAGATTCACATCTTAAGGTAACCTTGAAATATGCAGTTCTGAAGGCTCAAGAATTACAAACACTGCAATCTTCATTCCTATTTTACTTGCCATTTTATTCAAGCATTCATCAATTTTTGAGTAACATGTTTGATAATTTCCAGGTTTTCATTCTTGTTGCTATAATTATTGTGTGTTTATTTTAGCATGTATTTTATAATCAATTGTGATAGGTCCTGATCAGCAATCAGCAGTAACAGTTGCACCAACGACAATAAATATTACCTTTTGGTAGCTCAATATGTGCTATATTTCAAATATTTTGCTTAGCACTTCATGTGCATCATCTAATTTAATCTTCAGAAAGATCTACAGTATTGTTATTGCGATTTTGCACAGCAGAAGACACAGAGGCAAAAGAGCAGTCACATTTCCTGTTCAGCCTTATTCTTTACACTACTCTGCCAGGCAGAGCTAGAAATTCAGCTCTAGATTGTCCGACTCCGCAGTGCTTGCCTCAGTGTTGCACGGTATTCTGCCTCTGCCTGATTTACTTCAAAAATAGTTCTTATTACTTATTATTCAGAACGTGGTATCAAAAAAGTTGGTATGACATGTGTTCCAAATAATCCTGATAATAACAGTAGCTATTGTCATTGGGCAAAATGGTGCACTGATCATTTTATGTAAGTTATGGCATATATTCTTCACAGCTGTCACAAAATTAAGTGCTAATATAATTGCAGCTCTAAAGATAGCTGCATGGGCAAAATGAGTGGAAAATTGAACACTAATTGTTCTCAAACCTGAGTTTTTAAGTGCTGCATGTCCTCTCTCCCCAATAGGATGCCTTGCACTTACCCACTATTGCAAACCCTATATACTTTTTCTCTATTCATAGCTTCTCAAAACTTTTACATAATCAAAATGTCTTGTTTGCTGTTTATTCTGATTTTTACTAAAATAAATAACATAGAATAGCAAACAGATTTATTTATAGCATTGTAAATGTTTTAGTGTAAAATATCATAGAAATATACTGTTCATTCTCATTTTAGAATTAGATAACTGATGGATGATATTTTGGTGGATGCACTTTCTAAAGGTATAAAATATATTTTATTTTTCAGAGGAATTTATTTTCTGTATAATTTTTGGAATGTAAAAAGTGTTATTTTACAAAGTAAGTTATAATCTATAATCATGTTAGAATTATAAATACTTAATTTTTGGAAACTGAAATTATTTTTACTGCGTATGAGTCTTCTAGAGTTTGCCTTGATGGGGCAAATTGATCTTTCTTTATGCTACTTTTTTGTCTCAAAAACTCACTTGTTATTTTATTCAGACATCCTCTGGTCTCCACCCTGGATCCACTCTGATTCCAATGAATAGCATTTCTGTGCCGCAAGGCGAAGATGATTATGGGTACCAGTGTCTGGAGGGCAAAGATTGTGCCAGCTTCTTCTGCTGCTTTGAAGACTGCAGAACAGGATCTTGGAGGGAAGGAAGGATACACATCCGCATTGCCAAAATTGACTCTTATTCTAGAATATTTTTTCCAACAGCTTTTGCCCTGTTCAATCTGGTTTATTGGGTTGGCTATCTTTACTTATAATTTCCACTTCGTAGGCAAAAATCTTAAGTCTGACTAAATCCAGTATAATCTTTTGTATTTCAGTAAGATGAAGTTTAAATTTAAAATGCAGAGAAACGAATGGTTAAAATGTGAACAGTATTGCAGTTATTTTAAGTCCTTCATAGGTAAATAAATTAGCGGCTTTTAGATTAATTTATATGAAACTGATTAGGTACAAAATCCAGTATATTAAAATATGATTATATATTTTTACTTTAATTTTCTTTAATTTACTTACATCTTATAATTTTGAATTTGTAATTTTTATGATTCATATTTTAAAGATGGGATAATTTTAACATATTTTATTTAAATATAATCTATCATTATTTGTAATGTGAAAATAATGTTCAATATTTATGCAGTAATTTTTTACCTAGAAAAGATTAATTAGATTTTTCTTGCTTATTTGTATGCCCCATTTGAAATAGTTAAAAACGTAATACCATGATTTTCTTGGTTTTATTTCCAAGATGTTTTGCTCCCAAGAAGAAATTGATTTATTTTTAAATTATGAATTATAGAAGACTTATGAAAAGGCCAATTTGATCTATCTTTTAATCAAGTCCATTTTCTGACTATTATATTAAACAGGACTCTAGTTATATTTACTTCGATGATTTGCAAACTTGATGGAAAACAGCAAAGTCATTTTTTTTAAAAAAAAAGCTGGTTGAAAAAAAATCAGGAAAAATATTACATTTAACCATTTTGTTCTCTGCCCATAGCATTTATAAAGTATGAAGAGGTCAACACTGAAAAGTTAAAATTTACCAACACAAATTAAATGCAGAGATAAATTATTTTTTTCTTCTTTATGTTCTACAAGATTGTTACAGTCCTTAAATTAACAAAAACATGGAGGAACAGTGCTGTATTTACTCATGTAGGGAAAGAATAATTAACTACCAAGCTGAGTGGCAGGTCATATTGAGAATATGGTCTTAAATATGTACTATTAATGTATTTTAGGCCAGTCATATTTGGGAAACGGTTTTAGGCCTGTGTCAGTGTCACATATTGCCTCTTCCAGCTTCAAAGTTCTAAACCTAGTCAGTTTTTATTTGTAATTTTTTTTTTTTATTTATTCATTTCTTTAGAGATGAGGTCTTCCTCTGTCGCCCAGGTTGGATTTCAGTGGCACGACCGTAGCTCACTGCAGCCTCAAACTCCTGGGCATAAGCGATCCACCATCCTTGGTCTCCCGGGTAGCTGGGACCATCAGTGTGTGCCAACAAGTTCGGCCAATTTTCTTTTTTTCTTTTTTTTTTAAGAGACGAGTCTCACTCTGCTGCTCAGGCGTGATCACAACTCACTTGTAACCTTGAACTCCTGGCCGCAAGCAATCCTCCTGCTTCAGCCGCCTGAGTAGCTGAGACTACAGGCAGGAGCCACTGTGCTCAGCCCAGTGCATTTAACTACACTATAAATCGTTAGAATATTCTTTTTCTCTAGAAAATGGGAGAAGCCTCTAAAAGTACGTTAATGGTGGAGTTTTTAGCGGCATCTTTAATGAACATGAGCACGGGAGCTCTCTAAATTCTTAGAGACAGGAGTAGATAAAGTCCAAATAAAGTCTCACTGTAGATAAAAAGCCTATCATTTAATAGTTTTTAAAATGTCTTTTTTGTTAAGCAGAAAGTTAAATGTAGCCTTCAGTCATTATAATCCTGTAAGTAGCTTGACATATCAATTGTTTATAGGAACTCCATATTCATGACCTAATTTTTGGAGAATCACCAAGATCGGCTTGATGATAACCTTTAAAAATGATTTCCATTGCCAAGAGCAATTATCATGATGAAGAATTTTATGATCAAGGCCTATCTTGAGGTTTGAGAAGGAAGCTCTCACCCGTGCATTTTATTCTAGTTTTAATGGGATAATTATCCCACATGGTTAGTGAACACCTGAGTGAGGCTCTGGCGTGGTTAAATTTCTGCTTTTGGAATATATAGGGCTTTTTTTGTTGTGATTTAAATATAGTTTACTGTGTGTTGCCAGCTAAATCTGATTTTTTTTTTTTTTGCTTTGTCTATAAACTTCTGAAAATAAACATGAATTGAACAATAATGCCCAATATCCACCGACACTGCTTTTTATTGAATGGAGAGCCAAATTAAACTTTGGCCATGTATATATTCATTTTCAGGTTATTCATGCATTGCTTTTTATAATATTGAGTATTGATGGATATTCTCAAGGTGAACATTCATTTAGAGGAAAATTAAAAATAAAATACTCATGAAGAATAAAAGATCGCTAAAACGTGGCATGGCTATTTCCATGTTCTAAGCTATCTCCTGTTCTATATCACAGGGCAGTTTTGATCTGGGGATGCTTTCAAGTGTAACTGAGCATGACTTAAAAAAAAGTACTTAAAAATGCTTGATATAAATAGCCTTGATTTTATCATTGGTGTTTCATTAACTTGGCTTTAAATGTTAACAATATTTACAAGTGGAAATAAACTTGAAAAAATATGAAAAGGTGTTTTTCTATATACATTCCTTGTATATACCATTAAAACAAGCACTTGGCTTTCAAAGCAAGTGGTATTTTGAGCAGTTTTATTTAAATATGCAGATCAGAAAGAGAGGTGTAGAAATCTTATTTCTAAAAATAATAATGAAAAGGTAAAAATGCACCTAGTCTCTTTTTTCAAGAAATCAAATAGAGCTTATTTTCAAAAGGGATGTAGTGTGATACCTGCTCCTCTCTTCTTTCAAGTATTAGTGTTAACATTGAGGAATAATTTTTTAAAAAAAATCCTCCTCTGCCTCCAGGTGAATTATATTTTAATTTATTGGATTCACTGGGACTTGAATTTCCTGGATGCTTTAAATGTTTTTAAGACTAACAGACCAAAAAAGTGGATATAAAGGATGGGAAGGATAACTAGAGCAGAAGGATTCAGGAGCAGTTGAAAAAATGTTAATTTATATATAGACTCTTTCTCTAAATATCTGATCAGGATCTAGAAGTTCTGAGAAGGAGAAATGTGATGGACATAATTTTATTCTCTTGGATTTATGGTAATATTGTATTTATCCTTGAATTGCATGGACCAAATTAGGCCCACTTGAAAGTAATTTCTATAATGCCAAGTGGTTTCCAAGCAAAAGAAAAAAGTGCATAGATTACCTGAGGATTCAGTAAGGGGAAAATTTCTCCACTAAATCTAACTAAATATAAAGTTTTGATGTAAGTAAGAGTTAGACAATTTGTTGGATGCATTTTAAATTAAAGACAGATTTCATTAAGAGTTTTTGAAACTGATCAACTTCAGATCAAAACACAGTGCATGTGTGTAAATACAGAGGCAATCATTTTTTTCCATTTGTGTTCCCACATACTGGCATTAATATATCATCATGAAATAGACTATATTCTTCCTTAAGAACAAGAATAAAATTGAGGGCTGCATTCTTGCCAGTGATTCAGCATCAGAAAGAAGGGCTGACAGTATTGGTAAATATGAATTGTATTCCAAGTCAATATGTTGTGACAAAATACATACTGTACTTTGATTATACAAAAGAGCTTTAGATAAGAAAATTTTTTGGTGAAACTGAAATTAATAACCAGTAATAAATAAACGTGACAAATGAGTAAATATATACCTAAAATTATCAAAGTTCTATGCCAGTGCCTATTTTTGATCTTGCAAAATTTCCTGTAACAAGATACCACACTCTAAAACTATTTCATTGGTATTAACGCTAGTCTTAACACTAGGTTTGAAGTGACACAATGACTTAGCATTTATCTCACTAGAAACACTTTGAAAATAATTTCTAACCAAGAGATTTTTCTTTACATCATCAAATTTATTCAGCTTTTCATTATCATACCCTATGAGCCCAGACATACTTGGTATTATATTTGTGTTGATCATTCTTTGCTGTTTTTTACTGCTAAGGAGACCTTGGCAAGCCTCTGTACATTTACTAAAGCCATTACCAAGTTTGTGTCAAAGACATTCCAAATGCAGTTTCCAAACACTATGGGCCACGCTGCTCTAGTTATTGGAGGGTCAGTTCTGCCCTTCCATGTTTGCATCTTGGAAATGAGATGACTTAATTCAAATATTTATGCAGCATGTTCTATGTACAAAGTACTGTTCTGAGTACAATAGGGAATGTACAGATGAACTCTCGCAGAATGTATAATTGAGTCAGATACGAGGATTAATTATAAAATTTAAGAGAGGGAGGATGACTCTGGGAATAGTTGGTGGAGGGTATGTGTTCAGAGATGGGAGCTTGAGGATTCAATAGGTGAAGGAAACAGATCACAATTTCCAGTTGGGTAGACAGCTTTAATAAACAGAAGCATGGGCAGAAATAAAAGTTCCACTTTCATTGGAGGTTAGGGTTCATATAGAGACAATCAAAGGTGATGTTAGGAGAGATAGACCGAGAGTCAAGAATAGGAAATTCGAGATGCTAGGTGATATTATAAATTCATGAAGCAGTCACAGAAATACTTGAGTACAATGGAGCCATTAATAAAACTGCAGAAGTTTCATGTTTTTGGTATGATGTTTGCAGTAAGAAACGCCAGTTAGGAAGCTACTATAAATATAGGAGTTGAGAGAGGATGAAGATCAATATTGGGATGACAGAAGTCTTTAGTAGAGAGGGAGGAAAGAGAGCCCTGAATAAGAAAGCAAGCTGGCAGACATTAAGCTTTGATTATCAAGCAATATACCGGAGAGACACGGTGTGTTGGGCAGGAGGGGTCTTGTATTGAATAATACTTGTTTCTGTGTGAATAGAAGCTAAAACACTAGTTCTGAATGTATTACAATGTTATTTGCTGTTGTATTTTCATCAAATGCTTATTTTTTTCCATTGGTCTGTTTTTCCCATGTAAGAGATAAAGAAAAAGAATAACCTCTGAAGTGTAAATCATAAGGTAGTCTATTATTTTTTTTTCAAAAAAATCTGTTCCTTATTAAAAGAGCTTTCTCTTCAAATAGAGTCTTCTCGCTTTCTAACTGAGGAATGAAAAAAAATATATATGTATATAGACAAGGAGAGTAAGAACTGTGAATATAAATAGTTCATTATAGGATCAAACAAATCCAGGAAATTGATTTCTGATCATTAAACAATTTTTGGAATACTTGTCTCAGAATAAGTAAGAATTTTTATTGTTGGACAATGAATGTACCTGGAACCTTTGAATCTGTGAATAGTACTATGATAGCTGGAATGCGATTAAGCAAAAAGGGCTAATTAATGGACTTTTAAGACATGATTTACCTGGATGGGAATACTTTGGGTCTTGATAATTCACTGTAATAACTGTTATTTGCATCCACTAAGTGTACATAGTTACTCGCCTAACTAAGTTCTATGGCTTGTGAGCGTAACGGCTTCAGCCGCACCATTTGCAGGAGCATTTGCAACCATGTGCCAAAAGTATCTCAACCTTTCAAAGTTTTCTGTAACTTGTTATGAAATAAAGAGTTACATTCCCTTGAAATGTGTCTTTCTTGATCATTTTCCTACAGATACGTCCCTTTACTGTTTTGGTGCATATGATCATGTCTTTAGAATTGAAGTGAATTTCTGACCCACATTATCTCACATTTTTCCAATTAAGAAAACTTTCTGTTTTCACAAAAAGTTGAAGAAGGTGGTGGGGGAGGAATTACAGTTTTAAGTACCTGTTATGTGTCTGGAACTTGAAATGCTTTATGTATTAATAATTTGGTCTTTAAAGCAAAGAGTTCTATATGATAGATGGGAAAACTGAGGCCACATATAGGAGATACATTCCCAAATCTTGTATACCTGTAACCTAAAATTAAATTTAGGTACCTTTAGCTGTAAAGACCCTTATCTTTCAATTACACAGAACTACTCTGACTGCAAAGTGATTATTCTTATTCCAACACTAGAGCATGTTTCCTTCACAAAAGAGAAGCAAAGACCTAAAAAACAGCCCACTCCCCTCTGTTTAAATCACAGAAACACTATATGATTCAGTAATAGCCAAATAGCATCCTCTTTCTTATCCCTTACTGGTTATTTCCAAAGTGGATTTTATTTCAGCAGAAATATTTTAAACATATACTAAACATGTTTCAGAAAATACTCCTGATACCCAATCAAAATATAGAGAACTGACTTTTTACAAAACGGGTTGGCAAACCGTGGTCACAGAGGTGGTTATTGGGACCCAGCCACCTTGCTCATCACGTATCATCCACGGCTGCGTTTGCCGTAGTGACAGAGTGGAGCAGGTGCAACAGAAATAAATCAAAGGGCCTGTGAAGCCTATTTATTCTCTGGCACTTTACAGAAAAGTTTTCCAATTTCTGTTTTTGAAGAACTTTACTGTGCTAATTAAAAAGAATCACATTCTAAGAGTGCATTTGCTTAATCCTTTTTTTTTTTGTTTGAATTTTAACTTTAAAAGGAAGAGGCCTTGGTTGAAGAGAAGTTTTATATGAAGTAATGCAATTAACTGCTTTCCACTTTACTTCATATTCTTAACTTATCTCAAAGAGATATTAATCAAAGCTATGCCCTCGTTTTTAGAGTCTGAAAAATTGTAATAAATCTCTCATTAATGAAAACATATCCTTCTTTATAATTATTTCAATATTATTTGAAGTAGACAAAGTAGGTTAATCTAGAGAGAAGGTTGTTGTTACCACTAAAATTGACACAAGATGAGTTAAGTAAAAGAAAAGTGATAAATGCAAATATTAAAGTCATTTTAATGATTTCCCCTCGAGGCAGCATAAAGTATGTTTTCTCATTAAAATTGTTTGTGTCAATATAAAATCTTGCTTCTAACGACATTTTTTGCAGCACTAAAATTCAAGCAGCCCTTTATGAATAATTTCATTGGAATAAATATTTAATTCATCTAGCACATTACTCATGTGCTTCCCCTCTGCATTTAAATATGTGCATTTCAATTATTAAATTTTATATTTAAAATAGTCACAGCAAGTATTTTGCTACAAATTCTAGCAAAATATTTATTCTGAATAAAATGAGAGTTTAAGATATTATAGTGCTATAAAGTAGGTACATTTAGTCATGATATAGTCAACGTTTACTACAAATCAAATATCTGAATATTGAATCAAGTCACTACTAAAATTTTCTTACATTCATACTAAAAATTAGATTTTCAATTTTTAATTTATTTTTAACTGCATACCTTTGAATCATCATGCTAAAATTTCAATTCTTCTTACCGGCTTGTCTTTTGACAAGATTACTATCATAATAAAAAGTTGAAACTTTGCAAATCTCTCCTTACACCAGCATTACTGATAAATATTCGCATAGTGTTTTACTGTACAGTCATTTCTCTGTTAATGATCTCAGCTGGCCATTGTCAAATCCTATGGAACAGGAGGGACCGATATGAAACAATCCATTTGACAGACAAGAAGCCAGAGAGCAGAGAGCTCGGGTGACCTACACAGCATGACACATGTCAAGCTCAAGTGTTCCACTTATAAATTCCGTGTTTGCAACATAAACCCCAGGTCTTAAGGCATATTATAAAACAATTCAAACCATTTATATTGCATGCATAATCCCTCCCATCTTCCATGGTGTTGTCTCTTTAAGGATGAACCAGAAAGGTGCTGTCAGCCTGGGTTTCAGTCATGGCCCCAGCAGAAGAATGGGATGCTCAAATCCTTTTTTTTTTTTTTTTTTTTGAGACAGGGTCTCTCTCTGTTGCCTGGGCTAGAGTGCAGTGGCATCATCATAGCTCACTGCGACCTCAAACTCCTGGACTCAAACTCCTGCCTCAGCCTCCCGAGTAGCTGGGACTTCGGTATGCACCACCACGCCCAGCTAATCTTTCTGATTTTACTAGAGATGGGTCCCACCCTTACTCAGGCTGGTCTCGAACTCCTGACCTCAAGTGATCCTCCTGCCTCAGCCTCCAGGAGTGCTAGGATTGCAGGTGTGAGCCACCGCACCTGGCCGAAGTCCTGGAATTTGAGGAGGGCACACTATACAGAAGTCCAGGAAAGAGTTAGGAAAACCCCCAAGGACCTTCCAGAATCCTGAAACTAATTACTGCAGGAGGAGCTCAGGACGAAGGACCCACGGGGAGGGAGCAGTTGCAGAAAGCTACAGAGAAGTAGCTGTGGGCAAACGGACACCCAGAAAGTGTGGCCTTCCTCCGCTAAAGGACACAGGCGGCCGGGGCTAGCCCTGCCGAGGGGCCCTGTGGAGCCAACATCCCAGGGACAGCACTGCCCTTCCTTGCTCTGCTCCTGTGCCAGGGCCCCACTGCCACTCTCCAGCTGGAGGGGTGTTGATCTCATGCACACAGGTCAGTTTCCGGGGCACGAGCAGAGAGCAGAAGGGTGAAGAGCAGATTTGCAGGGCGATATGCGAATACTCAGAGCGCTGTTTGAAGATATTGTTGGGATTCAGAACTGATTAACGATAACATACTTTGTGGCCACGTATTTGCTTTCTTCCTACCTGAAAACCAGGGGCAGCGGCAGCCCTGGCCACACTGAGCTCTTGCCTCCTGGTGCAGGGCCAGGAAACAGGCAAGCCTCACCTGTGCCTCAGAGAAGATTGTTCTTTGTCCCTCTATCCTGCTTTCTCCGATACTGGCAGATAAAATTTTTGCCACATGAGTGCAGTAAATTTCTAGACATGTTTGTTCTAAGGGCCAAAAGCGAATTTACTAGATTTCTTAAATTGACATTGTTGCCGAAATTCCCCTTAGTATGTTTTTTCTTTGTCTCCATTGTACATCTCTCTCAATTTTTTTTTTTTTTTTTGATAATTTGACCAGAGAAAGAAAAGCTGAGCCGAGACAAGATTGGGGTGTTCCCGGCTCTTCTTGCTGAGATGACAGTGATGAATGTGGCATACTTTCTGACTTGGAAGAGTTTAGAATCAAATGAGAAAATAAATAGTAAGCAGAAAAACACGAACAATCTGATATGCACTATTTTGAAGAAATAAATTGAGAGGCGTACAGGTGAACTTAATCCAGGCTTAGCTGATCAAAAGCTAAATTGAGATGTAAAAGATTAACAAACAAAAGATTATTAGGAGTTAACCTAATAACTTTAACTGAAGCAATGGTGTGGTGGGAAGCAAGAGAATATTCTGGAGTATAAGAAGTCTGTGATGATTTTTATTTCAGTGATTTTTTCTCCTCTTTCGTATCTCAAAGTTAGTATTCATTATTTTTAAACGTATTAATATTTGAGCATTCTGCAGTATGTTGATACAAAAAACTCCTTTAAAACTGTATTTACCTTAGCAAAGGACTCTATGTTCCCTAAATTCTTAAATTCTTGACAGTAGCCATTATCCATGATCACTACCCACCCTCTCAGACTCTGGGCACCTCTTGGCCAGTGCTCACCAGGGAGAGCGTAGCAAACTACACACATTGTGTTTAAGCGCTTATGTAAAGGAATATGAATTGATTGCTACACTGTAATTTTCTTGTCTCTATGTAAAATGAAGTCTTAAGGGAAGGAACTGATTTCACATGAAATTGTAAAAATTGTTTTAAATTGCATGACTTATCTGCAAGCTTGTTTTATGTATATAGATGCTGGGTCAAACTATGCAGGCAGGTCATTTCTTGAAGGGGCCCCTTTTGCTCCCACCTGTACTCTTACTTCAGTGAATACTGTCCTATACCTGACAGATATCACAGAGGATAAACGCAGAGTCCCTTCTCATTTTTACTTGTGTCTTGACACTAAAACGGAAAGTTCGGTGCATTTCATGAGACAGTTTATGGAAAGTTCTAGAATTAATAAGATGACCATGCATTTCAGCTTAAATCTGATACAATTTATTTCTCACCTTGGTGTATATTTGTTCGCTTTTTTTCTATGGAGGCACACACACAACTCCCCCACCACCACCAAGTAAGAGAACAATCATTACTTGGTACAAATTGGAGTCAGACAATGCATACTGAGTTTTTACCAGGTGCCCAGAATTTCTTACAAAACCATAATCAAGTATGGATCAAAATGTATCGATACTGTCGACTGGCCCTGCAATGGAACATTGGCTACCTGAGCACACCACGGTTAGTTCAACTCTCACGTAGCCACCCTTGACAAATAACTGGAGTGCAGGGGACTGAAGGTGGCCCTGAATTAACTAGAGTCGGAATAGGAGACAAGCTTTTCCACGAGGACTTGTGAGCGTAGCTTTTGATAATGAAAAATGTACGGGGGATAAAAGACAACATGACAGTAAGAAAAAGTGATAACAGCCACTGCACAATATGTACCTGGCATTGTCCTAATAACTTTATTTTTTTTTTCTTTATAACATTACTTTATTCAGTTTAATTATTGAATCAAGCATTTCCATAGATGGTTAGATCATCATTTTTTTTTTTTTTTTAATCCTTGCAACATCCGTGGGAAGTAGCTACTATTATTATCTGCAGTTTACATAGGAGAAAACTGAGGCAAAATGTGGTTGAGATACTTGCCCCAGGACACAGACAGAGTGAGGATTAAACCCACCAGCCTGAAAAACTGCTCATGTGAGCACACCAGCAAACCACCTCTCCACAGTCCTGTCTCTACACACTCGGCCCACGCCCTAAAGCATTAACTGGCCTTGGAGCAAAGGGTCAGCAGAACACCCAAGTCCAATATGGGATTAAAGGCAGAAGATTTAATTACGAGTCTGACAAACTGGAGAAACGAGATTATTTACTTTAATCCATATAACTGGAAAATCAAAGGCTGCAGGTTAAATATCCTAGCAGAAGATTCAGGGATGAAGAGGGAAAAATAGGCACTCTCTAAATGGAATCTACAGAGTCGATGTTTTCAATTCTTTTGTTAGTTAAAATCACCTCCACAATAATACAGTAATCTGTTATATATCCAAAAGAATTGAAAGCGTGAATGTTTGCAGGCGATATTTGCTGCAGTATTATTCACAATATCCAAGCTATGGAAGCAACCCAAGTGCCCAACATGAGATGAATGGATCAAGAAAATGTGGTGGATACGTACAACGGAATATTACTCAGCCTTCAAAAAGAAGGAAATCCTGTAACATGTTATAACACACAGGAACCTTGCTAAGTGAAGTAAACCAGTCACAAAAAGACAAGTACTGCATGATTCCACTTATATAGATATCTAAAGTAGTTAAACACACAGGACAGAAAGTGGAATGGTGGTTACCAGAAAGTGGGCAGAGAAAATGGGGAGTCGTACAATAATGAATGTAGAGTTTCTGTTTTCAAGATGCAAAAGTTCTAGAGGTATGCTGCACAACAATGTGAATATAGTTAACACTACTTAAAAATGGTTAATATGATAACTTTAGTGTTTTTACTATAATATGTGTCAGATAGATAACTCCTTTGCAGACTGGATCTAGACGAATGCAATCAGTTACAGTCATTACAGTTACAAAACTTCCAAGCCTTGTTATGTAGTGAAAAAGAGAAGCAACTTTGAAATTATGCAGAATGAGAATAAAATCCTAACTCTCCCCTTATTTTGTGTGACCATAGAAAAATCACTTAAACTTCTAAGCCTTTTTTTTTTAAATCTAGAAATTGGGGCTATTATATATTACAGATGATTTAATAAAGATAACTTTTATGGAAACAAAATTAAGTTTATGCCACTTTGCAAGTGCTTCAAAATTGTTAGCATCCGCTTCTGATACATATGTGAGGTGAAAGGCTCATGAAAGGGAGATTTCTCGAAATAATGACTTTTGAATCTAGAGAGTAACAGGAAGCAGCGCTAGTGTTGCAGTTGAAAAGTGATTCTGACTTTGGAAGCCCAGGTTCTAGCCCAGCTCCCTTAGTTACTGACCATTTGGCGCTGGGGAAA
>CM052449.1:1883161-1917969 GCA_028533085.1 Varecia variegata | reverse complement strand
CGACACAGAACTCCAAGACCTTTGGGGTTTCCTGAGTGCTAGGAGCATTTGACACAGAGCGCCGAAATCACTTGGAATTTGTGGGTGACAAGAGCATCTTTTCTACTAACAAGGGGATTCTCGGGGGGCTCCTGTGTGAGGATGCATCACCAGAAAGACTAGGACGTGATTATAAGCTGCGGCTTTTAGCTCCACCTTCCGTTTTCCAGAGAGGAAAGAGGGGCTGGGAATGGAGTTAATAATCAGTTGTGCCTACCCGATGAAGCCACCCTAATCCCTGAGCTATGGGGCTCAGGGAGCTTCCAGCTTGGGGAACACATCAAGTGCTGGCAGGGTGTCACAGCCCAACTCAGCAGGTATAGAGCTCCTGTCCTTGGGACACTTCTAGATCTTGCCCTGTGTACCTCTTCACTTGTTTGTTCATCTATATCTTTTATTATATCCTTTATTAATAAACCACAAAGTGTAAGGAAAGGGTTTCCCCGAGTTCTGTGAGTCGCTCTAGCAAATTAATCAAACCCAAGGAAGGGAGAGCCGAATCCCTGATTTATGGCCAGGAGGTCAGGGTAGGTGACAACCTACCACTTGAGATGGTGCCAGAGTGGGGGGCAGTCTTGTGTGCCTGGACCCTTGACCTATGGAACCTAGTGATATATCCAGGTAGCTAACGTCAGAATTGAATTTAATTAGAGACACTCAGCTCGTGTCTGCTGGAGAATTGTCTGGGGCGGGGTGTGGGAAAACACTCCCACACATCTCGTGTCAAAAGTGTAGTGCTGAGGGATTGTGTAAGAAAGTGGGAAAAATACTTTGGTTTTTCTATCTCTATTAACAGAAAAGCCATTAAAAAAGTGAAATAGAAAAACCACTCACAAACCAAGCAAAAATAAAGATAACTCACGTAACCAAAGTTGGAAAGGTAAGGAAGATAAAATGTCAGAGAAAGACTTGAGGCATCTGAGAATACTTTGTACGATTACCCAGGAGTAACAAGGCAATGTGGAATATCCGAGATTGACAGGAGAGAATTATCTGCAGTAGCAGCAGCAGTGTGAAGCCAGGGGAAAAGGCACGCGAGCCAGAGAAATTGAGCAGTGAATGATTGCAGGATTCCAACAAACAGAATAGAAACATTTTTAAAACCACTCAATTGGACTCTAACAGAAAATTTCTTTTAAAATATGAGAAAAAGAAAAACCAAGAAAACTATAGCCCTGTTGCAGTAATGTGGATAAGCAATGTATTCTTATAGAAAACTCAAGCAAATAAAATTCAGCACACAGACTTCCGTGCCTGACAGAGAATATTACTAGCAACATATCACCGTGATCTTCTGAAATGACAATCCAAGAGTGTGATCAGCAATACCTCACAAAGATCACAAAGATGCAGCTTCAGAGAGCATTTTCTGGTTGCTAGATGTGCATTTCCACAGGCTGAATATTTAGTAAGACATATCACACACGTGGCCATTTGAAAGAATATTGTTAGCTCAAGGACTTAGAAACAATATTATAGTAATAAATGTGCTCATATATAAATATACTTTTAATATTTCAAGGAAAATAACAGTTAAAAAGTGATATATTCAATATTTCTTTTAGGCAATTTTACCGTTATTGAGGAAATTACGAATCAAGCAATGTAATGAAAGAATATGTACTAAGGGGCTTTCAATAAATGATCTTTGCAATTTATAAAAATTAATTTCAAACTGAATATCTAAGCTTACACAATCTTTAATTTTCTTTCCCATTAGAAAATTTCAGGCAGTGTATTTTTTCACAGCTGGCTTGAAAAGCATGTGAACTGTTTTAATAGAATTCTACTGTTTGAAAAATTCCTGGCTGGAGATGAGGGTAGGATGTGGAACCACATCAAGAAGAAAATCTTTGTAACATGTGCTTAAATAGTGACAACGTTTGACACATTTTTTTTTTTATTTCCAGTAGTCTCCCTGTGAAGTAGCTATTTTAAAATTATATATTGAAGATTTTAGTACTGGAGTTATCTGTTCAGTTCATGTTATTGGTAAATGCCAGAGTAAATTGTGAACTTAGATTAGGCTGGCAGCAAAACCCATAACCATTTTCCTTTCTCTAAACCACATAATCTTTCATGTGATATTTACCTCAAATCAGAGTGTGTGTGTGTGTGTGTGTTTGAGAGAGTATGTATGTAGACATCCTTCTTTTATTTGATATGGAGAAATGTAAGAGATGTGGTTACCTTTTTAAAAAGCAAAATAAATTAACAAGTCAATCACAGAACTACCAGGAATGGTGGTTGTCAATGTGAAATAGTAATATAAACATAATGGATTATTTTTTCTAAATGATATTGTTTTAGAACAATATTTTATTTCCAAATTACTGAAATGCCAAACATAAACTTACCATCATTTCAAAAGTACATTAACAAGGTAATAAATCGAAGCCAAATTGCCCTTAGGATTAATGAGAATAGCTATTAATGAAATAATGCTTTAAGAAGTCATAAAAATAACAAGCACTTTTAGCATACTTTGGGCTTTCTAATAAACTGTGAAAATGGAAATAATTAACATGTGTATAATAATCACAAAATACTTGAGGAATCTCACTATTGTTTAATTCCTATTTAAGTAAATTGCAATCTGGCCAGGTGCAGTATCTCATGCCTATAATCCCAGTACTGAGGTAGGCTGAGGCATTAGGATTGCTCAAGGATGGCCAGGAGTTTAATACCAGCCTGGGCAGCATAGCAAGATCCCATCTATACAAAAAATAAAATTAAAAAAAAAAAAATCAGCCAGGTGTGGTGCTACTCAGAAGGATGGCTTGAGCCCAGGAGTTCGAGGTTACGGTGAGCTACTGCACTCCAGCCTGAGTGACAGAGTGAAACCTTATCTCTTAAAAAAATTAATTGAAACATAAATATGATTTTTTTTGCCAATGGCTTTTTTAGTTGTCACAAGCCACCAAAAACAAAGAAACAAAAATACTGGACTCAGCATTTTTTTTGCCTCCATCAGCTTGTTCACTGATTACTTCTAATTTTCAATTCTTCTGAATATAAAATATCTTCACTAAATGTTCAACAGTGAATTTCAATAGACATTTACCCAAGGGTATACTAAGTACTTTCAAGTTTTAAAATGTTTTCTGTTTTGTTTGTTCGGTGAAACTCTGACTGTATTTCTACTAACAGTAATATCTGGCATGTATTATACCTAATACTCTTATAGAAACCAAGAAAAAGGCTCAGTTAGAGCCAAAACAGAGCACTATCCATCTACTATACTCAAATCAAATATATCACTCCAGTTCCCATTTACCAGTTCCAGCACAGTTGGATACAGTCCAAAAATTTGAGTCGTATTTTGAAAATCTGAATCAAAAGTCCTTCCAATACCTGAAAAACCATCTGTTACTTATTTCTGTTTCATGAACTTCTTCCAGACACAGCACGATGTCTATTAGCACTAAGAATTTGAGTAGGAAACACTTGGAGTCATAAGAACCAACTTTCAAAATTAGGAACCATCAGACAATTTTAAATACAGTTGAACTCATCTCAACAGAGGATAAATATTTTTTCGTTTCTGTTACTGGATTCCAAACTATAGGAATATATTATCCATCTTTTTAATGGGATCTCTTTGAAGGAAATACTAGAAGCACATCCTATGAAGGAATTTCTTCCTTGATGCCTGTCCAGTGGTGAGGTGCATGGGAAGATGTGGGTTGTGGTGTTGGGTTCTCCAAGAAAGAGAAGACAACATGGGAATAGTTATGCAAGAGGTTTATTATGGATAATGGCCAAGAAGGATGAAGAAAAAAGGGCCAGAGAAAACAGGAAGAGCCTCAGACTGTGATGGGTACCCAACCCCTGTGAAGGAAATACAGAAAGAATTGTGTAAGAAGATTCTGGGACTGCAGCACAGCACAAAAAAAGTTTGGCAAGGCCAGGAGTGAGTCCTCAAGCGAATTTACCTGTTAGAGAAGTGCTGAGTCTTAGTCATGTCCCTGAACCTCGGTCCTCACCATGCTCAGTCATTGGCTGAGTACAACTTGTGTGTCCTTAGCACAAACATTTTGGTAGATTCAGAGGGGCAGCAATTAGGGTTACAGGTCAACTATGCTTCCCACAGAAGATCTGGGTTGGGTGTTATTGTGGCCTCCACATACAGGATTCAGCAAAGTTTCTGAATGAAAGGTTTAGTGAGCCATATAGCTTATTACTTAATTTCTCAATTACATAGCTTTGATTTTTCCTTCTCCTCACCTTCAATGGTAGACCATTCAAGTCCCCTTTGTCTACAGAGCATGGAGATAACAAATTGTTGATGATTGCAGGTGCTTCTCTGCATTCCAAAGCAGACTGGATAAGAATGTTTTGGAACACATTTCTCTAATATCCGTGGTCAAAAAAGAATGTGGAAATCTCCTACACCACCTACTTTAGAGATGTCGACTGCACCTGCCACCTCCTGGACTCCTCCAAATACAGATATTGGGAAACAGAAATGACTTCCTGGTCCAAGGGAAGCTATTGTTTTGAATAGCTTACAATCCAGGATGATATTTTTTGTGTGGAAAAAAATCTTTGCAGTCTAATTCTTAGCTTAGAAACTCTGAATTGGGAAACATACAGAAAATTATGTATTCAACAATTAATACTGAAAATATAAGATCATGATCCAGAAAAACATCCCTTGTTGGGCACCTTCTAAGCACTACTGCTTTGAGAACAGAATGCAGAACTATGTAACATGACTATACTTCTTGTCTCATAATACTCCACCTTCATCTCCCTCTACTTCTTCTCTAGGTTCACCGGCCTTCTATTTTTTTTTTTTTTAATACACTCAGTTTATTTCCAACTCTGGAACTCTAAATATCTTGCTTCTTCAACAATTTCCCCGGTACGCCAACACCTCTTAAGGCTCACTTCATATACTCAGGGCCACATCTCTTATTCCAGTCCTAGGTTCAGGGAACACTTATATACAGTTTCAGATGTATACAGGGACTTCAAGATGATAGTCCCTTCACCTCAAAGTTTCGACTTCCACCATTCCCTTTCTGTTCTGGAGCTTTTCCCACACAATGGCATGGGAGACGGGCGCCCAAGTAGCATGCACACAGGTGCAGCCTGGAAGTTCTGGCCATAAAAAATGTCTAAGTGAACTTCTAACCAGTGTAGAAAGGGAAATAATGAATCAATAGTTCTTCCTATGGTATCTCAGGTGGGAAATCATGGGACACATCCTACACTTTCCTCAAAGGCCTTGGCAAGAGTAAGTCCCAATTGCTCATGGCCAAGACCAATTCCTCCTTTCTTTATGATGTTCCCTGGTCTTTCAGGTACCTGGAAGATGTTTATGTAATATTTTGGAGATAACATGATGAGCTTTTCTGGGTACATTTTAATTTTTGAAGTACTGATACATTTAGGCATAAGTGCTCTAAACCCAGCTAAAAATGTGGGACAGTAGACAGAGCTGAATAAGGCTGTTAATGCAGTAATCCTATTACATAAGATTCTGCACAGATATATACAGCTAAGGAAATAATTGTTCATAAAGTATTTATATGCATACTCAGTTAATATTTAATTAATTGCTTAATTCCTCATAGTCTGTAGAAATAAAATGTTTATATTTTAAATATTTCTATTTACTATTTTAGATGTAAAACATAAGGGACCAAAAGATAATGAAGCTTTTTATTTTAGAATATCTGATGTTTCTATACAGTCACAGCAGGAAATAACTCATTATGGTTTATCATTAATTAAATGCCTATGAGAAACAATGAACTCACTAGAGAAATCAGTCACAAGGTCTAACTCCTCTAAATAGTGCACTACAAAATATTATTTAAATGGCATAGTAATAAAAATAATGATATGAGTAGTTAAAAGTGAGTCAAAACCAATACATTTCAGTAACTTGGTCAGAGGCATCCCGTGCTTTTTACCTTATAGTAACTGTATAGCTATATAGCGTGGATTTTCCTATTAAAATATCAGTGTTCTAGCTAGAAAACTGGAGAATACTAGTATTTACCTCATAGCAAGGTTCTAAGTATTTATTATGGTACATAGCACACATTCAATTAATGTTATTTAATTCCTTTCCTCCTCATTATTCTCTTTCTTCCCTAAATATTCTTGTTATTAATATCTTAGAAACATTTTCACAACAATCTCTTTATCGTTAGTGTATTATTTATGTTATGCAATTATTACATTTTAGAATTTATAAACTGCTTCTATACACATTGTATCAATTCTGAATCCTGTCAAAACTTGGGTTTCCCAAGGACAGAACTTTGCTTCCTGTAAGTTACTTCTCATTGTGTGAGGTACTTACTGTTGTCTTCCATGGAAGGTTTCTTGGAATACAGCAGTCCTTATGGCATTACGTAAATCAATGAATTTTGGTCTTGTAAAAAGGAGGTCAACTGGCTAATATTTATTAGTTTCATTTTGCAGATGAATAATTACTTTGGCTTCAAGTCTATTTGTCCTTTTTCTTATTGTAGATTGTCTCTTCTCCCTAAGACTTTTCTGAGTAATCTCCTTACCCTTGTCAAGTATCATCTCTGAGTAAGAACTCTCCTGAGGAGGGACATAAAATTGCCATCATAGATCAATTCAGGTTGGCCTCCAACCTTCAATCACACCGTGGGATCTAGCATCTTAGCAAATAGAGATCAGCCTTTAGAATTATATGTAGCTAGGTCTGTAGCCAGCAACTATTCCATAAAAGCTGCATAGACTTTATCAAGTAACATACTTTATCTGATACTCACTATTATCATTTGTAAAATGAGTATAAACATTGTACTAGTAAGGATAGACCAGTGCCACTGAACAATCCCAGACTTTGAGCAAGAACTGTTTGTTTCTCACTTCCATTGCCTGGGAGCCCTGCTCATTATAGCTGCTCAGAAACCCATGCTGACAGAATAGCCACCATTCAAAGGTTGCCTGTCACTACACAAATGGTAGAAAAATAAACTCTAGAGAACTGGAAATATGATAAACAAAATTGATGACTACCATGACCATCTCTACTTTGCATGATTTTCTAAATAAAAATTGGAGATAATGTAGGTAAATGATATATTTCTACACCTAGTCTATCACAATTTTCCAATAAATCACAAATATAGCCCCTCTTCAACTAAAAACATCATCTCCCCTAGCCCGTCTGCAATGCCATTCCTTTGGATTCAGCAACAGATGAGAGACATTGTCTTTGGAAATGTCTCTGTAAAGTACTCATGCACCGCTTTATAAGGATGGGAAGTTTTTAGGGCGTCTTTACTTGCTTCCTTCTGCTACCATGGGTGAGCTTATCTGAACTATAGTATCCACTTCCTTTGTGTGTATTTTAGTATTTACAAGGCGCTTTAGGAGACCTTAATTTATTTAATCTTCACAATGCTCAGAGACACCCAAAATGTATCACTAGCCCCACTGTATAGTTAGGAATGTAAGAGCTGTGTTCTGAAAGTAAAAAGCAGCAGCAAAATGAGATCAAAAATTGGAGCCTTTTCATGTATACTTCCAGAGCTCTTTCTGCCTCAAAACCATTTCTCTCTGATTGGTGAGCTCTCACTTTGGCCAACCCAGATATCTAGCCCTGTGGGATATAAGGAAGGAGAGAGAGGGTTCTTTCTAAGAAAAGGGACTGGGCACATGAGGACAAATGCCCTTTAGATAAAGGATATCTGAGGTCAGTAAGCCTGGTAGGCAACAAGGGAACAGAGGGGCAAAGACACTGAAGGTATTGAGAAGACCCCAAAGGCAATCACAGCAACAACAAAAATAAATAAATGGGACCTGATTAAATTAAAAAGCTTCTGCACAGCCAAGAAAACTATCATGAGAGCAAACAGACAACCTACAGAATGGGAGAAAATATTCCCATGCTACATATCCGATAAAGGGCTAATAACTAGGATCTATATAGAACTCAGGAAAATCAGCCAGAAAAAAAAAAAAAAAATCAAACAACCAGATCAAAAAGTGTGCAAAGGACATGAACAGAAACTTTTCAAAGGAAGACAGACTAATGGCCCACAAACATATGAAAAAATGCTCAACATCACTAATCATCAGGGAAATGCAAATCAAAACCACAATGAGATATCATCTAACTCCAGTGAAAATGGCTTTTATCAAAAAGTCCCAAAACAATACATGCTGGCGTGGATGCGGAGAGATAGGAACACTCGTACACTGCTGGTGGGACTGCAAACTAGTGCAACCCCTGTGGAAAGCAATATGGAGATACCTCAAAGAGCTAAGTAGAACTACAATTTGATCCAGCAATTCCATTACTGGGCATCTACCCAAAGGAATAAAAGACATTCTATAAAAAAAAACACTTGCACTCAAATGTTTATAGCAGCACACCATGGAGTTCTACTCAGCCACAAAACAATGGTGATCTAGCTCCTCTTGTATTTTCCTGGATAGAGCTGGAACCCATTCTACTAAGTATGTATGACAAGAATGGAAAAACAAGCACCACATGTACTCACCATCAAATTGGTATTACCTGATCAACACTTATTGCACATATAGTAATAACATTCATGGGGTGTCGGGCAGATGGGAGTGGGAGGAGGGGATGGGTATATTCACACCTAATGGGTGTGGGGTGCACCGTCTGGGGGATGGACACGCTTGAAACTCTGACTCGGGGGACGCAAAGGCAATATATGTAACCTAAACATTTGTACCCCTGTAATATACTGAAATAAAAAATTAAAAAAACCTATTACTATTGTTACTGTGAATTTGTTTTTATTATTGCTATTATTGCATAATTATTAAATGGTACATGGGGATACAGACTAAATTTATTATACTACATGTGATAAATTTAATTACTAAGTCAGATTTATGCAGTGAAGAAATTCAAAACCACTTTTTTATATTCAGTAATTGCACAGGAAGAGTAAGGATATAAAGAGATTGTTAATGTTGACATTTTATACAGTACAAAATAACATTTTATTACTATGTATTTTTGAAGAAGCTTTTAATGAGAAAAAGCTTTTAATGAGAAGACGCTCTGAAGTTTTATCTGCTCCAAATACTCAGGACAGTGATCATGCTTATTTGGGGAAAAAATGCAGCTTATTTATTATAGTTACAAATCAAGACATAAACTTATACCTTGGAATATGTTCTAGGCTTGCTAATCTTTGCCAGCTGAGAAGAAAACTTTAGCCAACGTGTTTACACATAATATATCCGGTCAGCATGCAGATGCCCCATCAGAAATCAGTATGGGGATGGGGCAGACAAGAAAAGGGTCTCGGCCTGGGCGTTTATACGACAAAGGTTTGAGAAACTGGCAGGACCCGGACCCGGAACGCGGCATCCACAGGTGTGGAGTAAAGGACATTTGCTCCGATTCCTGTTCACTAAATACAGACCTACGGGCGCTGGTCTGGAAGGTGGCACCTACCGCAGAAGGCTCTAACTAAAAACAGAGGGACGGTGAGACGGAGTCCCACTGGGGTCACAGTCGAGTCCTCTCCACCCTGGGGCAGAGGCTGATGAGGGTTTAACAAGTTGCTGCAGCTTACACCAGGTTCAGGATGAGATGAGCACTCACTCAAAACTCCACAGCACAACTCTCATCTCACGGCCTTTGCACACTTGGCAGACAGCAGGAAATGAGGAGCAACTCGACTCAGGACTGGGACCTCTACGTATCCATTTTGGATAATGGGATTAAAACAAACAAACAAAAAAACCAAAATACAGCCTCTATCCTCCATTGCATCTGAAGGCCTTTAATAGGCCACCAGGGTCATTTTGATTGGCCTGCAGGCAGAAGGAATTCGCATCTGTCGGGCTTCATTACTTGGGCAGCTCAGCACAGGCATGAGGAGACACAGAACATCAAGCACTGTGATTACTTTCCTTCTTCATGAACTAATGACATTGGATCTTTACGAGAGAATATGCTCTTAACATTCAGACAAGATCCACCAGCAAAAGGAGGGTGAATATCTCTGCTTGTAATATCTCTGTTCATCAACTTAACAAATAATAATTAAGCACCTAAGTACCAGGCATGTTTATCGGTGCTAGAGTTAAAGCTGTTAAAAAAAATAGCAGCTTACATTCTAGCAAGGCAACTTCAATTTCCCTTTCCCTTTCTATAACCCAGAAAAATAATTTATTTTACAATCAGAAATTCCTCATAGATATGTTTTTGTGGCGAGATCAAGAAACACTGAATTTTCATGATTTCCTACAAGGTTTTGAGATATCATTCCCTAGATACATAATCAAATATGAATTTTGCTGTTAACAATTTATGCAAAAATTTTATTCCAACTAACTGTGCCAGGTTATCCTGAAAAAGCCTATTGAAGTTTTGAAGTTAAAATAGCGGCTTAGTTCTGTTAAGATCTCAATTGTAGATAGTTCAGTTCATCATGTCTTCTATTCATAGGGCAAGTATATCATCAGCCTTTAACAAATGTTCTCTCTTATTTTATGTTTTATTTATTTCCCTGCTTTTATCTTTTTCACACAAATACCACCCTTAATAGACTCATACTTTCGTCTATGATCGTGGAAATACATGGATATTTAGAAACATAGACAGTATTGTTAGGTGTGTGTATATGCTATAAATACATATTAAAATAAATAAATTTTTTAAGACTTATGCAGTCATTAATATTTGCTAGGCATGCTTCTGAAGTGTTTTTGATATATTCACTTAACTATTACAACAGTTTTCTAGAGTTGGCACTTCTGTTTTCATTCCCACGAAGAGGAATTTGTACAATTATTTTGTCACATAATATTCAACCCTTGATGTTTATGTGATGTTTGCCAGCTTGTCTGAGGCCGCATCACTGTGGTCATTTGCACTTTTCTAGTTAACGGTGAGCTTATCTGTCTTTCTATGTAGTTTTGGCTATTGGGGTTTCTTTTTCTGTAAATAGACTTTTACATTTTTTGTTCCTTTCCTAATGGGTTTAGTGCTTTTTGTTTATTTGAAGTAGTTTCTTAGACAGTCTAGATATTAATATAGAGATTTCTTTTTACACTATTTAAATTTCTTTTTATTTATTCATTTTTTAAATCAACAGTTTGAGTGTTACCCAGTCTAGTCACAGTCACAATCAAATTGTAAGCAAATGTCCTGAGTGGAACCAAGAAATTCGGTGAAATCTAAATAAACACAGATTATCAAGATTGAAACCTAAAGAATAATGGCAACAAAAGCAAATTCACAACACAACACAATGTTAGTGAAACTAGGCTAACATACTACATCAAAAAGTATTGTAAGCATAGCAACCCAGCAAAGAAGCCATTGGTATCCTCAGTTTAATAACAATCAAACTGTAGGGTTAGTAACTGAATGTCGATATTACTTAGGAAAGGTAGGATGCAGTGGTTCCCAAATCCTCATTTTCACAGAAGGAAAGAGTGATTTTTATGGATTTAGTTTTTTGCCAACACTTTCAGAAAGACTGCCTCTCTACATCCTACATTGGTCAGATTTTGTGATTACTATTTATGTGTAGAGAACAAAATAAATTATCAACACATGAGTAAAGAAGAACTCAAGAACTTCTTTGCCACTTGCCACTCCTTCCTCTCTATAAATGTAAATGCCCAAGTGTTTTTTGGCCCATACATACAAAGGTGTATTGGCAAAATATAACAGAAAACAAAATCTTTTGCCAATCCAGAAAACCTATCCATACACGTAGTAAAGAAAGAAAACAATTCTATTATTGAGAAAGCATCAAACCATAAAATAATCACATCCCAAGCAGTCTACGAGTTTTCAAAGACAGAAAGAAATCTCATCGTTGTATACAGCCAAGCTATGAAACCTGTTACACGCACGTTCTTAAGATAAATAGTAAATAGTCCTCAAGTAAGAGGATTGAGAGCACCATTTGCCGCACAGAACTTATCTTCAACTCAACTGAAGGGTTTCAAGATGTTTTTCATAATCTGTGAGAGCAATTATTATTCTCCTCTTTTACAGATAAGGAAATTGAGGCACAGAGAGAAATAATAACCCATGATAGCCTGGTTCTGAAGTCTAGATAATTAGCCACTACGATACCCTGGAATCTTTATCTATAATTCATTTCTTTCTCTCTCTCTCCACTCCCCAGTACCTTTCACCTTTCCTCAAGAAAATTTTGATAACACTTTTAATTCTGTAAAACACTAGTAGATACTTTACTTTCAGACACACGCAAACTTGATTTTCTGAAGAAATCAGATTGCTCTGACAACCAAAGCCTGCTTTGAATGTTGAGAATTCATGCCTAGTTAATTCTTGTTCAGTAAAACAAAAATTTATACAACCTAAAACAGGAGACAAAGTAATTTTCCCCCACATTCCTTCTTACTGCTCATTATAAAGGTCATGGAATGGCCTCAAAAAATCTGAAATAGTTTATTTCTATCAAAATGAAAATTTTGGTATAAAACAATCATGTCTATGAGCATACAGCTACCAAAGCAAAAATCCTGCTTGCCAAATATATTTTTCCTTATTAAGTCTCCAAGGAGTGTAAATTAACTGTAAGTATTAGGCTAAACATTGAGAATAGCAGAGGAGGATAAGGTCATGGCCATTAGACACTCACAGGCTAATAGGAAAGGTGGGCCATTAACATTCCAAACATTGCTACAGTTACAAACCCTCTTTTGCATTCATTATCTCATTTGATCTTCACTGCAGCTAGTGAAGGAGGTCTTATTTTAATTCTCACTTTGCAGATAAGAAAATTGAGGCTTAGAAAGGTTAATTAATTTCTCCAAATCTATACTCTAAATGAGAGGCTGAAACCAGAACTTCTTTCTAAATCTTATGCTCATTTCTCCCCACAATGACTGCTTAATTCACTAATACTACCATTTAAAATACCAAACCGAAATTTCTACTGTTAAACCAATTACTAAAAAGTATTTTGATTCATTTCCAAGATTTAATTTGCAGAATGTCGGGGACATTTCTTGTTTTGTGCTACACAGCACTCATTCACGTTCTGGTGAAATGCATCCTGGTTTTCACTGGGGTAAGATCTCTAGCTACTTCTTGCAAATGTTGTTAGTGAGCTGCTCAAATGCTCCAAACCTTTTGGTTTGCTGTGTGCTGCAGGCCCGGCGTCTACGTGAATTTGCTTCCAGCGGCCTGCATCCAAGACAGCCCTTCCAGAATCAGGCCTCGGACCCCTGAAGCCACTTGCTCTCATGCACAGAAAGTCTGGAGTTTACCCAATAGTTTAAAAGAGTAAAAAGTAAATTACATACCAGATTTCCCTGCAGGAAAGGGTTGAAGACCTCTCCGTCTGCAGTCTGCTGAACTCGCACGCTAACTCAGCTCCTTCCCTCCCCTCTCCTTTTCTAGTTTCTTCCAGGAATAGTGACTTAATCGCTCGCACATGGATCCTTGTTCTCAGTGTCTACAGCTGGGAACCTCACCTAAGACAGGCGTGGACCACGGGAGCCTGCCCTAAGCCAATTAGTAACTCACATTTTCCCGCTAGAGGTTTGTGTTTAGGATTGGTATCAAATTTAAACCAAGGAGAAACGATGGGATTTCCCTGCGTGTCCTGCACGAGAGAATATTGGCCTTTCATAGGAGAATCCACGCTGCGAGACTGTAAATCTTCATGTCCTACAGCGGGGTTTTTACCTGCTATACAGCAGCACCACAGGCAGAAGAGTCAGGTGGAGTCAGGGTGGGGAAAACAGAGTCCAAGATCACTCACACCTGCACCCCGTTGTGCCCCAAGGCCGCCCTCGCTCTGGACTTCTCACATACCTGAGCCAAAAACAATTCCATTTTGCCCATGCCAGCTTGGCTCAAATTCTCGGAAGAATAAACAACAACTGCTATAAACATTCGGGTGCAGATGTCTTTGTTATAGAATGCCTTTTGTTCTTTTGGGTAGATGCCCAATAATGGGATTGCTGGATCGAACAGTAGGTCTACTTGAATCTGTTTAAGGAATCTCCATATTGCTTTCCACAGGGGTTGCACTAGTTTGCAGTCCCACCAGCAGTGTATGAGTGTTCCTGTCTCTCCGCATCCACGCCAGCATGTATTGTTTTGGGACTTTTTGATAAAGGCCATTCTGTGTACCTACATAATGAGTGCAATGCACACTGTCTGGGGAATGGACACACTTGAAGCTCTGACTGAGGTGGGGGGGGCGTGGGCAATATACATAACCTAAACTTTTGTACCCCCATAATAAGCTGAAATAAAAAAAAAAAAGAACAACTGCTGTTTCATAGAGGAAAACAGCGATGAGCTCTGGAAGCCATTGTGCTTATGAACCAGCAGGTCAGGTTTTCCCGTGGATGGAGGATCAGCAGGGTTGTCCCTGCTCTTCTCCCAGGAGAATATTTCAAATGGAATATTATAGTCAAAAATTTTTGAGCCATTTACTAATACCGCAAAGTTTGAGCTTGATTTTTTCAAAGCATTTCATATGTGCAAGACCATTCCACAGTAAATAGAAAATTCCCATTAGTCAAGAGATACTGTCTTTTACTTCCTGTTTCAAATCTTTAAATAAAAATTATGTATAGTGTTAAAAAATTCACCCAAACTGACTGATAGCATTTCATAAATGAAGTCAAAAGCAAATTTACTAGATTTTAATATTTTATTCATTTACATTTTTATAAGTTTTAAGTTAAGAAAATTTAATAAAAGATACACATTTTACACTCAGCTACTGAAACATAATTGTATATGTAATTAGGGAAAAAGCCATGATATGCCACTGTGATTGTTTATATTATTGATATGATAGTTATTCACAAGCAACTACAACTCTCATATTCACATCTAGAAATGGAGGAACAAAAGATTAATAGTAGGAGAATTTTAATTGTTTTTCTCCTATTATTATTATTTTCATCATTAATTTGCCAAGGAGAAGGGCTAGCTTACTCCATTTGATGTGAATATAATAGATATTTGTTGTGTCTTTAAAATCTCTTTTTAATATAAATGACTTGCCAACCCTCACTAGAGACTCTTTAGTTCTCATTAACTCACACAACTTGTACGTGGCATTGGCAAATTTACTTTCCTGATGTCTCTTCACTATAGGCCCTCCACCCACCCAAGCTTTGCTGAAGCTGCTCACTCCAGCTACACCTTCCTGAAAAGGGGAAACCAACACGAGGTTCAGATAATATTTAGTGGAGAAAGATTGAAAACATTCAGCCTCCTATTAATTATCCTTATTGCAATAAACACTTCCAGGTAAAAGTGAGAGGATATTCCTCAAATCAAGAGCATCTTCCATTTTATTTTTTTTTCCTATTCCTGGGTTAGTTTTCCAAAAACTTTCTCCCAGGGATGTGACCAATGAGGAAATCATGGGCTAAGGAGGATGGAGGTGGAGTTGCTGAGTGTAGTTTCATGTTCTGAGTAAATAACACTTCTTGAGTGATCACCATGAACATGAAGCTTCTATGCCTTGCAACCTTAAAATGGATTGAAGTCATTCAAGTTTATTCTTCAATGGTTGTGGCACCATTATCAAATTTTTTATTCATTGCTCAGTCATCCAAAATATCAGCACATATTTCTTAAGCTACTACTTTGTGCTAGGAACTGTGCCAGCAACTGGGTGTATAGTAGTAAATCAGAAAGTCTTAGGTACTTGTTCAATGCTGCTATCAGTGTGGTCACCTACTCAAAGAAAGTTTGTTTTCCCCAGAATATTATGGGGGTACAAATGTTTAGGTTACATATATTGCCTTTGCCCCACCCGAGTCAGAGCTACAAGTGTGCCCATCCCCCAGACAGTGCACACCGCACCCACTAGGTGTGAATATACCCATCCCTTTCTTCCCCTCCCACCTGCCCTACACCTGGTGAATGTTACTACCATATGTGCACATAAGTGTTGATCAACTAACATCAATTTGATGGTGAGTTCATGTGGTGCTTGTTTTTCCATTCTTGGAATACATCACTTAGTAGAATGGGCTCCAGCTCCATCCAGGTTAATACAAGAGGTGCTAGATCACCATTGTTTTTTTGTGGCTGAGTAGTACTCCATGTATGAGAACTGAATCAAAGACTCAATACCCTTCACAATAGCAACAAAGAAAATAAAATACCTAGGAATATATTTAACTGAGGAGGTGAAAGATCTCTATGGGGAGAAGTACAAAACACTGAGGAAGGAAACAGCAGAGGACGTAAACAGGTGGAAAACCATGCCATGCTCATGGATCGTCACAATCAACATTGTTAAAATGTCCATGCTACCCAAGGTGATCTACAGATTCAATGCAATCCCTATTAAAATACCAACATCATTTTTCGCATATCTAGAAAAACTATATGCTTCGTACAGAACCAGAAAAGACCTTGTATAGCAAAAGCAACCTTAACCAAAGAAACTTTTTGTTTAGAGTAAGTGACCAGGTCACCCCTCTCACTGCTGTCCCTGTCTCTTACAAAGCAAGATAAAGTCCCAGTAAAGGCTCCCTACTGCTGAGGGAAAAGATGCTCTTTAGAGATGACTCTAAGACAGTATTTTACCTTTCCATAATTCCTTTAAAGTGCCCTCTTCTTAAATATACTCTTGAGAACTTAAAATATGTTTGGAATAATAAGAAGAGCTATCCCACCAAAAAAGAAGAAAAGAGAAGCCTGTGGCATTCTCTTCTATAAAAATGCTAATGATGTAGGCCCTTGGTAACGTCACATCCCAGGTGTGCGAGAAGACTTGAGTTGTGTTCCAGGACATGGGTTATAGTTTAGGAGAAGGCAAGGCAGAGATGTGCAGATAGGGGTCACGGACGTTGATTTTCTTTTTCTCTCCTTTATGTGTGGCTGTGCTGATAGCCCTCCTTTGAATTTGTTCAAAGAGCGTGAAAACCCAAGTCTCCTGGCTCGGAATCTCGACTCAGCCTCAGGGAGGCCTTACACTGAGCAAGTTCTTTCCTGTAACCAAAGAGGGTACAGGTGAGGGCAAGTAAAACAAGTAAACAAAGAAACACAGGAGCACCAAATTTTGTGTCAGAAGAGCAAGATCTGTGCCTCGCCTCTACCACTTAATCAGTTGTATGATTTGGCATAATAGACACACATTTTTGATTTTTAATTTTTTCATCTATATACAATAGGAATAAAATATCTACTGCCCAAACTGAATTAATTTTGATGGAAATTCAGTAAGAGGGCAACTATGAAATCTATTTGAATAAGACATGAAGTTCATTTCCAATAGATTTTGGTCTCCATAATCAAAGTGTGTGTGTGGAAAAATTAGTATTAATAGTTAAATGTATAGACTTGGAAATCAGACGGATTCTACTCCTTATTCCCTCTGTGATATTCGGCAGTTTCCTTAACTTTTCAAAACTCACTTTCATCATTAGGAAAACGGTGATAATCATACCTCACAGGGTTTTGGGATATTTCTGTGAACTAATATATGATTAATATAAAGCCTGACACTTAGCATACATGCTCAGTAAATGGCAGCTAGAATTTTTACCTTTCTTGAGAAATGCATACTTATTCTGACTTAATAGAAATGATTTTTAATACCATTAAAGCCCCATATAGTTTAAATATTACATCAAAGTTAAACCAGAAATCCTCTGTGTGCTGCAGAGCTAGGGCACCTTTGGGGCACAGAATCCTATAATCAACCCAATGATGCAGAAAATTATTTCTATCCTTTGATATTATTTGTCATACTGCCACATTCTCAGTCAAGTAGAGGTGACAGAACAAGCTGGACTGTGGTCTTATAATCTACCTCATCATCATGTGTTTGTTCCGTTTGCATCTTGTTAGGCGAAGGACAGTTTGTAACACAAGTGCTTTTTTGTTCTGAATAATGAGAGATTAGCTGGCCCTCTCCTTTCCCAGATTTTCTTCGACCTTGGAGAACACTGTTGCCATGCAACCACATTTTCTTGGTTTAAGCCTCAGGAATCAGAGTTGATTGGCTATAAATCTATAAAGCAGGTTTTCCTTAATAGATA
This sequence comes from Varecia variegata, assembly GCA_028533085.1. NCBI lineage: Eukaryota > Metazoa > Chordata > Mammalia > Primates > Lemuridae > Varecia > Varecia variegata. Next base: position 1,899,930 of record CM052449.1, on the reverse strand, counting down.
GAAGCTAATTGTTGCCACTCTAAATAATAGCGTTAACAAAAATGGAAGCAAATGTAGTCAACCCATTTTAGTGTGTGTTTAGTTCGATGTAAGGGAATCATTCCTTAAATGGCTTATATTCTTTATTTCTGTTCAGCAAAACTGAGAAAATTATATTTTATTTTAAAGTTTTCTTCAGATAATACAATGGTTCTCATTTATTAAACAAAGCTTTCTGGTTTTAGCAGAAATGCTTACTTGTCATTGTTTTATAATTGGCCTTGGCAATAAAATAAGTACATTAAAATGTCTAGATTTCAACAGAATCCTAAGAGAAATGTTCAACTACTTAAAAATTAATTTATGCTCGTAAACTTACACGATGAGTAAGTCTACTCGAGTCTTTTTTTAAAAAAAGTCACATAAGAGAAAAAAAAATGAACTGCCAATCTAAAAAGACAAGCATGATTTTTTCAAAAGAAAGCCAGTAGGGACAAAGGCTTAGGGCAACCAATTATCATTTTCATTAGGTGTAAATCACAGATGTACAAATATACTCATAGACAGACAAATGTACACACTTGCAAATGCCCCTAAGAAGTCTACACACAGACTCTTTCTTTTGCTTTTTATATTTTGAGGAAAATTCTTTCTGACAATTCAAACCAGGTAAACATGTCCTGTTGGATGTCCTACCAAGCCTCAGATTTCCCCTTCCGTAATCCTTATCATACTTGTAATTACCAGTTCTGTGACTGTCTTACCCATTAGGCCAGAAATTTTTCTGTTACATCCTCTGACTTGTACCGGAGTGATTACACGATTACACGTGGCAGGCACTCAATGGATAGCTGTTAACTGAACGAATGGAAGAATAAAGTAAAGATACAGTTTCAATTATAAATATTTCCTTCTATTTATTAAGCAGACAGACATCTGTAAAAATACAGTAATACGTTTTCCTCTTCTGTTTTTGCTTGTAATGATCTTGTTTCTGTTTCAGCAAAGGCATCCCATGCCTCAGGGGCAGCTGAAGTTGTCCTCGTAGGAAAGCACAGAGGAAGAGAAACATGATGAGCTGTAAACGAGTAAGAATTAGCGTGTGTGTGTGTGTGTGTGTGTGTGTGTGCGCGTGACCCAGTTGACATTGGGATTAACAGTGATTACTGGATCTGTATCTTTGAAGAGACTCAAATACCCTTCTCCTCTCTCACTTCTTGAAGAACACAGAACGTAGGACTCACATGGGCCATCTTTTCGCGAAGTGGGGCTTTCTCAGAAGGAGGATAAATGAATTAATGTGGGGCCAACACCCCCCTTCAGAAGGTTGGCTTCACTGTTCCTTAACTCTCCTTGTCTTACTGTGAAAGTTACACTGTGGGCAAAGCAAGACTCTTGTCAAGAATCACTGCTCTTCGCTCCTGCCGTTTGCATAGTGCCCATCACCAGGGGTTCACCTGTGACCACGTCTTAGAATACCTGACAGTGGGACTGTTCAGAGCATCCTCTCTGACTCTCTCTCTCCAGATCTAGTGGCTTTTTTTCCTGGTAATTATGTGTGGCTAGCTTATCAAATTGGAATAGTTATAGAAGAGATTAAATCAGCTCTTATAAATTGCAAAAACAAACTTTTTTGAGGTTAAGAGATTTTAATTCAGAATTTTCTTCCTATCACTTCATCCCTTCGTCTTTCTTTGCTTCACTGGTTGCTTACTAGTGAAAGGATTACATTCATGGAGTCAGCGAAACGACATTTCCTTCAGGAGTTACAGAAAAGGAAAGTTTACCCAGTTGCAGTGATAAATGTTTGACTCAACCATGTTTCCAAGGTTGTTTTGAGGTTTTCTTTTTCCCATTAAATTTTATATACTCTGCAATGCTACTAAAACCCAGACAATATAGCTACAGCTCAAAATAGTTACCAATCAATAAACATAACGTATTTTAATGTTTTTTTCCAAAGTCAGTTTTTCGTTAGTTTCAAAACTCTCCATGCAGAAACATTCTAACATGACTTAAAATGAAAAAAAGAAATGGCCAAAGGAAGGTTTTCTGATTTTTAATTACTGTGTTTATTTGTGTTCTTATTTCAAAAGATAGTTGAGAACATTCTGTAGATGACTTAACCCCTTTGCGTGGAGTGTGTGGACATACAAAATTGTTATCTAGCTTTGAGTACAAAGCTGATATATAAAACTGAATACAAAAAAAAAATGAAGTAAGATTCAAAAATAGCTATTTAGATATGTTTTATTTATCCAGTTAATTGTTAGAGGGGAAATTCTATGAGTTAAAATGGACAAAAGACCTTAGTTCAACATTTTGTCTTGTGGCAGATTTTTCTCAAATGTATTCTGGCTAGGAATGTCTGGCTTTTAGATTTCTCGGGAGGAAATGGATTTCAACAGAAACCCTAAATAATTCAATGTAATGCTTAAAAACCTACTGTTACAACACATAGGTTAAGCAAATTTGAAATCTATTCTGTTGCTTTCTCAGCTCGGTTCATTTTCTAACTACAGAGAGGCAAGACAACAGAACTGTGCTGTTCACATAAAATACTTGCAGTGCCTAGGAGTGCTGCTCGGGCAATGTAATTCCATCAGCTGTGGGCCTCCAGGTACCGTATGAGACATGGATGAATGAGGCCTCCGATACTCTCCTTATGTAGGGAAGAGAATTTTCAGAGCCAAGTACATAATTCCAAAGTCAGTATAAATATATACATTAAACACCGCTCCAAAGGACTCTAAGAAAAAATAAATATGATCAGTGTCATTCTTAAATTCTCCTGTCATATTCACACATCACAGTAGACATCTCGGCAGTTCTACAATGCTGCCATACTTTTTGATCTATGTAGTCATTTTCTCACTTAACTATATGTGACTTTTCTTTTTCTTGTTGTTACTTGGTACTTATTTCTGTAGAGACTCACGTTGAGAATTTGTCAAAATTTATACGGGCACCGAAATTTGGTCCACTGACATGAGCTTGCTGCTGAGATGTTTTCAAAAATCAGAGAACTCTATAAGACAATACGTGTGTACATGATTGATTATTTAGTACATAGCCTAAGGAACGTGGGAATTCTGAGAAGATAAATGAGCGCGATTTTCCCTTTTTATAGCGACGCCCCTTTGCTGGAGAAGAGCAGACAGTAGACGGCTCTCTCGTCAGGACAAGCAGATCGGCTGGTTAAAAAAGTTAAATCGGGCAGAGTGACTTTTCCCTTCCCGTCTGGGTAACCAAGCATAACATGGCAGGAAACAAACAAAAACAAAAATATATGCAAATGAAGCACTTTAAGTAGATCTGGGATCAAAACAAGACAGTGACATTTACCTGAATGACTTTGCACAAGTCAACTAAACACTTGGATAAACTAAATTCAATATCTCTAGCTGTAAAATCAGGAGGATGTTCTCTTTTTTACAAGGTTTATTTAAGGATTGGAGGCTGCTATCAACGTGTCTCATATAGAGTTTACTCAACAGTTGTTAAAATTAATCTGAAAGTCAAAAATAGATTAACTGTATCAACTCACAATTACCTAAACCTTTATACCCAAGTAAAAACATCCCTTTTCTTGATACACAAAATTAGCACCGATTTTGAAAATGCACATGAAATAGATAAGTTCCATGTCTGACAAGACACGCTGCCGAGGGCTGTTGTGATTTCTCCCCGACGATGAGAGGATTAATAGAAGTCAGGCAGAATCAATATGCTCAGTATTCTGTGAAAGGAGTCACTTTTTTTAGACGCTTTTAACAGGGGATTTTAAATCTTAGACAGTAGCATCTTGTGAAACTGCTCTTAGATTCCTCTAAGTTAGACGGTATATGTAGAAAGACTTAAGAAAAAAAAAGTAACCGTAAACCTGAAGCGATGTGTGACTTTGTGCGTTCCTCACTTCACATCAGCGGCTTCAAGGGAAGAATGGAGGTTCAGGGACGGAAATGCTTGACTGAGTCCCCCCTTTCTGTGATCTGAACTTTAGATGAAGCTGATGAATCATGCAACAAGAAAATGGCATTATGTTATCAACTTAAAGCCAGAATTCCTTGGGTATGAGAAGGATACAATTTCTCTTACTGGAAACACAAGCGGTGAGGCCTAGATTCTGCATATTGATCTTAGGGAACCCGCACAGAAAGATCCGTATTTTCCTGCATTTTTATGTCCCAAAGACACAACACATCCTAGATTTTCCCCAAGTTCTCATTACCCTTAAAGATCTATTAAGGGTTGCCAAATTTTATACTTATGATTCTGAGACAACTTTTTCTTCATTTTCAGAGTTAAACTCTAAAGCACAACTTATTTTATGCCCTAGTGATTTCAGTAAGACCCGTTTGGCTGTCCACTCCTCTCTGCCCGGCGTATCCAATAAGGGTACGAGCTTGAGTATCACAGGATTTCTCTGCAGGGTGGTGGTAGTAGATCAGTGCAGGAAAAGATGGATCATGGCCAAAAGTGGAGACTCCCAGCAGATTCAAATCTCTGGAACTTCTAATCTCTGCTTGCTACAAAGAGAGCGAGCTTGCTCAGGCAGCTGAAAAGCGATCTCCAGACATTATGGGATCACAGCCACGTTAGCTTCTGGAAAGAGCGAAGATGTGGGTTAGTATCAGAGTCAGTGTTTAGAAGTTAGGGAAGTTCACAAGCACAGCTTCCTTGTTTCCAAACTTTCATGCTACTGTCCAGCAAGGATTAGCAGGCTATGACCCATAAGCCAAATCTGGCCCGCCACCCCCTTTTAAAAATAAAGTTTTATTGGAATTTTCAGGTTATCCGGAAGATCATCAAATTATCACATCTCTTCTGCCCCAGTTACTGTTTTTTAATCTCACCAATTCGTGTTTCTATTTCATTACAAATAACAACAGACATTCAGTCTTTGCTACCTTCTTAATAAATACAGAGTACAGTAAACATAAAGAATCCTGCTTGACATATCTTTCCTGAGTACGTGTGGGTCTTGTGAAAAAAACCAAAGTCAAATTCTTATAAAACTCTCATGAAATGTGGCCTAGTTTTCGTAAATAATTTTATTTTACAGTTGGTATTTCCATTTGACCTCTGGGCCAAGCCAGAAGTGAGTCACAGATCATTACAAATAAAACTCTGAAAACTAAGGGCAAGATTGAATAAAAATCCCATCCATCTTCTTCAGTTGAGAAACCAATGTGATAGAGATTTGTCCCGAGCTAAACCTAGAATGTAACACATTACTGATTCATAATCGGCACAAACCTAAAACTCAGTACGAGTTTGGGTGGATTTTCAGAAAGACTCCTGCCTAGGTGGCATTTTTGATATAACGGTGCTATCTCCAGGGTCTGTATTTTAAAAGCAAGCCACGGGGAGATAACTTTGGTCAGTGTTCATCACTGTTCCAATTTTACCAATCATTCAGTTGGATCTTGTGCCTCAGTTGATGAGCACGAGTTAAATCGCAGGAAGTGTGGGAGCCAAAGAGGATGACAAAGGACAAAAAGCTGGTCCAGTTTGACTAGGAAAACTATTAGTATGTCGGTCACTCGTGACGTTCATGACTCATTTTGAACATAGAAAAGAATTACATGCCTAATTATTTCTGTCCTATAAAATCAGTTAAGGGAATTTCTACATAATGTGAAGATAGAGGATAATCGGTAAATAACAAAAGTAACAGGCTGTGATGAGAAATCACATATAATTCCGGTGGTCATGAGGACACAATCCTCTCTTCAAGAGAACTGCTGCAAAAAGTGTGTCGCCTGACAGTCTGCAGCGGTTACATGTGGCAACTTACCTGGAAGTTTGTGCTGCACCCCTTGATTATTTGGGGTGCTTCCGGACTGTGAGTGAGCACATTTAAGGTACTGGAGTGGAGCTATTTCTGCCATCTGCCGCACCCCTTTACAAGGCGTCTTTGCTGGGGCACCCCCTGCTGTCCTGGATAATACTCTGGCAGGGCTGACGACCTCTTTTGTGTCAGTAGAGACTGTATAGAGGACATATGTGGTTCTAATATTGAATTTAAAGTACAGACCTGAAGCTGTGATTTTCTATGATTTCATGAAATAAACCAAAATAGCATCAGAGTTGGCGTTCTGGGCTGTCAAAGACTTGGCTGATTTTTTTTTTTTTTGCCTGCTTAGCCATATACAGGTATAAATGAGAAATCCTAATATAACTTTAGTGGCAGGGTATTAATGTCAGAGAAGTTGGAGACAAGTTAAGGCATTAGAAATAACAGTGGCAAATGCCTGATGGTGCAATTAGAAAGTCATATTGAATGTTCTCTTAAACGGTGCCTTGCGTATTATTATAGTAGTCCCTAAAATTGATAGTTCTTTATGATGCAACAATGATGGGGCACTCTTTTTGCAGGTTTACGTGGGTGAATGAGTGTCTTCAGGCTTTTGCAGGTTTAAATACATAAGACTTTCCTCAGAACAGACATAACTGGTACTTCTTTGCTGTTTGGGATTGCTTTTCAGTTAAAATCAAAAGTATCATTTATACTTGAACAGTCATTACTTTCTATAGTTCTGTTAAACATCAGCTCAAAAAGTATTGCACAGATGGCATGTGTTGCATGAATACTAAGCAAAATGGTATTGATTTTAGTTGCACTTTGTCTACAAGCATTTGCATCATAAATATCACAAATGTAGAGCTTAGACATCACACAATGCAAAGAGAGTGAACACACTGATGCTTCTATTCCAGCAAATAACAGACTCAACAGCTTCATTGACATTACTCTTAGTCTAGATAATGAGTTTTGATGTCCGGAGAATATAGTAGTATTCTCTTTATTTCTTGTATTTATAGGATTGAAATTGGTGTCTCAGATGTGAACATGAAATTATGCTAATGTGGGGTTAAATGACTATCTGCTAACTTGCTAGCATTTTAAGAACATTTGTTTGTCTGTTGCATGTAAACACAAGTCTCCAGGTGTCTAGTTAAAACCCACAGGTTTTCAAGTCACAGGGCATGGCCTCACCCAGTGTTGTGGCCATATGACTCACCCCAGGATGGTGACTATATAAAGACATCTTACCCATAAAGATGAGCTCAGTGGTATGATAAATTCTAGACAGCTTCATTTCAGATCATAGGTTGGATAATGGTCAGAGCCTTCACACTCTATCATGTTCATATGAATATATATTTTGTACTAAAAAATAGTAGTAATACTTAAAAGTAGATACTCCTGCATCTATATAGCTCAACTATCAAGAACAAGAATGAAGGCTGTCTTTATCGACATGATTACATTATTTTTTTCCAAAAAATTCTTTCTTGGAGATAAGACTGCATAGCAGGAAATAACATCATTGAATTCTTTAAGAATTTAGGGGAAATTAATTTGTCTGAATAATAGGCAGCTACATCAGCCTCCTTTTCAGGACAATAGATCACTCAATAGGCAAGCTGCCTGCTTATCAAAGAACTGTTTACTTGTCAACACCCAAATCTTTGCCTCCTTGTTTCCACCAATCCTAACTGATTTGACCAGTCTCAACTAGAGCTCCAGAAAGAAAGATCCACCGTAAATCTCTAGACCTCTAGTTATCTGCCCCAACCTCTCCCATCTGAGATAACACCAACACTCTCTCAAGCTGGCGCCTTCCCTACCGCAGCAGGAAATAGCTTCAGCTTTGCGTGAGTTATTCTGGTGGGTCATTCTGGTGCTTTGGGGGGAGTCGTCCATCGATAGGACTTTCACATTGTGATAGCTCGAAAGCACTTACAAAGTGCTTGTGTGTTTATCATCTTCTCAAATCCTACATTAGTTAATCCTGTCACATGAGGTGTTTTTTTTTTTTTTTTCCCCCAGAAGTACTGTCTCAGAAATAAACCTCAATGTCCTATTTTAGGTCATTTTTAACACAGACAGCTTTCTTTTTGAATCTCTGCTATTCCAAATCTAATCCTCTCTGAGGCCACAGAGGCTCCTGACTGAATAATGGAGAAGCCACGCATTAGGAAATATGAAAAGGAAATCTACATTAAAACACTTTGACACATTCTCTTTCTACCCGTGATCGATTATGATTTCATCGTGGCGGGAGACTGTAAACCCTAGGGTCTTGGAAAAGCAGAAGTATAACAGGGCCTTCTCTCCTGAATACCTCATTCTTAGCTCAGGCTGATTTGCTTGATATTTTTCAAGGGAAATAAAAATCAAAATAGCTCCCAGAGATAATCTTTCAATTTGTGAGATGTCTAGAAGGAAGTCTAGACATCGTTTCATATTGTATTTGTATCCCAAGCACTAGTGCACTATCTAGAACACATAGGCACACGATACATACTTTTGAATGGATAAAGAGTTCGTGTTGATCATAACACAGTGTATACATATATCAAATTATCACATTGTACACTTGGAACATGTGTGATCTTTATTTCCTAATTAAAAAAAAGAGTTCATGAGTGGACAGTTGCTTAAATTGAGTAGTTTAAGGAACTATGACCACAGTAACATCTTGTAAATTCCAGAGGGCACTGTTCAGATTATATTCTGTGGGATGATACTTCCCGTACCGAAGCTCAGGGGAGTGTCATTTATATAAAATAAAATATTCCTGGTGCTCCCTGACATTGTGCGTTGTGCCTGTGTGAATTCTACCCTGTGTTCTAAGAAAAGTTCCACCGTCCAAATGCCAAGATGCTAACATTCTTTTATTTGAGTCAGGTTTTAGTCAGCTTGTTTTGTTTTAAAATTATATTCTCTCTTAAAAGAATGAAGGTATATATCTACATACCTCTGGGCTGAGTGAAAACTTCAGGTTCTTATAAATTTAACACTGCTAAGAAGAATGTTCCTGACGTGGGGAATAGAAAACACAGGAAACAAATGGTTTTGGAACATGGGAGGGAGTCAATGAAAAAAGATAGTAGAGGCTCCCCCAAAGTTAAAATTTCTCAATTTTATTTTTATTCTCAGTGATAAAATTCCCTGGAGGAATATGTTTGCCTTCGAGATTCTAAACCATAAAGTTCTTTAAACTCAGAAAAAGTCTTTTATGTGAGTAGAACAGAGAACTCCACGCTCTTTTCTCCCAGATGGGTAGGAGAAAAGGCGTTCGGTCGCTCCAAGGAGGAGTTAAATAGGATCAGAAATCTCCTTCCCATCTGCTGCTGTCAGAGGTGCTGTCAGAAGGAGGCTCGAGTTCCGAGCAGCCAAGGCACATCCGTCGTATCCGGACAACTGAGACAGCCACTTCTCCTGCTGCTTGGGGAGCTGCACATTTGGCTTCATTCTCAGTTTTCTTCTTGCTTATTTGTCCCAGAGCACTACCTGCTAAATGTCTTCTAAGGATTCCATTGTATCCTTGAAAAAAATCTATATATATGCAAAAAAACTGGAGGGACCTTCATGTTGCATTAATTGCAAGCTCATAAACAGCTCGAATAACTTGAGAAAGCCCTAAATGGTAGAACCAATGATAATGGCAAACAGATCCCAAGGACACTTCCAGAAAGCTCTTACAGAGTCAGAGCACTGAACCCAAGTGCTCTACACCACAGTCTGACGAAAGCATTAGGGGAGCTCCCACCAGGACCCCAGCTGAACACACGACAGCTTTACATCAGGGTCTTTAATCAGCTCATGGGCCTATCAGCTCAAGAGGGAATTCTCAACCTCTGGGTGAGATTGTATTTAGCATAAGTAATCACCATCTAACAAAAACATCCTTTGATTTAAAATGTAATACTAAGGGGCCATCATTTATTGAACACTTACTATGAAAATTTACTTCCAGAGAAACGGAATGTGCTGGATGACTTCAGTCACCCAGGTCTGAGTCCCTGCGTATACAGCCAGATAAACGGACATTCACTGAGTATCTGGATACTCTTAGATAAAAGGCTGAAGGGATGAGTTCTGGATACGTAATCAATAAATGTCCACCACAGGCCACCTCAGTGACTAACCAGCATCCATAAACAACATTATTGTCATATAAACAGTTTCAAAAATCCCCTACTTGCTTTTGAAACAGAGAACACACAATGTCTGCTCTGCACCCAGCTACAAAGTATTGATCCCTAACTCGGGAAATGCAATAATCGTCTTTCTGAGTATCAGCCCTACAGCTTACCCAGGGGGCTAATAAGGCTGGCCCCAAGTTTCTGTGCAGTCAGTTGTATGGGTTGTTTCCTATGGGACCAGGCTAAGGTAAGGAACACTTATTTAAAGCCAGGAAGAGCATACACAGCCGGAGAGATTACCCAAACTCAAGGTTTTAAGGGAAAGTCCAATCATTAGTAAACACACACACACACACACACACGCTGAATCAGAGCTAGGGGATACACTTAGTCGAAATTGTAGATCTCAGGAGTAAGAAATTCTAAGTAAGACTGACAGAGATGTGTCAGCAGTTCGCTGACTGATGCCCAGACTGTTGTTCGTTCTCACTGACCGGTGGATGGTTTCTACCTCGCCCAGAGCAAAGCCAGAGCCCCGTGTGGTGCACGGAGCCCACCTGGCTGTCACTAATCCATCTCCCACCCCTCTCCCCACCACATCCTCCACTCCAACCGTGGACTTCCCTGCTGCCCCTGGCCTGGCCTGGGTCCACCTCAAGGACTTTGAGTTTGCTATTTCCTGTGTCTGTATAATTCTGCTTACTCAGGCGTCTATAGGGCTTGATCCTTGATTGTCTTCAGATCTTCCGTCAAAAGTCAGCTTTTCAAGAGGCCTAATCCTGGCCATTTTCTTAAAATTTTCAATCCCTTGCTCCCCCCCCCCAATATTTTAGATCTTCTTGTTCTGGTTCATTTTTCCTCCTTAGTTCTTACCAATGAATACCATATATATATTTTTTCTATTTATAGTGTTTATTGACAGTCTTTCTCTCTAGAATATGAGGTTCACGATGGACTTTTGTCCATTTTGTTCATTTTTTTTGTCCTTAAAACATAAACTACGTTTATATACAGTTAAGAAGCACTCAATAAAATGCATTGAATAAATGAACGAGTGAGTCAGGAGAACAAAAGGGGCCAGAGGCAGGATGAGCAGTGGTTGGGAGGTGAAGTTTGCTGTGCCGGTGGACGCATTTGAGAGGGTTGGGTACCAAAGCACCCACTGCCCCAGAGGTATTCCGTGCTATCAGCTGTGATGTGTATGTTGTAGCTCATTCCGTGAATAATTGTGCAGGGGTAATTATGCATTAGGAAATAATTGTCAGAGAGTAATTATGGCAGGGAAGAAGCTGTGAGTAGTTACAATACCGTCAGAAGAAATGCAGAGCGTGAGGAAGACCAGAGTTTGCCTATTTCTTGTGTCATTATAGCTCTTTGTAATGCAGGCCAAGTACTTTAGAGAATTCTCTACCCACCTATTTAGCATAAAAGAGGAAACGTTATTAAAGGAAAATCAGTCATTTCACTGAACTTGGCAGCCCAGAAATAATATCAACTACAACGGAGAGAAGGAGACAGAGCCCTGTCTTAGGTCCTACCAACATGAAAGTACCTTCATGTCCTCACTTTGTCCAGTGTGTATCTCAGAGTAGATGCTGAGCACTGTGTTGCCTCCCTGCCTTTGTTGGAGACAAAATTCCTTAAATTATTCCATATCTGCTGGAAATTGTCCCTTTTTTCACTCTACAATTCCAAAACTAAGAGTATATCACTTTATCTACTCTACAATTCCAAAGCTATAAGTAGCTCATTTCATACAAAAAGATTTCCTGGGCCTCAAACTTTCCTCACTCCCTCCCTTCTACCCATGATGAACCTGACCTTGTATTTAATTTATAACCTTATAGAGAAGATGACTTACTTGTCACAGTGTCCTGAGGAGCTTCCCACGATGATGATGTCTACACCAAAATAAAATCTTCAAAGCTGCTGTAAATCCAATCTCTTCTTTTAGGTCCAGGCCTGATTCACTTCCAGCACGCTCCGTGGTGTACTTTTGCAGGGCACATAGAAATCATATTCTGTTTTGAAGGAAGACACCAAAGGGAAAATGAGAAAACATAGAAAAATACAGAGCATATTATTGACTAACAATGTTCAAAGGTTCTCTCCAAAAGGAGAAAATTTTTAGGTGAAATGTAGGGATTTTTGTTCCAATCATGATGCATACTCCACTTGAATACCTTTGTTCTTTGCTTGTACTTATCTTTATTTCTATACCTACAAACAAAAGTTTAAAGGGGTTTATAAATTGACTTTTATCTTTATTCATAAATTAATTTTGGAAGTACAGGCCACTAAAATACACAGGCTGCCTACTTCTGCCTCTAGGCCCTGGGCTTAGAAAACATTCAACTAGGGAGGATGCCTCTGTTCTCTTCCTACCTGTCGTTCTATGGCATCCCAGTGAAAGTCCACTGTTCATGTTCCAAGGTTCACAGTAAAGCTATTTTCGTCAAAGGCATAAAATTCCCATTCTTTTTCTCCTTTCATGGGAGTCCCTTTGTTTCAAGTAGGGAGCTGAGGCTTTTGGTGCAATGAAAACTTAATATTCTCCTAGCTTTAAAATTCAGAGAAATGTTTCAAAAATTTCTTTGATTATAAGAGTTCCCAGGATGCAGATCCTCAAGTTCTACTTCTAAAGATTCTGATGCACTAGGTCCGATATGGAGTTTGGAATCTGAATACTTACCAAAGACCCAGGTGATAAATTAAAAGACTCTTGACCTCTTGAGCATCTCACAATGGAGCATGTCATGGTAGAGTGCAAAAGAATAAGGCATTTTTAGTATATTTGTGTAACTTTTTATACAGGATATTTTTTTTTTCAAAAAAAGAAAGATAACACTATATTTGCAAGGGTGTAGAAAACCAGTATAGTTACTGCAGCTGATAGAATAAATTGGTACAGTCACTATGGAAAGAAATCTGGTGTGATCAAAGAAGTGAGTTAACTCCCTTGTGAAGACCTATAAAATATAAATATATAAATCAATGAAAGGCACATGCTTTTTTGTAGACATTTCGTCCTTAACTGATTTTAAAAATGAACAATTGTATAACTCTTTTATTATGTGAGGTAATAAATTCATTGTATAAGAGATTTTAGGTTGGCACCTTCAGCTCTTAAAGCTAAAAGCATAGTAACCAATACAAGTTAAAACATATGATGAGATTATAAATGTGTGTGTAAATTTGGTGCTTCAAAAATGTATTCACTATTACCAGTGGATGAACGACATTTAAATGAACTACATTTTATTAATAAAAGGATGTTTTAGTTTTCTTTTGTGGAGTATAATTCAGTTTGACTTAGATTTAAGAGATACGCTTTTATTTTTATTCTTTGCCTCTATACCAAAAAGGCAATTAAAAAACATAATGTTTTTGATGTGTCTGTAACTAGTGATAAAGAAGATTTATCTTCTAAATTATAATCCTGAACCATCTTTTTGATGTAGGATATTTGGAGAACTAGAAGGTAAAAATGGAGCATTATAAAAATTCTCCAAATGAATGTTCCATATAGACATGAAGCATACTAGATACTGTCACCTTGTACCTTTGCCATGGTTTAAAAAGCTAGGATACTATGAAGAAGGGACCATCTGTTTTCTTTTTTTTTTTTTGATTTCTAAACATAATTGGAAAAGTATTTGGAGAAAAAATGTACTCTCTCAACAAAAGATAAATAAAAGAAGAAAACATGATGTCTCTGATGTCTCTAGATAAAGCACAAGAAAAAATCTTTCTCTCGAGCAGTGCAAAGGCCAAAGGACATAGGGTCAGAGATCTGGGGCCCGAGTTGCACTCTTGTGCTCAGCAGGTGGATGACGACGGTCGAGACAGGTAAAATGTGTGAGCCCGATTCGCTATGCTGCAAAACACGTAAACCATTTTAAAATAGCAATGCCTTGAACCAATGCTAAATCTTAATTTAAGCAGAATTTAAAATGCTGCTTTGCATTATATTGTGTATACCTTGATTCAAAATATTGTGACTTTTTGATATAAACAAAAATGATGAAATGAGTTAAGCAACTAGAAAGCAGATGGTGCTGTGAGGCAGATTGGCCCATTATTGTTCCAAAATGCAGAAAGTATGTTTATGTATTGAAATCTCTTATGATTTTTTAGGTACAATTTTAGAACGGGAACATGCAACAGAATAGAATGAGCATGTGTCCATAGTTACGGGCAAAGTTTAAGGGGCTGTTTGTCCCCTTCTAACTCCATTCCTGCCATTCACGCCAGGCGTGCTCTCTCCTTGGGGACTTTGCACTGGGTGGTCCCACTTATTACCAACGAGAATGACACCCCCACTTCCCAACCCGATCCTTAATCTTCCACACCCTTTCCCATTCTAGCACGCTACGTGATTTACAAGTTTTTATGTTTATTACTTTTTGAGCATTTTCTCGACTAGAATTCAAGGTTCACAAAGGCAGAGAGCTTTGTCTATTTTGTTTGTTGAACTTTCTCTGACACCTAGAACAGAACCTGACACATGCTGTTCCTCACTAAATACTTGCTGAAGGCTGAATAAACCATTCTTTTGATAAGCAGACAGATGACTAAACTATATTCCTGTGTTTTTGTATATATGTGAAAATGACACAATATATTCAGGGGGAATTGTAATAATGGTGAATTTACAGTAATATAGACATTAAGCAGCAATGCATTACATACAAATTATGATATAGCAACATGAAATGTTATGCCTTCTTGTTGCGTGTTTGTACACACATGCACAGGTGTATCTTTAAGTAACATAGGTATTCACTACGTGGTGGGTCAGCTGGATAAAGATAAGGAAGACAGGTGGGGCGGGAGACAGGAGGCAGCCTGAATATCAGTTCTAATATTGACGACTATCTTCATGAGTTAAACACACACCCCTTCACCGATGTGGGCCTGTTAGCATTTAGTAGAGTGTCCAGCGTGACAATCTGAGTAAATGACTGAATACAGGAATGCTTCCTCTTTTAAGTCTAAAGATAGCAAATGCACTATAGATGATCTTTATGGCCTTTCTAGTTTTGGGAACTGTGTTTTCTCTAAAAAACTATTTTTTTCCTCTATGAAAACATGTTATTAAGTTAGTGCATTGGGTTTGAAAGTTATTGCATTGGAAATATTGTATGATTATGTTCCTTCAATAAACTGGTTACATGCTGGGCTCAAATTTTACTCTTTTAGAAAGGCGAGGTCCTGGGATGGCTCGAATAAGGCTCTGGAACCAGACAAACCTGAGTGAAAAACTCACCTTTATCATTAACTAACCATGTGACTACCCTGATTCTCAATTTTCTCATTTTTAAATGACTTAATTAAGAGGTATGCCAAATGTTTATTGTGAAAATTAAATGAGATAATGCATGCAAAGTGCTCAATCCAAAGAATGGTACACAGTAAGTGCTAAATAAATGTTAGACTCCCTCTTCTCTTTTCTATATCCCAATTCATTTTAATAATGTTATTTATTTCTCTAGACAATCGATGCTGATTGATTCTTATTGAAAATGAGTTATCTCTATTGAAAACCTGAAACACGTCCCTAAATTACTGGAAGCATATTACGATAATTGCAATAAAGCGAGGCTTAATCAGTTCTAATAATTACATCCTGGGCTATTTGAAACATGGAAATCATTACGCTTCTCTTGAATGCCTTTTTACATAATTGTCCTGTTTGTTTCAACTAACACATTCAGACAAAAAGACTTGTCTGCTCATGTATTGATTCAATCCAATTTATTTCTGACGTACAATGAATTGAAAGTAACAACAGCCATTTTTTTCTTAAATGTTAACAGTACAGAATCTAACTCACGGACAATAACTTGATGATTCTGTCACTATATTTGGATTGAAGACACTGCCAATAATATTTTACACAGTCAGAGAGCTCCTTGCATATTCATTGACAGCTTTCTGAATTACAGTATAATTCTATTTGCATAGGCTTATTTTTTTTCTTTTTCTTTTTGCCTCATATATTGAATGGTGCTATGATCTGAATGTTTATGCCCTCAAAATTCATATGTTGAAACCCAACCTCCAGTGTGGTAGTATTAGGAGGTGGTTAGGTCATGAGGGCAGAACCTTCATGAATGGGTTTAGTGCCCTTAGAAAAGAGGCCCCCGAGAGCTGCTTTGTCTCCTTCAACCTTGTGAGGGCACGTCAGGAAAGCACAGTCTGCATCAGGAAGCACGTCCTTGTCAGACGGAATCTGCAGGCACCTAGATCCTCGACTCCTCAGCCTCTAGAACTGTGAGAAATACGTTTCTGTTGTCTATAAGCTGCTCAGTTTATGGTATTCGTTATAGCAGCTGGAATGAACTAAGATGAATTGTGTTCATTTTTGTATGTACTGCTCCAAAGTTGACAACTGATATGTCTTCAGTATTCTGAACACACATTTAAAATCACCAGCTTACAATTTATATGAGTACACTAAGTTAGATCTGAAAGAATTTAGCAAATATTCCTTATAAGAATACAGCAAAGAAAGATGATTTTAAATTGATAATTCTATACCTTCTTATACTCTTTAATACTGATGAGAGCAAGCACATGGATAAGGATGTGTAATTTACAAAGGACTTGCTTATATATTACCTTATGTGATCTGCATCTCACCCCTGGGGTCTACAACATGATTGTGCCATTTTTACATGTAAAGAAAACTGACTCTTGAAGAAATTAAGTGGTGGCTTAGATTATGTGTCTTGTAAATGATAAAGTAAGGACCGGAGTTCATATTTTGAACTCCACATTTTATCAAGTTTAAATCACTTGATATTCCCCAAACTTTCTCCATCTCAGGAGAGTTTAAATAAATA
>CM052449.1:1852817-1882661 GCA_028533085.1 Varecia variegata | reverse complement strand
CGCCTGTAATCCTAGCACTTGGGAGGCCGAGGCGGGCGGATTGTTTGAGCTCAGGAGTTCGAGACCAGCCTGAGCAAGAGCGAGACCCCGTCTCTACTAAAAATAGAAAGAAATTATCTGGACAACTAAAAATATATATAGAAAAAATTAGCCGGGCATGGTGGCGCATGCCTGTAGTCCCAGCTACTCGGGAGGCTGAAGCAGTAGGATCACTTAAGCCCAGGTGTTTGAGGTTGCTGTGAGCTAGGCTGAGGCCACGGCACTCACTCTAGCCCGGGCAACAGAGTGAGACTCTGTCTCAAAAAAAAAAAAAAAAAAAAAAAAATAGTGGAATTACATAATTGTGTTACGTAAATAATTTTCTTAACATAGCTTTCATAATTGAGGCAAGATGGGTATACATGTGTGTTTTTGTGTTATTGGTTTTATCCTTGGATAACTACTTTGTTGTAAATTTAAATGACCAAATGGGTTAATCAGATCAATTATGCATAAAATAAGTTGCCAAAAAAGTTACAAAATATTTGTCAAAAATGTATACCCAATTGTGGACATTGTGCAAAGTATATCTAAGAAAAACACTATATTTCCCAAACAACAAACCTACAATTAGAAACAAGGTAACTCAAAATAAGAGACCACTTTCTTTGTCATTTCTCCTCTTAAATCTTTAAACTTGGTTAAGAACAGAGACATAGACCAATGGAACAGAACTGAGAACCCAGATATAAAACCAGTGTATGTTTTTGACAAAGCAGACAAAAACATACACTGGTGAAAAGAATCCCTATTCAATAAATGGTGCTGGGAAAACTGGATAGCCACATGTAGAAGATTAAACAGGATCCTCACCTCTCAGCTCTCACAAAAATCAACTCACAATGCATAACAGACTAAAACCTAAGGCATGAAGCCATGAATTCTAGAAGAAAATGTTGGAAAAACTCTTATAGACATTGACCTACGCAAAGAATTTATGAAGAAGACCCCAAAGGCAATCACAGCAACAACGAAAATAAATAAATGGGACCTAATCAAATTAAAAAGCTTCTGCACAGCCAAGGAAACTATCATGAAAGCAAACAGACTAATGACCAACAAACATGAAAAAATACTCAACATCTCTAATCACCAGGGAAATGCAAATCAAAACCACAATGAGATATCACTTAACTCCAGTGAGAATGGCCTTTATCAAAAAGTCCCAAAACAATAAATGTTGGCGTGGATGTGGAGAGACAGGAACACTGATACACTGCTGGTGGGACTGCAAACTAGTACAAACTCTGTGGAAAGCAATATGGGGATACCTCAAAGAGCTGCAAGTAGAACCACCACTTGATCCAGGAATCCCATTACTGGGCATCTACTTAAAGGAACTCCAGGCTCTGACCAAATCCTAACATTTGCAAAGTTAGGATTACTAAATATAATCTCCAAACTTTGGTTTACTATAAATAGGCAGAAATATTAGATGCCCCTCATAGGGCTGTTTTACCAGGATATTGAATGAGAAAATACTAAATTTTCTTAAAGAAAGATTTAAGAAAAAGCAACTGATAATACAACCAAGATATATGGAGTTCAGTAAGACCTTTTTTTGCCTACCTACCTAAACTTTTCTTTTGATCTGAAAAGTTTTGAGAAACTTTATTACAATCTTAAAACTTACTGCATAAACACTACTAAAATCAGGAGTCAATTCACAAAATAGCAACCTCTTTATAATCCCAAATAACTACAAACTGAGTATATAAGCCTCAATGAATAGTTTTGTTAATTAAATTTTCATATCTATCCCACATGGAAGCCCAAATGCTCATGAATATGTCAAATGTTCATAAAACAAGATTTCTTCTGAAAATGGTATTTGTTTCTGAAATTATTTCAATATTTCATATTATTCAAAGGAAAAGAAGTGATTAGTAGACATGGATAATTGATAGGAATTCAATCATTACTTTGTAGTATGAGTTAGGAAATGCTGGTTTAGAAGCAAATCTGACTACTTAAATGAAATTAATGAAGTTTTTATGGTATTCTAATGTGTATTATTAGGTTTTTTCCACCTTCAGTATTTCTATAAGTTACATGATTTTTCAATGCATGACCATGTATATGCTTATTAGTAGTCTAGGTGAATACAAGAATATATATAACGTCTAGAAAGTAATTTTCAATATTAACTACACAAAATGATGAAATGAATACTATAAGAGTAGATGGATGAATTCCTGCTGAACGTAAAATTATAAAAAATATGATCTTTACAGGTTAAAGAAACCCTGAAATGCTTCCATATTTCACTAAAGCTGCCGTGCCTAACTCTGCATGTGATAAATGTGCCAGTAATATAACGCCTTATAGACTCACCAAATTACTCATATTCTGTTCTTTTGGACAGCAGACTAAGGAGTTATGGGTAATGATGTTAGTGTTCAAAGACAGTGGGAAGGTGAAAATTTTATAATCGGGTTGCCTCGGGGCAAGGTAAGAAGTAAAATCATTTTCGTGTCGGTAATACATATGCATTAAACTCTAAATGGCTAAGGCACTCTGATCAATTCTCTGTTCAGCAACTTCAGGGAATTGAGAAAATTATGTTTACAAGTGAAGCATCAAGGAACAATTTAATACCCATTCATCTTTTTGGAGCATGTTTCTCGCGTGTCAAGCTGACAAGAAGTGCGAGCTTGTGGTTGTGGACAGGGATCTTTGAGGCGATGTTGGGAGACACAACACCCATGTAGAGCTCCACCAGGCCTTCCGCAACACAGTTAGTTAAAATCAGAGAAATCCATTATTAACTTTATTTAAATTTTAACTATATTCAACTACTGCAAAATTATTTTCCTTAGAAATATACTTCCTTACGTGAAAGCAAATGAATATATATTTTCAAACTTGTTTATAATTTATTGCTTCTGACATAATTTTATTCCTATGATGTATCTTCCGGTCAAAGAAAAATTGGACTGGACAAGTTAAACAGGCAAGTAAGACTTTATTCAAGACTATTACAATAGGGAAGAGATATTTAACTCAACTGCAAGTGAGTTCGGTAGGTAGAAGTGAAAAAGCTGCAGCCCAGAACATCGGAACTAAATGGCAGCTAAGAGAAGTGAAGCCCCAAACAGGGTGGCTCTTGGTTTTGATGCTGAGGTTACAACTTTTCCATGACCAATTATGTGTCATGATTTCATTACTAATAATAGTTAATGGCACCTATGTTGTCAAATGTTTATTTTTGAACTATAAATTGGAAAAACTGGAAAAGCTGAGTTTAAATTTATTTGGAAGTTAAAATGGCTCAGAATAAGCCAAGATACCTTTGAAAAAAACCAAGATGCTGGTAAAGACAGGTGACACACTAGAAACAATTCCACATACAAAAAGGTGGGCTTTTAAACAAAATGCTGCAAATAAATAAATAAAATAAATAAATTCCTGCTTAGAATATAGGATATTCATATACGGAAATAATTAAATTAGGCCACAATATCACACTACACATAAAAACCAATTCCTTGTGCATCAGAATTTTACATAAGAATTGCAAAACTCTGAATATTTTAGAAGATAATAAAAAAGAATATTTTCATTAAGGGAAAGAAATAATTTCTTAAAACTAAACACAAATAGTTACCCATTATAAAGGAAAGGTTTAATGCATTTAACAGTGTTACAAATCATTATTACATAAAAGCAGTATAGAAAACACTAACTGCGAACAAACATTTGCAAAATATATATCTAAAAAAACCTGATAACTAAAACATTGAAAACTATATTTAATAAGAAAAAGGAGAGAGAACCCATTTTGAAATACGCAGAAGCCTTAAATGAGTACTTTACACAAGAAGAAGTCCAATTAGGCAGTAAACAAGTAAAAATATGTCAGCCGGTTAGTAAAAATACAAATTAACATCTACTGTATACACATAAGATTGAAACAAATTTAAATTTCTAATTTGGCCAGAATATGAAGCAATAGGAATACTCATATGCTTTGTGACTTATAAATTATCACCATTTTGTAACATGTTTAAAATGGTCCAATAAATTCATATTCTCACATATCCTACAATATGTCAATTTCAGTCATAAATTTATACCTTAAGTAAATTCTTACATGCCTGGACTAGGATATTTGTAGAATATACATTGCAGCATTATTATATATAATGATGTGTATAGTGATTAAAAATACTGCACTTGGAGCCAGACTACATAGATTCATACCTGAGGTCCACCACTAATAAGACCATATTGATATTATTATATTTCATAGCAATACATAGTGAATATTATAATAGAGTAATATCATCATCATTTTTATCAACAATAAAAATGCATAAACTACAGTTACATGACATAGCATAGAGGACTCTAACAAATATAATGTAGAGCAAATGAAAAGGCAAACATTAATGTATGTATTAATGTATTAAAGTATAATTCCATTTGTATACAGTTTAGAGAGAGAAATGCAAGATATTGTTAAGGGACATATACACAATAAATCTAAAATAGAGTTTAAAAACATATAAAAAGTGTCAGTATAGTGATTACTTCTGGAGGTGGTAAGCTGATGTGAACATAAGGAAACACCATCCACGTTACTGGAAAATTTGTGCACTGGGTAGTGGGTACATGATTCTTTTCTTATATTAAGCCTTAATCTGCTTATTTGTTTTATATTTACTATTCTATGTATATGATATAAACGAGCAAAATAAGTGAAAGCCAAAATTAACTGGTGCAAAGGTTGTCTGGTGTAAGGTTATCTCTACAATAACAATATAGAAACTTATGTCCAAAAAATGTGTTCTTGAATGGCAGAGAAATGGCAGAGAACTGTCAACCAGGAATTAAGCATATGCTAATAGGTATCTGTTACAAGTAATCGTCTGGCTTCAGACAAGGATGAGAGGGAAAACCATTTCTTATTTAATTATTTTCTTGCTTTGTAGACTTAGTGAATATAGTTATGGTTACCTGTGGTGAAATGTTTCAGGTTAATATTTTTTTTTAATTAAGAATAATGGCATTTTCATGAGTGCTTTATTCCACTAAGAAATTTTACTTTTAAAGTATGTGCTATGCTCATTATAAAGACGTCCATTGTGTGAAGAAGCCATATTTAAAGAGAAGACAGCTTTTTACAAGTATAACTTTACAAGTGTGCTAATTATCTATATGTTACTCTCTTAAGCTCAATTTATAACTGTTGCAATGAAACACAGTACCCAAGCTAAGGGGGGGAACTGAAATTATTTTGAGCCTATAGTTTGGGCATGAGCCGGGTGAATCAGTTAGGATTCAGAGATGTTTTTTCCAGCACTAGTCTCAAACATTCTAACTATGATTTTCTTACCATCATCATTGAGTAAACCTGGGTGGCATCAGACACTTTAAATTTGGTTTTGAGTAATTTTACATGATGTTCTATGTTTCAGCAATTTTTTTAAAAAGTGGATTTTAGCTTAAACCCTAAAGTAAAACTCATTATTCCAGAGCCTGTCACTCTAGAGCCCAGCATGTCACATGATAAAATTACAAGAACGGCCTCTCGATTCCCAAGATCTGTACAAAAGGAAAAGGACATTTTTATAGCTTTAATGAAAAGTATATCCACAAATATAAATTCAGTCTGGTTTATATGACTGTTAAATGATACCACCAATCCCAAATACAGAACACGTGAAGAAATTATTTTTGCCTATTATATCCCTACAAGAGTCAATTTATGGTGATGTTCGAAATTTTAAGAAGCTGTAACAAAGAGTGCCTCTCAATATACAGATGAAGTTTTTTCATTGACGGTAAGTAAAAATAAAGTATCAGAAGGTATCACCTTAGAATACACGTTTGTGCTGCACTCCTGAAACCTGCCCTGCACCGAACAGGTTGTCGTGAATATCAAGGAGGTCACAGAATGCAGTGAGAGCTTCTCCTAGTGTCCAAGCTCACAGTGCTGCGAAGGATATTGAAAAACACCTAGTTAAAACTTCTTCCTCTTGAGGAAACTGAGCTTCTAACAGGATAAAAATTTGTCTAAGACAATAAAGGTAGTTAGTTACTAAGGACTACAACTTGAGTCTGCTAACTCCTAATTTTTAGCTTTCTTGTACAGCATATTCTTAAAAATTGTATTTGTTATTTTATGAAACTATGTAGTTATTTTCCAGAATTAACATTTTCTAAAAGCTTCTTTTGCTCTTTCCATTAGAATTATTTTTTTCTGGAGAAAAATATGAGTTGAAATATCATTTTAGCATTATATAAAATGTTATATA
The DNA here is from genome assembly GCA_028533085.1 of Varecia variegata. Taxonomy (NCBI): domain Eukaryota; kingdom Metazoa; phylum Chordata; class Mammalia; order Primates; family Lemuridae; genus Varecia; species Varecia variegata. The sequence continues at coordinate 1,876,362 of CM052449.1, read as the reverse complement.
AAAGAGTCTTGTCACAACCATGGATTCTATTCTGAACTCAGCCTTGATGGCCATACAGAAATAGCAGGGTGACTCATCACCAGTGGCTCTCTAGAAAGGCTGGAAGCTTGTTTAAAAGTTAATAAAATTTCTTCAACTTACCCTCATTAGTCTTGGCTGACAGTCTCAATCACAACTCCATACAGACTAAAATAGCATCATGGAAATTTCAAAGCCTGCACTACTAGAGCTAAAATCTACCAATGCAGACAGCCAAGCCTATTAGCTTGCCACATTTATTGCATGTCTACCATGGGACAGATGTGGAAACTCCATGACAGTGATGAATGAAACACCTTCTCCCTCAAAAAAGAGAAAAAAATCATAGTCTAGGAGGAAAAATATTAATACTAACCAGCATCTGTTGAGGTCTTACAGAATTACCAACTTCAATCATCTATATCATCTTATTTCACCTTTACTTAATTATATATATATATATATATTTTTTATTTTATTTTTTTTTTTGAGACAGAGTCTCGCTTTGTTGCCCAGGCTAGAGTGAGTGCCATGGCATCAGCCTAGCTCACAGCAACCTCAAACTCCTGGGCTCAAGGGATCCTCCTGCCTCAGCCTCCCGAGTAGCTGGGACTACAGGCATGCGCCACCATGCCCAGCTAATTTTTTCTATATATTTTTAGTTGTCCAGATAATTTCTTTCTATTTTTAGTAGAGACGGGGTCTTGCTCTTGCTCAGGCTGGTCTCAAACTCCTGACCTCGAGCGATCCACCAGCCTCGGCCTCCCAGAGTGCTAGGATTACAGGCGTGAGCCACCACGCCCGGCCTTAATGATATATATTTTTACTCCTATTTTATTGAAGAAATTAAGGTACAGAAGACTTAAGTAAATTGCCCAAGTCAATTAGCTATTCTGTTTTTTTTTTTGCTTGTTTGCCTTCTATATTCCCCAATACTGAAGTAGTTTAATATAAAATTTTAATTAGCTCTAGAGATATTTTCTATAATTTGATATTTTAGAAGTCATGAGAATTATTTCTATTTTTCAATAGTTTAAATAAAAACTATCAACCAAGATATCTATCCAAAATTCTTGCCTAACTACACATATATGCTCCTGCAAGGATTTCTTGTGTTCCGATACTGCTCTTCCGCTTGCCACAGGCTCTGATATCTGTGCCATGTGCTCAGAGCTGAGCATCCTCATCAGAAAGCTTGCTATGCATATTTTAGACTGAAACATGCCTTAGAATTCTTTAGAACCAATAATTTCTTTTTGTTTCTTCAGGTGAATAGACCAAACCTAGAAACATACAGCACTTTCAGAAGGTGACAGAGCTGGACAGTTAATGGCAAAGATTGGAGGTGAGGTGTTTGGAGAGTGAGGAATAAAATCTGAGTTTCTAACTCTAATTTGATGCTATTTTCCTCTATTTCACTGCTTCTTAGCAGGTACTGAGATGAACTTTTCCATTATTTTTTAAATAAATGATGATAGATTGTATTTATTATTCTAAAAAATATTATTTATTGACCAAAATGCGCACTCCAGGTATGTATAGAAATATCTATATTTTTATTAACGTCTACCTTAAAATTTAGTGTCTCAATTACTCTAAGATATAAAGTCAACTACCAGATTAACACATTTTGTTTCTGTCTTCAAATTCAAGTAATAAAAGATTTAAATAATGCAGGCTCATTAGAGAATGACATTTCTGAATACTTAAAATAAGTAGAAATCTAGATTAGTAATAATAATAGAATTTATTTAGCATGTAATAGATGCTGGGCAAGTGGTAAACACTTTGTTTAATAAATATTTTCTAATTTATTCTCAGAACAAGCTGATGGGATTGGTAATAATATTATTTTCGTTGTATAAGTGTAGAAATTGGGATTCGAGAGCCTAAATAATTTGCTCAAGGCCATAGGTAGCTTACCATCATATAAAAGCACAAAATGTACCATTTTAATAGAAAAATCAAACAGCTCCCTTTGTTTTATTTCCCCAAAGATTGTTGATTATTTTCCACAGTCTAATAAGCTTACTGACTTAAATGTTTGTTGCTGGTAGCAACAATATGGAATAAAAACTACTTTCTGCATAGTCATTATATCATGTAGAAAAATAGAATGTATTAAATAATTTAAATAATTTAATTACATGGAGAATTGGTACAGAAAACCAAATTCTTTGATGAGCCATTCCAACAAGCTGACTTTTAGACCTAAGAAAGAGAGGGAGAACATTTAGACTAGCATATGCCATCAGTTTTTGTTGATCCAATTTGCAAATATTCAAACAAGGTCAATTAAAAAGTAGAAATGGATAAGTAAATCATATGTCTTAAATGCCTGTCTTTTAGGAAGCCTTCAAGCTCAGTTATCCAATTTGTCAGTTTTGGTAATTCCAACATATAAAACTTTATTTGTACAGCCACAGATCTTCAATAGAAGTTTATAATAAGTGAAAAATGGGTCTTGATAAAATATTCATGAGATGAAAGATGCTACAAAACCGTGGAGAGAGCTCTTAACGTTTAGCAAATTTTAGCCTTGGGCTTGAGGAAAAAATTTAGGATTTAGCTTATTTGCTGTCTTAGGGTTACTAAATGGAGACATGCTAAGTTGTAATAAAGTCTTGAGAAGTATACCCAAAGAACCACCTGGTACTTTTATCAAAAATAATTACAACTGGAAAAAAATTAAATCTATTGTTTCTTCTGACATGGTCTTTATAAGCAAATTGCCACGGAATCCATGAACAGTATTCTTCTGCTAATGTCCCTAGGTCCCTACGTTGGAAGAGACACAACAGAAAAAAAGAGTTCTATGCAATGCAGTGATGTGCAATGAAAGATAGAAGATTCAGGCGTAAATTCTCCCTGACTCTCGCATCTATGTTTCTTTATTGTCTGTAACTGTTTCACTAAGGGCAGGACTTGCAGGTAGAATTTGGGGGTTTGCCTTGGGTTTATTCCCCTATTCACAAGGACTGCTTTGTATAATCTCTTTAACACCCTCCTCAACTCTGGAAGATCAGGAGTAGTAAATCTATAGATGATACAAGAAGCAAGAAGGAAGGATGATGGATAAAAAATTTAATTTCCCTCTAAAAAATTACACTGGTAAGACTTCTTGTGTCTGGCGAAAATATGCTATTCTTAAATAACATCAGGAGTTGAAGAAATTCAAATAAGAGTGCTAAACAGTTACAAGTGCCTATTATCAGGTAGTATGACGTGGGAACACTCCAGTGAAATGAAAGCTTATATTATCTACTTCAGCAGTTAGCAACATTTCAGCTCTCTTTTAATATTTTCTTTTTGAGAATCATAAAAATCATGCAAGTAGAATCTACATATACATGCTGTTAAGATCTTAGTAAAGGAAAATAGGGTGTCAGGCAGGTGGGAGGGGAGGAGGAGATGGGTATATTCACACCTAATGGGTGCGGTGTGCACCATCTGGGGGATGGACACGCTTGAAGCTCTGACTCAGGTGGGGCAAAAGCAACATATGTAACCTAAACATTTGTACCCCCATAATATGCTGGAAAAAAAAAAGACCTGATAATATAATCGAAGATGGAATAAATTTCCAAACATCTCCAAACTGGAGTTTTCCACATGTGGAAGTTGGAAAAATTTAATTCAGTTGAGGAGAGCCAAGGATAATAGCTAAGCAGGAAGTACAGACAAAGCCAGTATTCTTCACTATACATCAACTTTAAACAACTGGTCTTAAAAAGCCCTGCGTGACTGTGATGTCATGCATAAACAAAAGTGATTTTGAGGGCCTTTGAGATTTGCATATATGGAGAGCTTAGACTCATACTGGATTACTAAATCTGTGTTCCTATCTAGAACCGGACTCCTCTATCCTTCACAACACTAGCAACCTCATGATCATCACTTAATTTGTGATCAGCATTATCCTTTTGTCACTGCTCACATCAATTCCAAACTATATCCACATAACCCCGTCACTCCTTAGTCTCTGAACTCTAACTCCTACTATGACTCTATGGAAGATAACATGAATTCTCTGGACCAGCTAAATCTGTTTTTTTATTTTTCTCCATAATACCTAAAAGCATCCAAAATACATATGTTTACTTATGTTTTACTTTATTTTCTGTTTCTACCCAATAGAATATGAGCTCAATGAAGGCAAAGGTTCTTTCTGTATTGTTCATTGCTCTATTCCTACACCTAGAACAGTATAGAACCTCTAGTACGTGCTCAATGAGTTAAGTGAATATACGAATCCTGAAGAAAAATATATATTAGCACATAAATGCTGTTAATCACTTGTCTACTTTTAACTTAGCATTTTTTTTTGCAAAAACAGAAAACCTCAAATATATATCTTGCAAATAATCAGTGAATATTGCACCAAATAACAGACAAATGAGTCCCAGAAAAAGCACATAACCTCAAGGTCATAGAAAATCACCTAGAGTAAAAATAAATAAATAAAAATAAAAAGGAAAACTAATAAATTTAGTATTTGTCGGGTAGATCCGAAGACACATGGGTGGAATTAGAAACGGGAAATGTTCACTGTGGGTAACGCCTGTGAAAGTTAAAAGGGAGAAGGAGAAGGACGAGGCTGGGAAAGTCACCAGGCTGCGATGCCCGGGTGACGTCGCGGAAGGGACAGGGCAGGAGGGAGGATCGGGTGGGAAGAGCCTCAGAGCCTAACGCGACTCTGCAGTGATGTCCTGCACTGGCCACAAACGGCAAGTCCTCGTGCCACGGTGGTGGCCAGTCGCTGACCGGGGACCTCCGGGCTGCACGAGGCCCAGGCTGGCGAGCTGAGACGGTGTCCACCGCAGCCCCAGCGGGAGTCGGCCGCCCATTTGCACCCTGCAGCAGGCTTCCTCTTTCCCTGCTCTCCGAAAGGCACACCTCCATGGCTGCCACACATTCACTAAGATTGAGGGGCTTTACATAAAAGACAGGGGATATTTTTTTTCTTCTAGGGCAAGGGAATAGAATAATCCTTGCATGGCCACAGTGTCATCCCAACAGATGCACGTCAGATGACCACACCCAAAGAGAGAACTTAGCAGCACATTCTACAGCCTAGAAATCCCACCCTACGTGGAAATTACACATTCAACACCAATGACGAGCTTTGTAAAGGTTCTCCAGAGAAATAGAACCAAGAGGACCTAGATGATAGATAGATAGACAGAGAGAAAGATAGATACCTAAAAGAGGAAATGTTTATGGGAATTGGCTCACACTGCTGTACAAGCCTAGAAGTCCCACCAGAGAGGGCCTGCAAGCTGGAGAACCAGGAAAGCCAGTGATGGAATTTAATCCAAGTCTAAAGATCTGAGAACCAGACACAGGATGGGGCAACTCCCAGTCTAAGGCTGAAAGACTGGGAACCTGAGAACTAGAACCAAGAACCTGAGAAGAAGGGGAAGGACATTCCTGGTAGATGTTATACATCTTGGAGTGTCAAGGCCTGAGAACCAGCAACTCCAATGTCTGAGGGCCAGAGAAGATGGACATCCAAGATCAGAGAGAGGGAGAGAATGGGAAACAAGTTCACTGTGCACTGGATACCAACTTGTCTCTGTCTGGGGAGACGGGACACCCACCTCCACAGTGAGTGACAAGAGACAGGTTTGTTACGGACAGACAGGCAGCAGAAGCAGCAGACGCCCAGCGCTCAGTGCTGGCCAGTCCTCCCAAGGCTTGGGAAAGCTGTCTGGGGTGAATGGAGTCTCATCTACGGGCCCCCCACTTGCACCCCAGTTGAGGGGCCTTTCCCAGATCAACAGCTGCATGCCAGGTGCCTAGGGATGTGCTGATTTGCTCACACAGAGAATCCACATCTGGTACCTTAGCTGCAGCTGGAGTCACCACGTGGTTAAGCTTATGATAATCCAGGAGAAGATGGATGGCCCAGCTCAAGGAGAGAGGGAGAGAATTTGCTTTTTCTCCGCCTTTGTCTTCTGTTTTATCCCTGAAATGCTGGGATGATGCTGGCCCACATTGGTGCATCTTTCCTCCACCTACTGATTCAAATGCTGATCTTTTCTGGAAACTCCTTCGAAGACACACATGGAAATAACGTTTTACCAGCTCTCTGGACATCCCTTGACCCAGTCAAGTGGACACATGAAACTAACCATCACAGGATTTATCGAAAATCCCCATTCTCGACATTAAAACTATTTTTAAAAACTAAGCCTGAAAATTGTATCAACCTGGTCATCTAAACGGTCTATAATTAGACCATCTTTAAGGTAAAATTTACAAAATATTTTCCCTTTAATGCATATAATTCTTTATTTATTCTGTTGCTATTGTTTTACTATTGCTGTTGTTGGGGAGGGTCAGTCGTCAACTCATCCTGAAGGAAATACGTACAGGCACATCTCAGAGGTACTGTGAGTGCCATTTCAGACCACTATAACAAAACGGATATTGCCATGAATATTTGAAACAAGTTACAAGAATTTCTTGGTTTCCCAGTGCATATAGAAAGAAGTTATGTCAACATTATGCTGTGGTCTATTAAGTGTGAAATGGCAGCAGGCCTAAAAATGTACATACCTTAATTAAAAATTACTTTCTTGCTAGGAAGTGCTGACACAGAGACAGGCAGGGAGCACACGCTGTTGGAAACGGTGTCGACAGCCTTGCTGGATGCAGGGCTGACGTGAACCTTCAATTCGTAAAAAACACAGTATCTCCTAAGTGCAAAAATATGAGGTTCAATAAAGCAAAATATGACTCTGGATTTTCCAGAACGTGATCAAGACATTTACGCAAGGGAATAGGGCGATATAGCTGCCTCTAATGTTCCAGGATACAAGCTATGAGTGGGGAACTCGCAGAGGGGAGAAACAGCAGTGCATGTGGATGCTCTTCCATTTGGGCCGTACTCCTGCAGTATTATCACAGAAACTATACTGCCCCCGCGGGGGATAATGAACATGAAAATGAGCTGAATAAAACAGAGTAAATGACGGTTCTGTTCAACGGTCAGCTCCCACACATGGTATATCGGTTTTCCATTGCTGTGGTAACAAATTTCCACAAATTCAGCCATGTAAAACCACACAAATGCTTCTCACAGACTCTGTACGTCGGAAGTTAGGCTGGCCTTGTGTTTCGTGCGGTGGAAATCAAGGTTTGGGCAGGGCCGCCTGTCTTACTGGAGGAGCTTGGGACTCCCCTGCTTCCAAAGTCACCCACGCTGGGGCGCTGGCTGTCGGCCAGAGGCTCGTCTCCCCTCCTAGTTCTCGTGTCCTCCGTGGGCCCCCCAGCAACAGAGGATGAAGCCTCTCTCATGCTTTGAGTAGCTTCAACCTCTGCTGCCTCATCTCTTTGCAGTTTAGAAAGTTTCTGCCTTTAAGCGTTTGTGCGATTAGACTGAACCCAGTGAGATAAGCCAGAAATATCTCCCTATTTTAAGATCTATAACTTTAAATGCAAATGAAAAATCCTTTTTGCCTTGCAGCCTAACATATTCACAAATTCTAGGGATTTTTAGTGTAGACATCTTTGGGGGCTCATCCTGATGACATACGGTAAAGTTCCTAAGTATAATTTTCCTTTATTCTTTTAGAGACAGGGTTTGTCTCTGTCACCCACGCTGGAGTGCAGTGGCATCATCACAGCTCACGACAGCCTCAAACTCCTGGGCTCGAGTGAAGTGATCCTCCTGCCTCAGCCTCCCTATTAGACAGAATTACAGGCATGTGATGCCACGTCCAGTTACTTTTAAATTTTTTGTAGGGATGAGGTCTTGCTATGTTGTCCAGGCTGGTCTCGGACTCCTGGCCTCAAGCATCCTCCCCGGGCCTCCCAAAGTTCTGGGATTACAGATGAAAGCCACCATGACTGACCTTCTAAGTGTACTTTTAAAAACATAATGGAATTATGCAAATTACTATGCCAAATTTAAATATATGTGAAATATTTGCATATACATTTATACACACATATTCATATAAGTTCATGAATACATGCATTTCCCCAAAATGTCTAAATCATTGAGCCAAGATATATTTCTCCATCTATCTCCTAATTGCTTCAGCCCAGGATTTCATTTCAATGTATAGGAAAAAAAATCAAAACATATCTTAAAAAGTCAAACACATTTGAGCAATTTTGATTTAGCAAGTCATCAAAGAAATCTCATTAACAAAGTATCAAGGGGCCCTCAAGATGTCTACTTTTAATTTTGCTCCTTTTCCTCAACATAGACAATGATTGTTCCATTTTCTATTGACAGATACATTAGCTGTTTCTAAATTATGGTTACATTTTACTGCTTAAATACAGGGAAACAAAATTGTTTTAAAATAGGCTGCACTACCTTTTATTTCTCTGTGGGAAATTCTGGGAAGGAGTGGAAATGATTTTAGCTACCATGGCACTGCCTACATCAAAATAGAATTATAATTATGTTGCAGGTGGCAAACTACTCAAGGTACCTGCAGAGTATAGATAAAGTGGTTCATTGGCCATCCATTTTCCAGGTGGTTTAGCTTAATCTGCAGAGAATGTATAATGCATATTAATCCAAATAGCCCTGAACTCCAGCCATTTGGAGAAAGCACACCTGAATTTGCCTTTAAGAATATGTTTTATAATACATTTTTTTCCCTGGTTCTAATCATTGTCACCGGGTATTCTTAAACCTATCTGGAAACCCAGATTGTTACTCTAAAATGTTGATCCAGAATTTTCACAGTTCTGAGATCGCCCTTCAATAAAGGGAGCAATGATGCCCTGCATGTGTGTCATGTCGGAAAAAATGTTTGAAGTATCGCATCATGGCTAAAAATATGTAAACTCTCAGCCTGCATAATTATAGCAGGCAGATAGCTCAAGTTAAGTGGAAAATGCCCAAAAGTATGAGACATTACAGATTTCTTTAAAGAGACATTGGTGTCAAAAATAAAAGCATAGCTTGCCCATTCCTATAAAAACATTTATGGTCTATATACTAAACTTTCACTTATATTTTAAGATACTGTGGCATGCCAGATGGCCTTGTTCATTTACTCTGTTGATTAAACATAATACATGATGGCTTGGTAAGTAGCTTGTGGCTTGGCATACAAATAACAATCCAACAACAAGCAAATATGATGCCAACTACCCTTTATAAATCAGTATTAGCTCCAATTCATTGATATCCACAGGTTAGCAAAGTCTTTTTCACAGCTGAGCTGATTACCGCCATGCATTTTAGGTAAAGTATCTACAAAAGTTGCATACTGTTCAGTATCATTTTTACTATTAAACATTTCTTGTATAAAACTATATAACAAAATAAAATATAATAAATATTAAATCTATTTTATTTGGAAGGAAACTCTAAACAAAATAAGTACTTCAAATACTTATAACAGACTCATCAGCACATTGCATACATTATTTTATGATTTATAGTAAAAGTAGGAGAATGATTTGAAATAGACAAGTAATGAATTCATTTTCTTACATCAGCCCTGAAAACTATATTCCAAGATACAGTAAATTTTTATATAGTATTATTTATTCTAACCAACACACACCAGCGGCACTTCAGGCTAAGATTAGTTGCTCCCATTTCCTGCTCGAGAGTTTTATATTAAGAGGAAAACAAAGTACATCAATTGTTAAGAAATATATGTACCCTTAATAAATGAATGATGGAAATGGTCGAAATGGTTAATATTAAAATGAATTCCAGGGAAATTATTTCTTTATCTGTTTCTTTTTTCATTTTACTTGAGGCAACACTCTTATTAAACTCTTTACTTTTTTGTCCTACATTCTCAGACTTATTTTCCTAGCTGGTGTAGATCTTTACCCAGATATTTAACAAAGCACAAACATGTAATGCTTCATTAAAGCTCTTTATTCTCTCTTTTTAAGTTAAAACAAACAAAAAAAAACAAGCTAGGGTGGTATTACTTTATAAACCCAAATTTTAAAAGATGAAATTTCTATAAATTAGAAATATCTAAACATGTATTAATAGATAGACTATAAAACTAAAAGGAATTTCTTATTTTGTTTTAATTTAATTCTACAGCTAGAACAAAAGAAAAAGTGACTTACTAGATAACCCCAGGAAAGCAATATTACATATGAATTAACAAATTATCTGAGTGTAGAATTTTTATTTTCATACTTTTTGAATAATATGAACAGAATCTCTTCAAAGTATTCAGTGAGAATTTTAGTAGGTTGCATTCTGTGTAATTTGCAATTTTATCTAGAAATTCCAGGAAGCTCGAGGGTGGTTTAGGATGTGTGAGTGGCAATGGGTGAGCTCGCTCTCTATCTAAAATGTCTCTAACTGCAAAATTACTGTTATGATCTCTAGTCATAAAGCATTTACCATTTAAATTGCAATGGACTCAAATTGCTAGAATAGATGTTCTTAATGTATCTCGTTCAGGAAAAATTTCCAAATTTTAGAATTTTTTGGACACAATGGAAGGGCTTAAATATTTCAAAAACACTAAACAAGTCAGTAAAAACTGCATTGCAATCATTATTTTTCTGGTATGTCTCATGGTTTTATGAAATATAAACAATGGCAAACATTTCTATGTCCACTTGACCATTCTTTAATCCTGTCACTAAGGTTTTATGTTTTAACCCTGATCCCTTCCTCTTGGATCCAGGAAGGAATTTTTAAAATTCATTTTGTGCCTCTTGTCTCTCTATTAATAAGATATCCCCAATCTACTGACATCTCCATAATATCACATGATTAGTTGAGACAAATGTAAATTTTGAATAGTTAATAATTGGCATGTGTGGAAGATTTCAATACATCATTATCCAGGACACAGAACCTGACCCTGTCGCTTCAGAACCACCATGACCAGCAAGCACAGGGGACTCATCAGAATCATATCTTTTAATCTTCCTTATATTTTTTTCTGCATGTGTGATTGTTCTCTTTAAACATTATCTTCCGATGCTTAATGGAGGATATTATCTTTCCCATACTATTTATTACCTTGAAGGTTATACACAAAGCATTTATGGGTGCTATCCTATAATTGCTTTTTATAAATATTTATAAAATTTTTAGTGTTTGATCTGATTTTCTAATTTTCTATATCTATAACCTATCATCTACCACATGACTATATCTTTCCATTGTTGGACATTTATAATATTGGATTTGCATTAATACTGTAGGATATTTAGTTTTAAGCTTAGTGCATAACCCACAATGTTGGTCCCCTGTTTTTTTACGGTTGCATGGTTACTCTATTCTTGCATGATTAGGATGTGGGAGTTACGAATACAGGCTTTTAAATAAGATAGACAAGGATATCCCCCTGCCTCAGCCTCCTGCCTGCTGAAGCATGTGGACAAGCTTTGTGATGATTCTGTCTCTGTTTACTCAGGTTATGCTTGCATTAAGTCCCGAATATTTTGGCCATCCCAAAGTAAGTGAGCCCAAAATGCCATCAGTCCCCACCCCATTAGAAAGGGAGCTTACAGAAGAGAGACTATAAATACAGTTCAGACAAAGGCTGCACTCACAGCGGATCCATGAGTTCCCAGACTGACCTGGTGGTCATTTCCCTTGTTCTTGGACATATAATCAGGATAGACATTAAAAATACCAGACATAAATACCTATTGATTTCTTATCTGCAAAGGAAGAGCCATTCTAACGTAAGGAAAGATTTTGTGGAAACTTTAAAAATTGACCCACCTCAGTCCAAGACAGTAAATCAAAAATACTATCATATCTTTTATGATATGTGAGATTTTAGTGTCACTCAAAGATTTGAAGCGTGCAAGGATCTACTACACCAGTGTGGTCTCCCAAGAAAACCCAGATGGATTATGATGGATGGCAGTGGTCTGCCACAAAATTAACCTATCAGTTCCAAACATAGTTGCTTTGCCAAATGTGATATCATTACTAGAAATGATCTTTATAGCCTCTTGCACCTGGTATGGGTCTATTGACATGGAAAATATGTACGTATCTTTTTCACATATTCTTTAAAAGAGAGGATGAGGATCGGTTTGTGTTTGCCTGGATAGACACATGCATACGTATGTTCATCATCTTGCCCTGGGGCTAGTTTGACTTTCCTACTCTGTAACACTGTAATTTGAAGAGACCTTGATTTTTTGTTAGCTTCATTAAATATCACAACAGTTCCTACTATAGATAAAATTATGGTCATTGAACCTGGAAGTGGCATCTATTTTTGATATACTGGTAAGATTCCTAAACCTTACAAAAAGTCAGGGGCATCCTATTAATACTTCAGTTAACCTCTTAGGGTTTCCATTTCTGTGGCAAATGAATGGACATGCCCCCTGAGCTAAAGGACAAGTTCCTACAAAGTTCAAATGCTCCCAGAAAAGCAGCAGCGTAGGGCTTGGTAACCTTCCCCAGGTTTTGAGGGAGCATATACAATATTCGGGAGTAGTGATCTAACTATTCATAGGATGATCTAGGGCCCGAGATTTTGTTTGGTCCAAAGTAAGAGGGGGCTTTACAGCAATTCCAGACAAGCCACTCTGACACACAGGCCAAATGGCCTTGTAGTCACCACTACACTAAAGGTATTAGTGGTAAATAAAGATCCCACATAGACTTGTCTCCCACATATCATACGCATCGGTATGATAGCTGCAATCAATCAATTTAATTTGGAGCAACGTTTCTCAAATGCTGGCATTCAAACTAATCATTTGGGGAAGCTTTTAAAATATTGTCATGAAGCTCCCAAACTGCTGAATCACAGCCACAAGAAATCAGGGAAACATCTGAATATTTATGATGCTTTTCACATCCTTCTCATCCAAGTTTATATTTGAGAACCACTAGTCTAGATTAGAGAATGACCTTGCTAAGAAACAAATCTGTAACGTATGTCTAGCTGAATGATATATTGTCAGAAAATTGATATCTTTGCCTCAGGGACAAATTTTTGTGTGAATAGCAAAAAATATGCAGGAATCCATTAATTCGTATACAGGCAGTCCCACAGTTACAGAAGCGGCTCTTCGTTCGGTGTAGCATCTACTTAGCGGCTAGTCTCATTGTCTGCATGGTCACTTACGTACAGCGTCACTTTTGTCTTAACTTTTTAAATCTCATTTTGTGAGTCTGTGTTTACCCTTACGACCATGCCCCCAAAGGGAAAGTCGACTGCAAGGCCAGGTGAGCCTGCAACGAAGAGAAAGGCGATTGCAATGGAAACGAAAGTAGAAATAATTAAGCATTTGTAGAAAGGCCAGACGCCATCAGTCATTGGGAAGGCATTAGGCTTTGATTGCTTGACCATTGGAACAATTATAAAGGATAGAGTGAGAATAATGGAGCATGCAAAAGGCAGTGCTCCAATTATTACTAAGCAGCGTAGTAGATTAAATATTGAAATGGAAAGTTATTATTGTTTAGAAGATCAAAATAAGCATAACACTCTTATTAGCCTAGCATTGATGCAACATTAGGTAAGTGTTAAGCTTTGATATTCTTCTTTTGAAATTTCTCCTATCTCCTATCTAAACTTTTGGTATAAGTTTGTTTTAATGTTATGTTTGTTTGAATTTAAAGAAAGTGCACAATAGTTTCTGCAATTTATTATTACAGTGCAGGGGTATTATTATTATTCTTATTACTGTATTTGTGCCGTTCGTCTGGGATCTGAGTTACATACAAATCCGATCTAATTCGTTCTCAGGAATGTCTCTCATCTATACCCTCAGGACCACCTGTATGCACGCTCTTCTAGAAATGTTCTGTTATAGTCTATTGTGAATGGGATTATTAGCATATTAAATTCAGAAGAAAAATTTCAGCCCCTGCAAGGTGCTTTAGACGCTCACTGACAACCCTGCACGAGAAAAACTCAGAAGCTTCATCAGGACAGTTTTACGTGATTCCTTCAAGCATATTCTGACACCAGACAGAAAAAGAAAACAGTCTAATTACATGTGCTTGAAAACATTTGAATGCAAAACAAGAGTATCAAATCTACTCTCTATCAGCTCTTTGTCAAGAAAAGAGAGCCTAGAATAAAATATATGGTTAAAAACTTTGACAGATTTAATTTCCATTCAAGAAATTAAAAATATTGCGATTGCTACTCTTGAAGCATAAAATTATCTTGGAAAAAGTTATTCTGTAATAAATTGCTAATTGTGTGACTACCTCATTGGTGATCAATTTGTTGGGAAAGGATAGTTGACTTTTTAAATCATTAAGGAAATAATATAGAACCCATATGAATTAAAGATCAGCAGCACCTTTGCTGTTTTAGTACAATGAGTTTCATCTTGAAGTAATTATTGTGTATCCTTTCACATAATTGGGTAAAAAATACCAGATTTTGTTTGTGTGGCCTGGAGGTAGGGAACAGGAACAAATGTCCACCCTCTTACCCCTCCCTGCTACAGGAATTGAGAATAATTTAAAATCTACCAAACTTGCATTAAAAGACTATGTTAATACAAATACACTGCAGTCTTGGTATTTAAGAAAATTAAAAAAAAAACCATCTCTTTTGTCTTAAGCAAAGACTAAGAAATTCTATGATGTGTGTGTGTGTGTGCTCATTGCTCATGTGTTTATAATATGTGATATTTATATTATGTAATTTTGTTGTGGAACATCTGAGGCTCTAGTTGTAGGACGCACCTAGAAAACCATGGTAGCACTTCTTTTAAAATATGGAACTCAAACTATGACAGCAAAGCTGATAGAAGGTTTTGAAGAGTCTGGCTGTGACTCAGCTAATCCTACATTCTCCATATAGAAATAAAGATAAGAATTCTTCATAAAGTGTTCCAGGCAGTACAAAAGTTGTTCATAGTTTAAAAGAGTACAATTGACGACAGTTGAAAAGATAATTAATGTGTGGTGTGATGACATGCACAGGAAACGTGTGATTATGGATGGAAATATAATTTAAGGAGTCAGAAGCCTGTAAAAAAAAAAAAAATTCCTTATAACCACAGGTGCTGAAGTTACCAGCACAGCATTTGAAGCAACCAATTTTATGAGCAAAGATTGGTCCAAGAATTTTAAGAAGCATTTTCATTTGCATAATGTGCAGTTAATAGGAAAGGAGGCAACAGTTGAATACAGAACTGAGCAAGTATTCCCTACCGAGGCAGAAAACACAAAGGCAGAAAACACGAGCCATAGGCAGAATGAATTTTCGTTAGAATTAAAACATTCAATAAGGGAAGAAAACATGTTTCTAAATATACATTCATGCTATTTGTAGCACATACACATAAGGTACATCATCAGTCACAATCATTTACTGTTACTGTTTTAGTTTTGCCATTGTAGCTCAATTAATATTGTTGTAATAGTGATACATAAAGTACAGGATATGGTTTTAGTAAGAAAAATTTAATATCAAATTAAATCAATTAAAATAAAATTGACATGAATATGTTAGACCTTACTGTTTTGAGACAATTAAAATGATCATTAAAAGAATATAATTTCCGTGAGGGTGTTTTATGTATTTCAGTGGCTTAACGAATTTGGAGATGTGCAAAGGTCTTGTAAAGTATTGCTCACAAATGTCCAATTTTCAATATATCTCTTTTCCATATACTTGATATATAAATGTTACTGGCTGCCTATTCTTTCAAGATACTAGATGAAGTTGCATATTTCTACATTAGTGTATCATTTTGTTTGCCAGTTTATAGATAGAAAAATATGACTTCCAGAGGGATACAAGAAGCTTTCAGTTTCCTAATTCCATATGTAGGGGGAATTTCTTTTAACTTTTTCCACTAAGGGACTTAATTTTAAATTGTTAATGATTTAATGATCATTTGAGTTACATAAAGTTACTTTTCTTCTGTGAAACTTGGAATCCTAGATAACTGTTCTTATTCTGAGAAGGTTGCTATAACCTCTATCTAAACTGTATCTGTCAGGCTAGGCTAAACCTATGGGATATAGTAACAAACATCCCCAAAAATCTTAGTGACTAGTCAAAGCGGAAGTATATTTCTTGCTCATGCAAAGTTCACTGTGATTTCAGGTATTTTTCAAGAAAGCCATCTCTCATATCAAGAGCCACTGCTACCTTATGGCTTTACTCTGACAAGGTGACAATACCTCCACTATCGTTCTAGCAAAGGAAGAGTGAGAGAACAGAACTCCCTAATGACTTATTTTCTGTCTTAGCCTAGAAGTGACACATTCTTTCCACCCACATTTTAATGACTAGGAATATATAAATATATAGATCTCCTCGCTTAATCAAAATAAATCTTAGAAATGGAGGGTCTTTTGTATAAGAAAAGTAAAACCAGTTATATTGGTGAACACTAGTATCTCTACCTCCGAAACTTATTCTAAATTTACAATGCTCTTGTTTAATATAGTAAACACCATCAAATGCCAGGAGAATGACACAAAGAATTAGATAAACTTATCGCTTGTAATACCATTTAGTTAATTTATTACAATGAATTTAATAGTTTTGAAAAAATTAAAGGAAATATTCTATATTTAAGAAAACATTGGACAGGATAATGATTGGCTCCTAAATATAAACATTTCCCACACGGCTTCCAATAAATAAAGTCAACTATAACCTATTTCTAAAGCATGAAAAAAAAATACGATTTTCTAAAAGCTTCAGTTTACATGCATATGTGAGCAAATGTCCAAAACCACCATGGGCCACTCTACAGCCTTGTCTTAGTGGAGAAACAGGAAAGTGATCAATGAAACAGAGGACTGAGGAGCAGAGTCCCATAGTAGCAGAGCACAGAAAGTCTCACTCTGAGTGACAGAGAAATTGGAACATGTCAAATATCTGTGTGTCAAAAAAGGAGTCAAAAGGAGAGGACTGGAACATGTGTGGGGTCAGAGGATTAGAAGTGAAAAAAGTCTCACTTTGGGGGTGACGGAAACCACGTGAAGAGAAAGCATTTGGGGAGACTGGTGGTAAAAGGAGAGAGGGGAAAAAAGCAGTAAAAAATATAAAATCTGCAGAAACAAAAGAATATTACACCATCAGGAGAAACTGTATCTTTCCAATACCCCCAACACACACAGGAGAAAAGCAATAATTAGTACAGAAACTACACTTCACTGTATCAACAGAAGATGGTAAACTTGAACTAAGAATCTTAGTAAGCCATTCAAACCACACAGCCTCATTTACATGTAATTAACCATAATTACCCCTTCAGAAAAATAGAAAGGTACTTAAAAAACTCAGGAAAAATGCACACAGCTTCCACTTCAAATCTACTACAAGAATTCAGAAAGTGACTGTCAAAACTTTTCAGCAGATGAAGATGCATACCAACAACAATTATGAAGCAGAGGGAAATTATAAAGTAACACTCAAACATAAATTAAATGACATTAAATAAGCAATGGAAAAAGTGAAAGAATGATATGGCTCATAAAGTCAACAACTCAGAATATAAACAGACCAAAAATAAGCCAAAAAGCAGGACACCTGAATTAATCTCAAAAACAATATGCTAAGTGGAAGAAGCCAGCCACAAAAGACAATGCATTGCATGCTTCCATTTATATGAAGTATCCAGAATAGGCAAATCTATAGAGACCAACAGTAGATTACTGTTTTCTAGGGGCTGGAGAGGAGGATGGTAAATAACTGCTAACAGGTACAGGTTATTTTTTTGAGTAATGAAAATGTTCTAAATTTAGATTGTGTTGATGTTTGTAGGATTCTGTGCATATTTGAAAAACTGTTAAATTATAAACTTTCAATTGGTGAATTGAGTGGTATATAGATTGTTTTTAAATAAAGTTGTAAAACACACATACACAGAGAAACACACACACACAAAAATTTGAAATCAGTTTGCTTGAACTGAGGAAAGAAATTAAGGAAAAAACAAAACACCCCAAAACAAAGATTGAATCTAAAAATTCCCAAGGGAGAATTATTTGACTGAAAGTATATTAAGGGAATTTGAGGAGACGAGTAAAACCAAAGAAGATCACAACAACAAAATAAAATAAAAGGTAAGAATGGATGACAGAAAGCAATAGATTTAGAATACAGGCAACAAAGACCCATCATGTGATTTGAATTCCTGATTTGAAGAAAGCCACAACAACAACAAAACAAAACCATAGCTAACAATTAGACTTATAATGAGAGAAAAGTTTCTAGAACTTAAAGATAACCTGAATCAACATTTTGAAAGTGTGCACTTACGTCTTATTAAATTGGTACAGAATGATCAACTTTGAGGCATGTTTGTCTACTACACTTCAAAATACAGATAACAGAAATCATTGATCTTCCTGGCAAAAAGATCAAGTCACTTACTTGAAAGAAAATGAGGAGGATGTATGTGGCAGCATGCAAAGCAAGTGGTAGTGAAGCAGTATTGCCAGGCAATTCAAGAGAGATAGGGGAGTCAATCAATGTTATACAGCTTTTCAACAACCTAAGCTATAGGGATGCTCCGTCAACAAAATGTCAGATTAGGAAGCCCGAATTCCTTATTTCCCCACAGAAACATTTTACAAAATGACTAGACTTTTAGACAAAAGAACTTTATAGGAACTCTGAAAAATCAAAGATCTACAACAACCAAGCAAATGTCCAATCAAGCAAAAGGCCACATTCAAAATGGCAGGAAATTTTGTGGTAATTTTACTCCCTTGCCCCTCCCCCTCCCCAGCACACTGTGGTTTAGAGGAAGCAGAGGCCACTCCTCTGTTAACTCCCTCAAACAAAGAGAGAACAAAGCAAAACTAATATTGAGTGTACTCACCTGTCCAGGGTTGTTGAAGGGATTAATCTCTCTGTTTCCTAACTCAGAACTCAGATAGGCTAAAGAAGTAATTTTCAGATTTCAGGCTAGGAAGGGCCACAAAAAAAACCAGTGAGCATGGCTGCTAAAAGCTGCAGGGAGACTAAATCTGCAGATCGGGGACAGAATTACTGGCCAAGGATTGTAATGCAACAGCCAAGTCCCTGAGAAGGAGCAGAGGTAAGACTCGGGGAAATTAAGGCATTAAAAGCAGCCATTTACACTGGGGTATTGGTAAAAAGCATAAAAGAGGCCCAAGGAAGACAGATGCCCATAAAAGACCTGAGAAGACTTTAAGCCTTAACACTAGGCTGATCCCAATACTTAAAACACGCTCTTCTGATTAGTTTTCCACTCCATGGAGCCAGACTGCAAAGACTTGGAGAGCTGTTGATTCAAGTGCCTAGTTTTCAACAAAATACGCAAAGCACAAGCAAAGAAACAGAAAAATATGGCCCATTCAAAGGACAAAATAAATCTTCATAAATGTTTCTGAAGAAACACAAACATCAGACTTACTAGCCAAAGACTTTAAAACAGCTGTCTTAAATAATCACAAAGTGCTAAAGGGAAGTATGGAAAACACTAAATAAAATCAAGAAGAAACATGGTAAAATAACTAAAAAGAATCAGGAAGATAACATGTGAATAAAATAATAATATCAGCAATAGAGACAGAAATTATAAAAAAGAATCAAGCAGAAATTATGAAACAAAAAACTACCATAACTGAACTAAAAATTTTACTTGAGAGATGCAACAGCATACTTAAAAAAGCTGAGGAAAGAATCAGCAAACTTGAAAACCGGTTACTTAAAAATATCAAGTATGAGGAGGAAAGGAAAGGAATAAGAATAGAGACAGTGAACAAAACATAAGGGACTTAAGGAACACCATTAAGTGTACCAGGACACACAACATGCAAGTTGAAGAAGGAAAATGTTCTATCTAAGCACATTCAAGGGTTGAAAATGAAAGGATGGAAAAGAACACTTCAAAATGGAGCAGGAGCGGCTACACTAATATCAGAAAAACTAGACAAAACTCAGAAGAGGAAAAAAAAAAGACAAAAAATTGTTTTATCTTCACCAAGAAGATATAACAATTATAAACATACATGCAGCAAATAGCAGCAGCTCCTAAATGCATAAAGCAAACATTGACAGACTTGAAGGGAAAAACACACAGCTCTATGATAATAATAGAATATTTCAATTCCCCATTTCAATAATGGGTAGAATAATTATACAGAAGGTCAACAAACAACACTGTGGACCGACTGGATATTAAGAGTCATGTAACAAACACGCCACCTAAAACAGCAGAATACACACGCTTGCCAGGTGCATATGGAACGTTGCCCATGCCAGCCCATAAAACAAGTCTTAATAAATGTTAAAAGGCTGAAATCAAACAAATTTCGGATCACAAAAGGATAAAACTAGAAATAACGATAGAAAGAATGCTGGAAAACTCACAAATACCTGAAAAATAAACAATACGTTCTGAAACAACTAGTGGATGGAAGAAAAAGTTACAAGGGAATTAGAAAATACCTTGAAACAAATGAAAATGAAAACAAAACATACAAAAACTAACAGAATGAAGTGAAAACAATGTGAGTTTACAGCTCAAATAACTGGAAATGTACAAAATAACAAAGTAAACCCAAAGCTAGCAAAGGGATATAAATAATGAAGACTTAAGCAGAGATCAATAAAATAAAG
Source organism: Varecia variegata (assembly GCA_028533085.1). Classification (NCBI taxonomy): domain Eukaryota; kingdom Metazoa; phylum Chordata; class Mammalia; order Primates; family Lemuridae; genus Varecia; species Varecia variegata. The sequence continues at coordinate 1,855,831 of CM052449.1, read as the reverse complement.
CACTGAAAAACAATAAAGAAAATCAAGAAAATCAAGAATTGGGTCTTCAAAAATATCAACAAAATTGACAAACTTTTCGCTAGACTGACTCAGAAAAAAAGAGTAATAAGGCAAACAAGTAAATACAGAAAGACATTACTACTGAGTTTGCAGGGAAAAAATGGCCCTAGGAGGTACTCTGAGCCATTACGTGCCAACAGATTGGATAACGAGGCAATACAGACAGATTCCTAGAAACATACAACCAACCAGGAAACAATTATGAAAAATAGAAAATCTAAATACACCTGTTACCAGTAAGGGTATTGAATCAGTCATCAAAAATTCCCTAACAAAGAAAACCCCAGAACCAGTCAGGTTGGATGATAAATTTTATGAAACATTTAATGAAGAATTAACACCCATATTTCTCAAATACTTCTAAAAAATTGAAGAGGAGTGAATGGTGATCAGCCTCAGATGCTGTATGGAAAGCTCTCGGGGTAAAGTGTAAGCAACATTCACTGAATTCAGGGACGTCCTAATCATCACTACCATGAAGAAGGCACTTCCAACGGGATGGTGAGGGAGGCCCTCAGTGGGCTCTGTTGTTTCACTATGGTAGATATTTATTATAAAATACATGACTGCAATTGCATTTCAATTGAAGGGAGGAGAGATTATATAAAAATTTGTGCAATTAAGTATAAAATTTTCCAGCTCACTATGTTTTAAAATTATGTGTGTATTATACATGTACGTATGTGCAGGTGGGTTCGCTGCATCATTGAGTCTTGGATGTTTAGGGTGTTTGGGAGTCATGGGGTTCAATTCACCACCTACAGAAAGAAACTTCTTTGAGAACTATTTACAGAGTACTGCTCTCTTTCTATTTAAGAAGTAATATATTAGTCTACGTAGTATATTCAAATCCTAGTCTCCTATTTGCTAGCTGTGTATCTTTGAAAAAGTTTTTAATTGCTTTTGAACACAATTTCCTCATCTAAAAAATGTGGGGGATGTGAACAATAATAATGCCATTGAAGTTTCCATAATAATAAAATCATATATAGCAAAGACTTGGTAGAGTGTCTAATATAGAAAGCTTCTCAATAAAAGTTATTATTATTGATTATCTAAAGCAATGGAAGGAAACAAAGTGCTTTATACCTTTTGTGGTACTCAAAATGCAAAAATAAAAAATCTAGATGAGATGAAATTTCTACACGATATACATGGCATATATTTTGTTGCTTCCCCATCTAACATGCAGTCCACACTCAATTTTTTCCTATGGTGTGTCACATCTATGCAATTGACTAGGATTATTGGGAATAATTTAATCTACTCAATATGCTAGTACATTGAAAGTATGTAACAGGTCTAGTGTGTGTGTGTGTGTGTGTGTGTGTGAGAGAGACAGAGAGAGAGAGAGAGGACTCTGTGACCAAGCAGAGTGTGTGTTTGTGTCTTCAGCATTGGGCTACCCTGCTCTTAATACCAGAGAACATGTCCAAATATTCTTTAAAATACATTTTAGGTTCATTGGCTTATTCTGAAGCATACTTAAAATTTGTCAAGTCTTTCTACATAAAAGCTATGGAAGTAAAATGTTTATAATATTAATGAAGATAAAGCATTATACTTTTAGAGTTTTTCACTATTTTTTATTCATTCTTTAATGTCTGCTTAAATTCCAGAAAGTAAGAACAGTAATTTGTTTAAAAAAAAAAGTGCTGGGTTTTCTTAAATTTATGGCAAAACAAACAAAAAATACACGTGCTAGCTAATGAGATAATTTAAATGGAAACTCTTCTTAGAATTATAAGCATTTGAAATGTACTTTATTTTCATTTTAGAGATTAGAATTAGAGAGTATGCCTCTTAAATATTATTTAATAAACATATACAAGTATATAATGTATTGAGTCATCAATTCTTTATCATTTTCTAAAAACATCATAAAACTATATTTTTTAGCTTTTAAATTAGGACATTCACTTATTTTACACTTCTTAAGAAGTATGAGATCAATTTGTAGCATCTGGCTCTCAGGGGATTAGAGAGCTATGAAGAAGGATAAAGATTTGTATTACTTATTTACACCTTTAATACTTCAGTGAGTTTGAGCAATTGATTTTCTAAGCATTCATTTTGAACATTTCAGAATAGCTGGCTATCTACACAAATTAACACATCCCATATTACTAAGGACCATTTTTAAATGTCTTACATTTTTCCAAAGATGCAAATAATTTTGCATAAAATTCTGATTTCTATGTGCTAAAAATAAGTAGCTGTATAATGCTGTTAACTTGATTAAATAATGTCAGGTTCTATCAGTTGTCTAAGTCATGGCTGTCAACAGTTCACCATGAAGTACTCCCCAAAGAGAAGAACTAAAATCTTCCTACAAATTCCAATTGAAAATTTAAATTACACATATTTTGGTGAATGTTCTTGTCTATCCTCCCTCTCTGCTGGGGGCATCAATCAGAATGTGCCCTGCTGGGATAGAAAAAATTAGCAGCAGGGCTATCACTCACTCCGGCCACACCAAGACACCCAGAGGAATGAGACACTAGAGTCCACCATCTTGTAAAAAGGTGAGGATGGCCAGACCGTCCCATCAATAAGTTAATGGTGTTTATTAGAAGAATACCAGAAAATCCCTAACTCTGAAATATTTTTAACCAGATACACCTCTTCTTTCTAAATTACTTATTGTTTTTAAAAGAGGAATGTGAGCATTTATGGGACATGGCTGGCAGGAGAATGGGTTGGGGGATGTCATGTAATCATTTTCCTATTGATGCAATTAGTGTCTTACAAAAGATCTACAAAACAGAAACGGCTTTGCTTATGAACAGTATTTCTACATGGACAGCTGGAAACCAGTCCTCTAATCTGAAACCAAAACATGAATCAATGAAGAAGAAAAGAGAGTCTTGGAAGCTGCCTCTGGTATTTGGAATCTCCTTTAGGAAAGGGTTATTTTGTGTGTTTCTGGTGCTGGCCTGAACCCTTTAAATCAT
>CM052449.1:1779206-1852317 GCA_028533085.1 Varecia variegata | reverse complement strand
TGCAGGGGAAAGTGTGATTATTTAAAGTATTTCAGACTGAATCTTCAGATGCATTCTTCTTAGTCAATGAAAGTATTTTTATTCTAGCAAATAAAGGAAATTGATCCACAATAAAAATTTCTCTCCTGCTGCTATACAGCCAGTATTGCTTATCTCTGACAAATTTAATTTTAAGAGAAGTCATTAAATGGTAATTAGAATGGTTCAGTATAATTTTCTGAATGGTTCAGTAGTGTTTACTTGTGCAATTTCTACATCTGTGGCTTAGCTTTGAAAGAATGTTTTTAAAGTCCTTTACATGTGACGTAAGGAATATTTCTTCTCTTGCCGGAGACCTCATTTATAGCTGCTGTGTTTGCAAAACCTTTGAACTGTACATGAGGCTATGTATATTGTCATCAACCTTCACCAAAATAAAGCAGTGGTCCCAGAAGTGTTCTGCATTTGCTTTCTGAATCAAAGTCTTTATCAGAAGTTTTCTCCACTATACCATTTAATTTTTGGAAAGAAAAACAATGCAACTTTGGTCTAAGATTGAGCTTGAAGAAATAAACTTAATTGGGTTATTAACATATTTTACTAGGAATCAAAAAGCAGTTTTCCTTTCATTTCTTCCCAGTATGATTAGAGTTACAGCTCATTTAGCAGATTTTGTTTTTCTCTTTCCTTGTTTCACCTTGTGACAGAATCTTGACTTGACTTTTCACCTGCCAGAGCTGTGGTTTGCCATCCCGGGAAATGCAAACAATTCTTTAAATGTACACTTTAGGTTTTTGAATGTAGAATTACAAATGAACTCACCTTTAAAAAGTTTTAGAGAAATAGTATCTACACTAACACAAATACTAGGCGATTTAGAAACTTAATATTGATTACATTAAATAAACTGACACCTTGCTTCCTCCAGTTTTCTTTAGAGTGATTATATTCCTCATCACTACAACACTCTCAAAGTTAGGACAGGTTACAGATACCTGAACATCTCTACAAGGCTAAACCTTGAGTTCTTGTGAGTATGGAATGGAGAAAGTCTTCTTGGGCCTTTTCCTTTGTGTTATATCTGCTTATAGCTGTTTTATAAACATATTATATATATGTGTGTGTGTGTGTATAAATTTGGAAACAAACAACCATATGCACATAAAACATATAATGCATAATATATATATTGCATTAATAAAAATGAAAACCAAAAAACTAGATTGATTCACATGTTTGTAAAGTCAGAAAAGCAGCATGATACTCTGGGAAAAATCATCCTTTATGCCAAAAGTAGCACTATGTCTTATTTTCTTTCCTGTTCCCCAACACAATTACTCAGTGTGCCACTCATAAATACGTTGAAATCTCTCATGACTATAGTGAAGAGATTTTATCTATATGTGTTGAAAAATAAAGGGAGTGGCCTTTCCATGATCAAAAACTGAATTAAGAGAAATCTTGCAAAACTGTTTTATCTTGATTTATCTACAATTAGAAGTGTATTTCTTAATTGGATTTATGTTCTGAACTTTATTTTATCCTTCTATGTACTTTCTTGAAATGTGTGTGCTGAAATGAGGTCACTCTGACATTTAAGATTTCTGTTTGATTGTGTGTTTCTTCTCTAAAAGCCATATGCTAGATGATTTCATTTTACTGGTAACATGTGGCCCATAAAGAAAATTGCTCCGACCTTTTTACCACTATATTTTCCCAGCTGGACTAAAAAAACATTCCTTACTGAGAAAGCAGTATCATTCTTATTTGAATAGAAGTAGAAAAAGAGATATTGAATGAAATAATTTTCATTTTATTAACAATGGCAAACCCAATTTTTAAATTAGCAGAACACATTCCATCACTGGTGTTGAAATAAAGAATTAATCCCACTTTGCAGGTTATACATATAATTCCAGGAATTATAATATGAAATATTTTGAGTTACAATCTAATCCATAGGAAAAACTGAAACTTACAACACCATTCAAGGTGTAAAAATCAGCAGACCTACTGAATTATATTTCAAAACTGCTGACATTTGTCATTATATCCTACTTTCAAGAGATGCAGAAATTAGTCTTCTTAAAACTCGGTGTCTGATGCTTGTATTTAGGTCCTGTGGCGACTGTAACAAATGGCCACAAGCTGGGTGGATCGTAACAACAGAAACGTATTCTCTCACAATTCTGGAGGCCAAACATCTGAAACCAAAGCCTGGGTATCAACAGGGCCGCGCTGTCCGTGCAGACTCCAGGGCAGAACTGCCCTTGGCCTCTTCCAGTTTCCGGCGGTTCCAGGTGTCCCCAGGCTCGTAGCTGCATCACTGCAACGTCTGCATCCGTCTCCACACAGCCCTCTCCTCCATTCTCCTGTTCTGCCTCGGATAAGGACTCCTGTCACTGCACGTACGGCCCACTCAGGTCATCCAAGAAGATCTCGTCTCGAGATCTCTCACATCACACTACGTCTGCAGAGACACTTTTTCAAAAAACAGGTGCCATTCATAGATTCTGGAGGTTAGGACGATGACACTGGGCCAGAATTCAACATACTACACGACCAGCATGTGCACATATTTTGTTCCTGCAGTCAGAACTCAATCCGAGTTGTATCTATCCGAAATCTAGACCGTATCGTGTATCTACATGCCTTTTACATATCAAAGCCATAAATATGTTTACCTTTAGTTATCAATTTTCAGGAAGAAAGTTGGTTTCCTATCATCCTCCTCAGAAGGTGACTATATTTAGTCCCCTGGAATCTTCATGTGCATTTCTGCTTCCTTTTGCCATGACCCTAGTAGTCTGGGACAGTTTTCTAACCAAGTAGAATGACAGTGTTTGCCAGGCTAAGCCATTTCCCCACGGACTAGTTTATTTTAGCCAGCAAATAGTATTTCAAGATCAAAATCTACATGCCCGTGCTGCTCCTTCTTCTGAGGTTCTCATTATTCTTAGACCTTTTTGGAGGACACAGCTTGGAATTATATGTGAGTGTTTATAGAAAATACCTATGAATACATATTATTATTTCCAATTCAAATTAAGGATTATAGATCTTTTAATTAACTACCTTCTCTGCATCTCCTTCTTTCCACACAGTAATTCCTGGTACTTAAAAGACAACAGGATTGATAACATTAGAATCACACATAAGAACTTATTTTTATTACAAATACCAATACTAATTCTACCATCAATGAGTAATGAAAACATTTTAAAAGCTTTATTTGCATATGTTGTCCCTATTCTCCTGCCATAGAAAACATTGAATTATATGTTAAAATACAACCACTGCATGTACTCTCTCCTCTTAGTCCTCATGTAGCCTTAGTTTCACAAGTAATGATACAATAGTGTTCAGTTTAACACTTAGTCTTTTGCCAATATCTCCTTAGTCATATTTATTTTCAGCCTCCTTCTTTGCCAGATTACTGAAAGACAGCTAGTAGAACAGTATTACCTTAGTCTTGAATGTTAGTAATAAATTGTTCCTGCCTTTTATATGTAATAGTTGTTCTGGATTAAAAATTGCTTGTTTCAGCCTTTGTTTCCTTAACTATCTTAAACAAGTGACTCTATTTTCATCTGGCACAAAGCACTGCTGTCAAATTTTAATTATAACCAAATGTCATTATGTGTACAAAGAATTTTTCTTTTACTTTGAAATAAGAAAAAAAGATTTTCTGTCTTGGTGTTGGTCATTCTAATTCAATATTAATAGGTACATGATGTACTCTTTAAAAATGTAGATTCCATTTAATTTTATTTCCAGAAAGTTTTATTGACTTACAGTTTTTAGTGTTATTTGGTTCTCTTATTTTAGTTTTTGGCTCTTCTTTTCCTATCTTTAATATTTGTCATTATGTCAAAAATCCTTTGTATCTCTTTTCTTTTTTTTTCATTTTCTTTCCTGTGCTATTTACTCTGTTTTTAATATGGGGGTTTGGAGAGATTAAAAAATTGAGCTTCTGCCACTGCTGTCTCCCCAGAATTCCAACCATGATTTGCATTTTTCAACTGACATATTTTTGCAATTTGGCCTTGTGGATAAATATAGCTGTGCTCTATTATTTTCTCTGATATATAGTATACATTTATATGAAAATGCAAAGAACATATTTATCCATTTGTAAGGTTAATAATTACTAATGAGTTTTGTTTCATTATTACAAACAAAATATGTAACCTAAACTTTTGTACCCCCATTATATGCTGAAATAATAATAAAAAAAAAGAAGTTGTCCCACAGCTCACTGATGTTATTTTCCTGAAGATCTTCTTTCTCTTTATGTCTCATTTTGGAACATTCCTATTGTTATGTCTTCAAGTTCAAAAATAATTTCTACTGCAATGTGTAAGCTTTTCTTAGTCCCACTCAATGTATTGTTAGAATCTCAGACATTGTGAATTTCATATGTAGAAGTTCAATATGGATCTTTTTAGTATTGTCTATATTTCTACCTAATGTTTTCAAAATATAGAATATAGTTAAAAGAAAAAAAAAACTTCTATCAATATTCTTGTGCATCTCTACTAATACACACATGGAAAAACTTCTTTAAGGCAGTACCCCTCAAAGTGTGGTCCAAGCTTTGGAGAAAAACAGACAGAAAATCAGACAGGGTGAGTAACTAAAAAATATGATAGGCTGAACATTGTTCCCAAGTGAGACTGAATATTAGGGGCTGTTTCCACTGTTGGACTAGATTCATTTTAAATTGAGTAAGACTGAAATTATTTTCCACTGATCACTAGCAGTCGGGGGCACTTGCGAAGACCACATACATTGTAGGTAGCACAGTAGCGCCCCATCTTCTCTGGACGTCTGAGCTGCACTGTGAAAAAACTTTCTGACCTTTCTATAGTTCCCCCAGCTCTGTAGTATCCATCAGAGTTAAAATCCCTGAAACATTTTTGTACATACAGCCCATGATTTCAAAAGGTTTTATCATATAAGGCAATCGGAGATCGGGACATGTCTGGAGATAATAGAAACAGAGGAAGAAAACATTTACACTATGGAAATTACGTTTTACTGGTGCAGGTTAAAAAAAACAAAACAGAAGCTGGAAAGAGACCTAGTAGGATGAAGAACGAATATGTTCGGTTCCTTGAACTGAAGAATTTCCATCGAGTGAGTCTCAAACGGTTTTCAGAGGGTGTTGTAGGCGACAGGGGGCATGGTCTAATACGCGGTGATTGAAAGGGTGGGAGCAGGCACCCCAGGCCGAGAAAGAATTCTCGATTCAAAGGTTACGACAGGCTTTGAAGCGAATTTTATTTTACTTTCCAAGGGAGGAAAGGGCACGGCATGAAAGGGAGAAGAAATGCCGGGCCCCGAGATTGAGTGGCTGGGGCTTTTATTGAAATGTTCAAAAAGCAGCAAAGTTGTTATTGCAAAATGATAACAGAAGGCAGTTGTTTTCCAGAGCTACGGTTTTCTGTTAGGCTGGTCTGATCTGACTTCTTGCCATGTGGTCTGGTGGATACTGAAGGGGCGTCTGGCAGGTATTGAGGTGCTACATGCTCCCTTGTGTTTGTTCAGTATTTTTCCAGTTCTTCAAAACAAGCTCGTAAAACAAGTTAATTCCCCCATCTGGGGGATCAGGGAAGAAGCAAACACTGGAGCCAGCACAGCCTTGTGTGCAGGGATGTTTTAAATGCGGTAATAAATGACAGCAAACTCATATCTGTGTTTATAATTATCCCCTGCCTCCTAAAAGATCATCTCACTCTTCCCATTGCCATGTGATCGGCCATGCCTCCTGTGGGCAGGGGACACACCTCTGCCTCACTGAGCTTTGGTGTGGCCACGTGGCATCTTGACCCGTGAGCAGACGTGATGAGCAACATCTGAGTTAAAGCTGTAAGACGCAGCACAAGCTTTAAGGTGCGGCCATGCAAAGAGTATGATCTATATCCAAGTCTCCCTCCTTCCAGGGTGCTGGAATGAAAAAAATACCTGGAGTAGAAATACAGCCTTTAGCCAAATCCCAGCCTACCTACCTGCAGCTAAGAAATTAATGTTTATTAATGTAAATCACTGAGATTTGAGGATTATTTGTCAGTGCAGCAAAATTGACTAATACAGATGCCAGTGAAAAGGCAATATAACACACATGCATTATAGCTCCCAAGTTTATACTCTTAAACACAATCCCATAAAGCTTGCTGTTTAAAAATTTTTTGCTTAAGGTCAAAATTGGTCCTACAAAGTGGAACAAGGAAAGCCTGGGAAAGAAAGGCAGATCTTATTTGTTGGTAGTGAAAGAAAATGGCATTTGCTAACAATAGGGCTTAGAGATGGTCCCTGGTGTTTTTAATTTTTTGCTACAAATCTTGGATTTCTCTCTCATAGAAAAATTAAAATTTCATCTATATCAGCTTGCAAAACATGGACTATCCCATGACAAATGATCAGTTTATTTATTTTTCCAAACAATATGTGGCATTTGCCATTCTATTGCTTAAAGGAGATTCAAACACCTACTTTCTTTTTTGCCTCATCTGACCTTTGTAATTCCTGTTGGCTTGGAAAAAAATTTTGCCTAAGAAATCCTTCAGTCACAGCCCACAATTTATAGCACTTGACTCAAAAAGAACTCTCTTCTACCATTACTTTTAACATTTCAGAATTTAGAGTGTTATAAACAATAATTGCCCTTGGTTTTCAAAACATTCATTTCTATGACAATCCTAAAAACTGTTCCAAGAGAGAACATTCATCTATATCCTTCACTTGAAGAAAGAAATATCTACAAAGAATTAAGCAACTTTCTTTAAATGTACAAGTGATAGCAGAATCTATACAAGAACCCCTTACTTCAAACTCCAAAGTCTAAATTATTTGACTAAAAGAAGATGTTGCACATCAACTTAATCTTATTTTTTCTTCCTCTCACTGATTCCTTAACTCCAATGCAGGTAAAAAATAATTTCACAAATATTGATTACTATCACTACAGATAACTTTTCAACTGATACATTGAGAAAATCAGGTTGGCCTAAATTGTAAAACAATTAGTGAAGATTGATTACAAAGATATTTTGTATTTTAAAGTCAATGAAAAGGAAAAAGAGAGAAGAACAGAAGGTAAAAATCATTTTATTATCACTAAACTTTTATCTATTTCTATTGGATTGTATCTTAGCTTTTAGGCTTAAAAATTCAGCCTTAAAGCTGAGTCATTCACACACATTCATCAACAGGCAAAATGATATCTACTTCCTCTCAAAATTATATCTAGTCCTTGTAAGTCTAATCAACACCACAGTGACGACGCATGCACTTTGGAGAGTATCTTTAGGCTACGTTATTAGATTGATGCTTTTGTGAATTTCCAACAGGACCAAAGTATTTATTTTGGCAACAAATACAGTGATGACACAAGTAAAATAAAACCTAAGAAGTAGAAATAAGACGTGGAAATAATTTTAACTGACGGAAATGTACACTGCAAGAAAGTACCGATAATTCCATATAAATCTCTTTGCTAAAGTTTCATGTATGACTTTTAGGGAGGTCTACTTTGCATTACAGTGTAGTCATAGCACTATCATGTTTCATTTAGGAAATTTAAATATGTGTGCCTAGCAAAATACTTAATCGGGGGTGGGGAGGGAGGGAGAGAGAGAGAGAGAGAGAGAAAGAAATGAACCCATGCCTGAAAGTAAGTGTGATATAGAAAAAATGAATCTATTAATAGTTTTCCCTTTTTAAGTTGCAATTCTCAAGTATCTAAGTTTCTATCAAAATGTGAGCATCTCATTATGTTGATTAGTTAAGTGTTAAAAACAAAATCTTGACTGCTTCATCTGGTGCTTAATCAAAGAAACAACTACCCATCCCAATAGAGAAGGTAAAACTGTCTGTATTAGCTTTAAGGAGGGTGACTATGTCTATGTTCAAATGGTTTCTTCATAAGAAAATTTGGAGGAAATTTTTGACCATATGTAAAGTTTGGCTTTTCTGCTGTCTTTAGTATCCAAACCTTACACCTGACACCCCTCTATCTGGGTTTAGTTCTAATGATCTCAAGTATACTTTTGCAAGCTGAACAGCAGTCATCCATTCTGCGTGTACCTGGTACCTTCCTCTTTGGGCAGTATTCAATGAAAGATTAATTTTTAGACAAATAATACATTTTTTAAAAATTACTTGTGGTTAAATTTAATATTATAAAATAAGATCATACAACCTAAATTTTATTTTGATGTCTTCTGTGACCATGACATGGCCACAATTTCTTGACTAAACATAGTTTATTTTTAGTACACATTGCAGGTGCAAAATAATGTCATGCATTTTGGCATTTTGCTTTTCAGAATGTCCAGCAATTACCAGCATGTACAACAAGACAAACACAATTAAGGAATGAATAGTTTCTTTATGTGTATATAAAATAATTTTCAGAATAAATTAGACATATTTCAATAAACACTTGCATAAATAGTAGAGTACATATAACATTTAAGAATTGAAGTGATAAAATTTTATCACTTATCTTCGGTTCTAAAGAGTTTTGTGGCCTTTAGCCAAACCAGGTTACAGAGGTAGTAGGTTTGGAAAGGTTATACTAGAAAGATCCCTTTTAAACACATGAAGTTTTAAGTTTCTACCATAAGTGAAGACATGAGTAGAAAACTATTCAAGTGTACAGAAGCATATAAGACTTTCAGGGACTTGTTTAAAATGTTGATATAAATTTGAGTCAAACATGTTTATAGCATTTAAAGTAAGAGATTGAATTAGATCACAAATAGAGGACAGACACAGACAGCAAAAGCTGTCCAAGGATTGAGCTGTAGGGCACTTCCAAGCTTAGACATCAAAAGGACGAGGAGGAGTGAACAATTGCGACTGAGATGGGGAAGGAAGCCCGAGAGATCGGAAGAAAAGCAAGTGAAGACACTGTCTTGGAAGCCAACCGAAGAAAGCGTTTCAGGAAGTAGAGAACATCAGCTCTGTCAAATGCCCCGATGGGTCGACTGAAATGAATACTGAGAATCAGCCACTGTCTTTACTGTGTGTCTGTATAGTTTTATATATGTAACTATTTATATCAGGCCATGTAGAGGTACACGTAATTTAATGACAACATCAAGCAATTGCCATTTGCTACATAGTGTTCTAAGTACTTTCACTATATTAAGCAATTTAATTTTCTATCAATTATGGGAGGTACACGTTGTCTGTGTGTGTAGGTGAATAAACACACACATACACACACAAGTCACTTGCACATGGCGCCACACATGGTAAGTGGCACAGCTGAGAGTCTGTGCACACTCTCCCAAGGGCAGTTCTATCCCAGGTGTATCCTCTTTTTAAAACTTTCGTATATGGGGGTTTTTGACCCTGAGGCTCAGAGGGCCAAGCATAGATTGGATATAATCACACACACTTTGTGCCCCTAAGTCTTGACTTCACCAGAATACCAATTTTTTAGGAAAAAAAATTATAAACTCATGAGATGCTTTATTTTTGGAAGAGAAGTTTTGGAGTCTAATTAGCAATATTAATATTTACAACCATAAAATATTTAGTTTATAGCTTTCATTCTGAAATTCTATAAAATAATAATCAACATGGTTTTCATCAGTGTTTGTCACAGTGTACTAGACTCAAAGTGAAAGGGTTATAAAATCCTCTTTCAAGATTTTTTTCTAAGTAAGTAGTTACTAGATCATGGAAGATTAGTTTTGACTTCATCTTTAGGTTAACAATGAGATTATGGGAAGGATTTAAGTAAGGCAATATAGTGTGATTAAATTTTTACTTTTAAATGTGTGGAAGAGTCAAAGTAGAGAATGATTTAATGAGACAAAACCCACAGTCAGGAAGAACAATTAGAAACCCCCCTAACGAGCCAGACCAGGAATGTGATGGAAGTAGTAATTGATGATGAAGAAGAGTGAACAGATATTAGGGCTATTTAAAAATAGAACTGACTTAGCTACTGACTGTTTATGTGGCTGAAAGAACAAAGAGTGGAGAATAATTGCCAGATATTCTGAGTAACCAAGTAGATGACAATGCCATTCATCGGCATAGGGAAGACTGAGGAAGGAATGAAAATAAGGACCAAAGGATGAAGAAAAATTGATTTTATTTTTAATCTGATCAGTATGAGATGCCTATAGAACTTTCAAATGGCGCATTCAATAGGCAATGTTACTATGGACCTAAAGATCAGGTGATTGATTTGGGTTGGAGGCACTTCTTTAACTCTCGGTTAAAAATCACTTAGGGAAATCTTTCTTTACCACATTTTCCTTGTTGGGAGTCACCCTTGTTAAATGTTCCTATGTCAATCAGACAGGGACATGGAAATTATACAAGATATTGAAACACCTAGGATTTAGTATGATGAATTGTTATTATAGTTACTGAAGAACTGAAAAAACAGAGATAGAAATTGCCAGAAGCAGCTACCACTTCAGGGCTACAGAAACAAACAAAAAAAGAGATTATATCAGATTTAGCAGAGTATTAAATTCTTATTGGTGGAAGGGGAGCTGCCCAGTGGGTAGGGTTCCAGACCTCCGAGGAAATATTAATAGCTCTGTCCTGCTAGTTTTGTTATTTCTGATAGAGTTCTAATGTGGCAGCCTCTGGAAATGTGAAAAAAAAACCTGAAAACTGGAAACAGTTGCTACTGATAACAACTCCTGCTGTCTGGAATTTGCTGAGAGTTTTCTAACAGGAATAACAAACATAAAGAAACCATCACTTCTTTCTGCAAGTTTCCCTCTAGTGCCCCCTATGAGCAGAAGCTAAAAGAGATCGAATTTGCAAAGAATGAACAGTTATCCCAGTTGCTGCCCAAGCATCACAACGCCAATGAAAGGGTAGGTTTACAGAAGAGAAAATAGCTTCATAGCAAAAATAGCTCACACAGCATCCTGCCTTATACTTTCCCTTCTTTGCATTTGCAACAGTTTGCAATTATGTAGTTTGTGACAATACAGTTATTATTGTGGAAGTAAGTAGAGACAGATACTTGTCATTGTTTTTAGACTGCAAATGCAAACAGAGTGAGGAGTTTATGTACTTCTTTAACCATGTGTCTCCAGTTTATGGTTTAATCCTTGTCTATAATAAGTACCCCTTATTTGTTAAAGGAATGCATATACAAGTAATTGAGATTTGGATCATGAAAGTCTTTGGCAATAATTTAATAATCAAGTGCAAAAATATTATTTGTACCGAATCTTTATCACTTTAATAAGCAATAATAAAAACAAAATTTATCATCTGCTTTAGTTTAGTCATATACCAGAGGTGGCAAGATGCCTATATAACTCTCAGATTTACTAAACAGTTATGAATTGGAGGAAAATAAAAGATTCATTAAACACCTTTCTGAATGAAAATTTAAGAATAGTAACAAGATGTATATTCAGATATGAGTGAAAATCTTTGCAACTCTTACATCAGAGAGCCACTATATTATAATGAAACCATAGACAGGAGTAAGGCCAGCTGGGCTGGACGGAATAAGAAGCAATGCACACATTATAATAAAACCCTACCTCTCATTTGTATTGTTTCAACAGGAAAGTTCAAGAGAGCAAATTAGAAGCAGCTGGCTAGCAATCATCAAATAAAAAACCATAATCTATTTCATTAATATCCTGCAGACCTGATTTTCATGTCAGTCCCAATATAGATTGGGAAAGCTGTGGTAGCATGCTTCTTTTGCTAGAATTGTAGAATCCAGGGAACAAAGTATGTGGTAATTAAGGATAAAAAGTCTATATTTTAAATTTATAATCCCAATTTTTAATTTGGACAGAAAAATCTATATTTCCGAATTTGGAACGTTAGACAAGCATATAAAGTTCTTAAGCATAAAGCAAAGCCTATGCTAAAGACACATCCTGAGGTTTTCACTTCCATCATTACCTTATCAGCCAAAAAGGTATGTCACATAGAAAATTATATAAATTCACTTTACACTAAACGTTTTTTATTATAGAATAAGTGAGGCCACACAGAATTTTCTTCGTTGAACTCCCACTCCAACTCACCTCATTATTTTCATGCCCTATCCACTATTTTGGGGAGACAGGTATTTGGTTAAACGGGAAAAAAAAGAAGGCAGTGAAGAACTCTGTTGACACAAAAACATCATATTATGTTATAAAAAGTTTCTGACCCCATAAAGACAGGTATAGTCAGTCAGTAGAGGTGGGAAAAGAACGTTCTAGGAGCAAAAGAGAAGAAGGAAAAATCAGATGTGCAGGAGACTCAGACTTTGATAGGCTGATTAGAGATTCAGTAGGCAAAGTGAACTTTTTCAAATGGCACTGTGGTCTCTGAATACTTATGATTATCCAATAATATTTTTATATTAATGGACCATTCTTCCTTGCCTTTCTAGATACTACAGGGCATAATTATGAGATCAAGCTAATTTCAATGTACTCTCCATTTAAATCACATTTCCTGTTCTTCTCACTACACAAATGTCCTGTTAATAATTCTGGCTTTGTCTGAGCTTGGTTCTGGGTTGTTAGGACAAGAATTATGAGCCCACTCTTGGGCCTCAGTATGAATCAGGGGTGAATGATGGAGCCATGAATTTAATAACCTGTCATTCAAATTAAGAAGACATAGATTCGATGTTCTTAAAGAGAATTCTCTTCTTGGAAAAGCAGCGATGAAGATGAGCTGGTTTAGAAACCATACTATCAGTTGGTATCTTTACAAAACTCTGGCCTGTATTACCTATAAGTATGGTATGATTATCTGAGAGTGAATTTTGTACCAGGCGCTGTACTCATCCCTAGGAGTACGGAGATAAATAAACAACTGAGTTTTTCCCCTCAGGAACTCTCACTCCAGTGAAGAACACAAGTATGTGAAATGTTAATGCTTTCCAAAAATAATTACAGTTAAGTATGGGAATTCTGGGGGGATTTTTTCAAAGAGCTTACGTGACTCCTCAATTTCTCCAATGGCCTCATTCTGGCCTAATGTCTTACCCACCTACAAACCCGTGCACAGACAACAGAGTTGATTAACCACCTGTGCTGAGAGTGCACGCAGCCCAGCCAGCACAATGCCAGGATAAGAGGTCATTTCCAAATCTTTCACAATGAAAGAAAAAGAGCATCAGTAAGGAGTAGTGTTCATCCACTCATATCCACAGAGCAAAGTAGGAAAACAACTGAAGTTACTATTTTACACAGTAGTGTGACTCTGCCTCCCGCAGTAGGAATGATCAGGAAAGATAAGGTAATACCACCTGTGCTGGGCAATATTCAGCAGCAAAGAGCAGAGTATACTCTAGCTGGTTAAAGCCAAAAGAGATTCCCTATAGGGTGTTAAAGTTTACAGAATTGAGAGTGATGTAAAAAGCAGAAATAAGATGTGCTTTCAGGAAAGACTCCCAAAGCTAAAAGAGAGAATGAGCCACTAAAAGAGCCATCTCGTCTATGATCAGGAAGCCACACACTGAATCGAGACGCTGACGTTAGCTGTTTTCTGCCAATCCACAGACCCCAGCTGCAATTAGAAAGCCCCCTCCAAGTCTGGGGAGCTCTCATTGCTGCCATCAGCTTCAGATCCATGCTATAAAGTTCATGTTCAAAACAGATATCTTCGTTGGTTCTCTTGATGCTTACAATGCTGCTTACGAGACACTAATTGTTCTGCAAATAAATACATAATTAAGCCAATTAAAACTTTCCATGGTACTGCTTAGAAGAAAAATATTCAGAAGCAAATATGTCCAGCTTTAGCCTCACTTTCCACCCTCTGAAATGCATGCAAATATTTCCAAGTCACTCTGGAATCTTACCTGCAAAGTAATCCAAAAAATGTGGTTTTCAGTTTTCTAGTCTTTGCACAGTTCAGAACATTTTACCAGAAAGGAGTTGGAAAGCATGTCTTAAATCAATTCACAATGTCTCTCCATATATTAATTCCGATTGAAACACCTATGGTAATTAATTTTTATTCTTTGGTGCTTCTTAGAAAACTGGTGTACTTAGTCCAATAGATCTAACCTCTAAGCAATTGGAGCCATTTACAATTCATACTTGTGAGAAACCATGAAGAGTAGAACTAGCCCTGTTTCCAAAACTCATTCAAATCCATTGAGTTTCTCAAGAGGACTTACATAAAGGAGCAATGGCAGAAATATTAACATTGCTATCATGTAATCATCGCTAGGTGAGAGTCCAAGTTAGTGAGGCCAACCTGCTTCACCAGGTCATGGGAATACCTAAATTTATTTTATCTTGCAGCTCTGCTCTCTCCTAAGGTATTATACTACAAGCATGGGGAAAGCTGGGTTTTAGGTACTTTCTGTTTTGGTTTGTTAAAAAGGAAATAAACAGCGAAGAGGCTCTCACTCTTGATACCTTATCTAGACCTAGAAATGACATAACATCATTTTTTTCTCAAATTCCATTGGTGAGTGTTTAGTTACTTGAATACTCACAGCTGCAAAAGAAACAGAAATTTAGTCATTTGCCGGGCAGCCTTGCATCCACCACAAATCTCTGATCCCAGTAAAAAGAGATAACAGGTAGATATTAATGCAAACATAGAATGTAAATAGATGGGAATAAAATAAATTTCATTTTAGTGATGGCATTCAATTTCCTGAACTCCTTCCAAATTTTATGTTAAAAATCACACACTCATTGAGCATTAAAATTTATTTTTAATAATTAGCTGCTGTATTTATAATAATCTTTAATTTCTTTAGCTAACTAGAAATATAGTCAATGATTGGAAAATTGTTATCAATTCATAAAGATTATTTTTTCCTTTTTCAATGTCTGGGAAGCACCGGGTGTGTCCTGCTGTATACACTCTCTTCCATCCCCTCCCCTTGACTGTGGGCAAAACTGTAGATACAATGGATTTTGCCCTCATTATTTGATTACGTTAAATGGCCAAGGTGAAAGCATTCTGCAGATGAAATTAAGATCCTAAATTTTTTCATTTTGAGTTAATAAAAGTGGACATTTTCCCAAGTGGGTATTATTTAATCTGAAAAAGCTTTGAAAGAAGAACTGAGCCATTCGTGGAAAGAGATTGTCCTTCTGGCCTTCAAGAAGCAAGTTGTCATGTTTTGGGAGATGGGTACCTTGGGGCAAGGTCCAGAGGAGACAGTCTCTAACGGCTAAGAGGGGTTCTGGCCTGGAGCTAGCAAGACATCTGGGAGCTCCATCCTCAGCCACAGGGAAGTTAATTCTGCCAACAACTGTTGAGTTCAGGAGGGAACCTCAGATGAACTTCAGATGAGTTTGCAGCCCTGGTCCAAACCTTGATGGCAGCTTTGTGAGACCCTGAGCAGAAGACCCGGCCATACTATGCCTGGATTCCTGACCCATGGAAAATGTAAGGTAATAGGTAAGACTTATTTTGAGCCACTAACCTTGTAGCAATTTGTTATGCATCGATAGAAAATGATATTATTCCTCCTTAAAAAAGAAGGAAATCCTGCCATTTGTGACAATATGGTGAACCTGGAGGACATCATGCTGTGTGAATAGAGTACCATGCATGGTGGCTGCCAGGGGCTGGGAGGAGGAGAAAATAGGGAGGTGTTGGTCCAAGGCCAAGTTATGCAGGACAAGAAAGTTCTAGAGGTTGACTGCTCAGCATAATGCCCCCAGTTAAGACTACTGCATGGTATACTTAACAATTTGCAAATCTTAAATAGATCTTAGGTTAGATCTTAGATAGATCGTAGGGCATATCTCAGGTTAAGTGTTCTTGTCATAGAAAAATAAAAAAATAAAGAGGCAGAGAAGAAACTTTTGGAGGCGATGGCTATGTTTATGGCATTGATTTGGTGATGGTTTCACAGGTATATACTTATTCCATGCTAATCAAATTGTATACATTAAATAAGGACAGCTTTTTGTAAGTCAATCATATCTAAATAAAGTGTTTTTCCCAAAAATAAACTAATACATATACCAAATGTATATATACATGTCTTTTAATACATATACCAAAAACTTTTTTCAAAGATTTTCAAATGTGTAAGATTTATACACTCTTTTTTTTAACTCAGAGCCATTTTTTTAAAGTCAATAAATTAATAGGAAATTAGGAAAACCAAAATTTTTATTTAATACATCTTGACCAGTGTCATATTATAATGAAATTTTTAATCTCTTTATTAACTTTAAATATATTAATACAAAAGCCTTGAAGCTACAAATTTAGATCATTAAATTTGCAGAAAATGTATAATATATAACCTCACTGGCAGACTGAATTCTCATTAAATTAACCTAATCAGGCTTACTCTCTGTCAAAAAAAAGTACCTGGTATCATTTTTAAATTCAAATGTAGATATTGAAATGTGACACCTTGGCACTTACCTCGCTTGTGAATTCCAATTCTTAGATAAATTAATAGTTAGCTAACGCACAGAGTCTTGCCATAAGTTTGTTTTATAAATGAGTTAATGAACCACACTCTTCAACATTTCTTTCATTTGCCCCTTCTCTTTTCTTTAATAAGCCTTTCTCTCGGGAGCAATTAAACTATTTCACAGTTGTCAGAAGATGGAAGAGAACATGTCATTAAATGAAAATCGTCATCATTGCATTGCCCCATTCTATCATATATCTGATTTAAGAATATTTGAATATGGTTTTAAATAATCCATATTTAATGCAGCTCTTTACCCTGAGAAGAAATATGTTATACACAAAGAAGCATTGATTAAAAGAGGTTACCTGAAATCAATATATTGCATTGTCTACTTGTTTGACGCCCCCATAGATTTTTTACATTCCCAGGTAAGGTATGTAAGATTCCAAGGGAAGATTTGGAATGGGTAAAAGATATGCCTTTCTTTTGTAAAGTGAACCAAAAAGTATGTTTTGAAATTATGCCTATGGCTCATTCCCAGATTAATTTTATACATGAGTATTATAGATTTTACAGCTATGGAATTCCATTCTTGTTAAAATACCCATGTCTAGACACCCCAGTTTGATATCTACTGCAAAGAAAAAATGAAGCAGTCCAACACATTGATATGGGTTCAATACACACATTATAATAATGACCATTCTTATGTAGTCTTCCTCAATAGTCTCTGGATATAAAGCTCACGCTGTGGCAGGTAATCTTTATTCCATTTGTTTAATTTTTTCTGCTATATGATTAATATGCCAAAATAATATCCTGATGGACTTCAAAGAAGTTGATTTACCTTATACATTGGTTATTTTAATCAATATATCACCATTGACCAAGACTTCTGGGTGTGCAGACCTGAAAGCCTATCCCTCTTTCTATCGTTCGTATTTCCCCTAACTCAGAGATAATAATCATTTATCTAATTATATTCTTTTTAGTTTCTGTAAAAATGGGCCCATAACCATTGCCATCACAGCTAATTGCTTTAAGAATACTGCCAAAATTCAAAGAATTTCCTCTCACGTATGCACGCTATTATACATTCACAGGAGAAAATGCCCCTAGGTTCTTTGAGAAAGGCTCTTTCCATACCTTCATAGTGCCCTAGTGAGCTTATGTCTATGAATAATGGCATGCTAAAATTCTCAGTTTTCTTGACTTCTTTGTTTTGCCTTTACCTTTATTTTATCTGATCTACTGTTTTCTCACTCTGATCATTTGTAGTACATCTTTCTTTCCCCATTAAGTTTTTCTTTCATAAGTTTTCATGCAAAACTACAGTTTGTAATCCTAGCTCAGTATCTATTTATTTCAACATACGGCTTTCTTTTTCTCATCCAATTAGCAAAAGTAACATGAAACTCCACGTATCTTCAGTTAATATATTTTTGTGACTGTTGAAAAAGTGTCATTTGTTTCAGTTTGCGAAAGTAAATGTTGGCTTTAACATAATCTGCTGCTGCTACATATCTACTTAATATTCAAGAGTATTGTAATGAGATCCTGGAGACCCACCAACACTCAGTATATGTGACTCCATAAGTAAATGTGGGCAAGAGTCACTCAACCTTTCTATGCCTTTAATTCTATAACCATAAAATAGGGTAATAGGATAATCTCAAAACCCCTTAGAGCTCTGATGTTTTCTAACTTCTTAATACATAATTTTCTCTAATGCATCAAATTTGAAAACCTTTCCTGATCCCCTTATCATTAGTTAGAATTATATATTCAGAATTTATTATGCAGGCATGTAGACTTCCAATTACACTATGAACAATAATCAAAATTCTAAATTTATTAATGCAGAAAATACAGCACTGGGCACAAAGCTTAGGGATATTTATATAGTTGTTTGTTTCTTCTGAAATTCCCCAGTGCCTAGAATTCCTCAGTTAAGAGTTCATAACACGGAGGTCTGAAATGTTATTTCATTGCAGAATCAGAATATCTGCAATCTGCAATGTTTGTTTACTCTTATATAACCCAATCTTCCCTCTGCAGTGGATAAGAACTTCCTATGGAGAAAATCCGCTGCTCCAGGAGAGGGCCCAGATGATTTCGGACTCACAACATCCAGTGTGCTGCATGCCATGTGAATGTTGTTTCTCCCTTGCTCAACCCCCACGACCAGACTTTGTCTGGGTTGCCTCTGCCAAGTCAGTTTGCATGAATAAACCATAAAGAAAGGTCTGCACATTCTGCCAGTAATTTCTGCATTTCCCAAAACAGGCTAAGGAATTTTCAGCATAATTTCAGCAAAGACTAAACGGTGTCAAGAATTCTTTCTCATCCTGTGCTACTAGTTCCCACCCTAACAAGATCCTCTCAATATCTTAATCTAAAGGATTTTTTTTTTTTCTTGATGTGGGTATTCCAGTCATTATATGAGTAGTGGTAATGGAACAAAAAGGAGGAATGTGATCTTTTTCTGAAAGCAGATTGACCGCGAAGAGAGTCTCCTCCTCTTTGGCCATTCTCAGTGAGTGGATACGGACACCCACTCTATTAGTACATCAGGCCAGTGCAATCCGGGCACTACAGGTATGCCCTTTCGGTTTTCTTTTCCTACCTTTTGAAAGTACTTTAAGTCTGTCTTATTGGACGCTATGCAATCTTCAATGTTTTGCTTTTAATATAGGTCTCTATCCTATCAATTGTTTAACTGTTACTTTAATATTTAGCCTGTAAATGCTTGGCATTCAAGGCCTATCAAAGTGATTATTAAATGGTACACCATAGACTTAGTTAAAGCCAACATTGAACAACTGGACATGCAATCAATTAATAATAAAGTCAGGCTCACTGGCTTATTCTCAAACCTGCTTAATTTAGTCCTATCTCCACTCACAGCTTAGGAATTCCAACAGAGGTTGAAAGCAGAGTTGGCAAGCATTTCTATTCTCTCCCTGGGACAATAATTCTCACAACCTATCCTGATTCTGCCCAGTGAACCTCTAAATCAATTAAACACTATCCAAAGTCTGAGTGAGCCAAAAATAGTTTCACTTTAGGAAAAAGACTGTATCCTTAGACATGAGTGATTCTCTGTGAAAACTGTATGCACATGTTAGTATTCTTAAAGAAAATCTTTCTGAATTGATAGATTTTCTTTTGGTTCCATTCTGACACTTTGATGCTAAAAGCTCTTACTTTTAACATTTTTCATTTTGGGGGATATCTACATAATAATACCTCTCCACTTTGAATTAATTTTGTTGCAAGGAGTAAAATAAGAATCCTCATAGACCTTGGTAATTAAAAATGAATAGAATTTTTTTTCCTAATTGAGAAATGTTCTGGACCTATCTAAATGAGAGCAAATAAGAATTTGGGAAAACCATAAAGATGTAATTACATGGACAGTTTTTAGAAACCATGAAATGCATATCAGAATCTTGACACTTGTGAGGATAAGGTGGTAAATCAACTTAATAGTGTGAGCACTAAAGACAATAAAAGATGGTTTAGAGGGTCTCTTTAAAATTCAGATACTCAGAGCAGATATGCAATTTCTGAGTTTAAATGCCCCTGCAGAATAGTTTATCTGAATCATTAAACTACGTGTTCACCAACCATGAGGAAAATCTGCTGCGTGGCTAGCTTAGAACTGAAAGTTGTCCAATTAATATTCTGAAACAAAAAATAATAAAAAAACATGATATAGGCAATGGGTATGTGTAATTTATTAGTTCTAATATGAGAGGGCATATCAAAGTAATTTCCTTGGAGCCTATTTACAAAACAGAGCAATGGGATTTGGCCGAGAAGTTTTTGTTATTATCAGAGAATACTATCAAGGTTCCTACCTCACAGTCATAACTCTGTTACTTAGCAAAGGTGCTCTATGAAGAGGACAACAATAACAACATGAAAGGAACAGAAATCATGAAAATAAAACAGATAATCTAACTTTGTGGGTCTTGGACCAGAGATTGGTGTTGATTCATGGTTTCAGAGTGAAAGACGACATCACATTTCTCTGAATGTCATGGTTCTCATAAACATGCTGTGTTCTGACACACACCATGATCAGATGTCTTCAGAGCATCAGAGGCAAAATAATCTGTGAGCTCTCCCATATTTTCCTCAATTCTAGTGTTCTTCTAACACGTATGAAAATGTTTTCTCTAAGCCTCATTGAGAGTAATTCGGTGTGGATGCAAAACATTTCTCCAGGCAATCGAGGTAATGTATGTCTGAGGCTAACTCAGAGAGACTCTTCTATTTCTCTTAAAAGAAGATAACTGTACTCTTGTGAGATGATAATTACCATCACAGACTGCCAATCTCTAAGATTTGAAAGGCTGTCAAACATTCAAGGATCCCACGTCTTTTCTGGTTCATGAATCTCTTCAGGTCCAGGGAACTCAGTATTTCTCAAGAGAAAGCAACATGCTTTAAAACAACTGTGAAAGTAAGATCGTCATTCTTGATATCGTGCTCATAAGTTATTTTAGTTTTGTCTCAGAGTATGAACCACCTGGTGCAGTATTTCTTACAACATGTTTCCAAACCAACTCAACAAACTAGTTCTTTACGCAAGAACTAGTGCATTCTTTACGTGCATTTCCTTGTTCAACCTAAGCTTGTTTTTTCAAAAATGTCTATCTTTCCCTTTATATAGACTTAAATAACAATTTTGTCTGCTGTAAATGGCAGGTGACTCCAACAGACGGAAATCACTTTACATCATATATCTTTGTACACCCCACAATAACAATTGATAAGCAATTTAAAGAATTTTCAAGTATAATTTTTTAAATTATTTTTAACTTATAGGCCAAATGTTCAATAGAACCCTTCATAGGATTTAACTTTGTAATTCTGGATGTCATTTAACATGGGTGGGGCAGAGCAGAGCAGAAACAGTAACTCCTTTTCTGAAATTTTACATTGTATCCCTGGTTCAAATTAGTTTGTTGGGACTTTCAATGATCACTGACTAAATATCCCACTATTGATGAAAACTGATACAGTTTTTAAAATCCTTCAGCTTTAGAGCCACAGGGAGATGGTTTTACTTTCTGAACCACAGATACTTAAACACATCCCTTCAAAGACATTACTTCTACATAATAAAAAATGTTCTCTACTTTATGGATGAAAATGCATGAGGTCTCATGTACTATTGAACTGAAATTGTTAATTACAAAAAGAGTCAAAAATTAAAGGGACTCTAGTGTGTTTACAAGGACATCAAATCTCTCAGACTCAGAAGAAAACAGTTCATTAGAGAGTCTGCTTTCAACCTGATTTTTCTTCATTGAATTTATTTGTAAACCATCATTTTTTGAACCCTCTGTACTTTCAGGTAACGTTGATAAACATGATTTTTTAAAAATTTATATAATAGATTCTTTTCTTTTCTCCTGTAAGTTTTTTTTTTTTTTTTCCAGTAGGACCTCATAAAACAAGCAAGACTATTAAGGGTCAAGAGAATTCAACTCAATTCTCTGTCACTGTTAAAATATATTCTGTTCTTCTTTACAAGAGCACTACAGCAAAAAGCTACAAAAATTATGTCTCCTAGAGTACATAACATATTCATATCCATGCACAATTGGTATGGGTCAAAAGATGTTTACAAATGCCTGAAACATTAAGTCAGTTTAGCATTGTATTATGAGTCAGGTCTGTGGGTGAGATTTTGCCTCGCTATAGAACTTATGAACAAGTTATTGAGTTTTAGTTTCCTTATATTTAAAATTCAGAAAGGAAAATGGATGGAATTGCATTTAAAGAAAGAGAAGGAAGACATTTTGTGACTTTTATTTTCACTAATATAAAAAGAATAATGATACATATGTGAAATGAATTGATGCCTTAAGACCAAATAAAATACCTAAAAGCTCCCACTCTTCAAAAGTGGTAACATTGGCCTAAGAGTATTATTCAAAAGGAATTATAAAAAAAAAAACAGTTATACACTGAGACATCTGTATAAACATTATATAATAGGAGAGACAAGTGGACATAAGGTATCTTTCTATGTCTCTTTACATATTCAAAATCAGAAAACTAAATTGAAGACAATGCATTTAGACTCCAAATAATTTTAATTTTAGAAACTTCAGTATTGGAGTTACTTTGTATGAATAAGTTTACTTAAGTTTCACCCGATGCATGTTAAAGATATCACCATTGTACACATGAGAGAACTGAATGTCAGAAAGATTTTTAACACTCATTCTAGTCACAGAGATAAGAAAGTGGTAAAGACCACAAAATGAACCCAGATAGTTCTAAATGTAATGGAATCTTTTTTCCACTGTACCTCAACTCTTTATCTTATTTATTCATCTAAGATCAGTTGAAGAAAGGGACCTGCTAATGCAGTATGTCAGGTAATATATCCAACCTCCTACTTGAAATCTGGGTATCTAACAGAAACCTCAGACTTCATATGTCCGAAATCAAACCGACTGCTGCACCTGTTCCCATGGAAACAAAGCCACACAGAATTCCTCAGTTGTTCTCCTCTCAACAAATGGCACCATATTGTGCCATTGTGACTTGTGCCCCAAACCTAGACGTCAACCTAGAATCTCCTCCATTACTCCATGTCCTAAAATTTCCCTTTCCTTCTATTTCTACTGTTACTTAACCCCAAAGCCACTCCCACCTGTTAGAATATGACAACACATCCCAAATCTGTCTCCTCATGTGTTACCTCCACCCTCAATCATCTATTTTCACAGTAGTCAGAGTTTTTTTTAAAAGCACACACGATCTTGACTCTTCAGTCCCAACCATGTGCTATAATTCTTTGATTGGCTTTCCATTGTTAATAGAAAGAAAAAATCCAACTCCATTTTGATAACCATAGATTCAGGCATGATGTTTTCCTGCCGACCTCTCCAATCACATCTCATACCATTCTGTTATCACGCCCCAAACTTTTGTATTTATTTCCCCAATCTTTGGATATGCCAACTCTTTTTCTGCCTCTAGGACTATGTGCTTGTTGTTTTCTCTTTCTAGAATATTCATTCTTCTGGTTCTTTGTAAAGTTAGATCATTGTTCTTTGAAATCTTGGCTAAAAAGTTTCCTGACACACCTTAATTAATTAAAGTTGCTTCCATGGTTACTAGTTGTCTCCTCACTTTGTTTATTTTTATTATAATCTTCAATTACTATTTTCTATATATTTCATTTCTTGTTTATTGTTTCTCCCTCAAGTCAAGATCATATTCAAATTTGTACACTCAGCTCTTATAAAAATAACTATTAAAATAACTAACATAAAAATAGTGAAACACCAATGCTAGCAAGAATGCAGAACCTATCTTTTATAAGTTGCTGGTGGAAATGTAAAATGCTATAATACTCTAGAAAATAATTTGGCAGTTTCTTTAAGAACTAAACATACCCTTAACATACTGCAATTGCACTCGGGGAATTTACCTGAGAGAAATGAAATCCTGTACACAATCTTTCATAGTAGGTTTAGTTTTAATAGACAAAAACTGGAGCTTGAGCCCAGGAGTTTCAGGCTACAGTGAGCTATGATGACAACACCATGCCACTGCACTCTCCCCAGGTGACAGAGCAAGACTCTGTCTCAAAAAAAAAAAAAAAAAAAAGCAAATCTGGAAACAACCAAACTGTTGGATATATGAATAGTTAAACAAATAGTGGTATATCCATATGGTGAAATACCACACAGAAATAACAAATGTATACTATTGACACATGTAAAAATTTGCATAGATCTCTAAGGCATTACATCTGGTGAAAAATTCCAATCTGAAAAGGTCACATTGATTATAATTTCATTTATATAACTTTCTTAAAATTATTGATTAGTGATTTCCAGAGGTTAGTGGTGGTAGGGGGTATAGGATAGATATGACTATAAAACAAGAGAGAGATTTGTGGCCAAAGAGTATTTCTATAGCTTGATTGTAATGGTGGTTACTTGAATCCACACATGTGATACAACTGACATAGAACTATACATACACATTGTGTCAATGGTCTTGATATTGTAATAAATTATCTAAGATATAACTCTTGGAGAAAACTGGGTTAAGGGTACATGAGACCACCTATATTTGAAGCATCCTATGAATCTATGATCATTCCAAAATAAAAAGCTAAAACATGCTAGGTTTTCAATAAATAAAAATAGTAACAACTAAAATTTATACAATACTTACAATAGGCAAATGCTTTATAAACATTCACTTATATAGTCCAAACAATAACAGGATCATATTGATACTACTATTATTCCTAATTTATAGCCTCGTGGTTTGTTCACGGTCACAAAACTAGTATGTGGAGAAGCCATGATTTTAATCCAAGGAATTAGCTACAGAGGATATCCTCATAATCATCACACTACAGTGCCTCTCACAAATAATAACAGGAAGGAAGGAAGAAAGGACAGGAGGGAGGGAGGAAACACAACAGCAGATATATTTACTCAGTAAAGACGACATCATACACCCCTATTAGCAAACACAGTCTGACTTTTCATGTTCCTTCTCCATTCAACTTCCCTGAATATAGAGTCTTGCTCAAGGTTACAGGTGCTGAAGGAGTCAGTGTCAAACTAAGGAACATGATGCTACATCTATTCTACCATTACATTCCTGGAGTTCCCTGAGTAATCTTTTCTACAGATGGAAATACCATAGACTTTTGAAAAGTTTATCTTAGTTATAATGCTTTTAGGGATAAATCACCATGATGAGCATAAGTGGTCACATACAAACTGATAGACATCAGCACAGATGACAGGAGAGAACCTGGTAAAGGCACAGGAACTGCTTCTGCTGTATCTTCCATCCACTCACCAGATCCATCTTCCTGAACCCCTACGTTACTTAGCCTAACTCTATTTTCCTGAAGAACCTTCCACACTAAGATGAATTCATTCACATTCTCCCAAACAATGCTAGGTACATTCATTTCTAAATCAACTAGTCAATTACAGTCTGGATGAACTAAGTTACCAATTATGATTCTCAGAAGGAACTTCATGGAAGAACTTCAAAGGCATCTACTGACATGCTGGACATTTGCCTCAAAATGTACAATTTCTACCATCAACAGATTCTCTTTTTATACCTGCCCCTCATGCCCAGGAAATTATGTGTAAAATAATTACACAAAGCTTCCAAATTTCAATAGATTTTACCCACCTATTTAAGGCCTCTAATCCTCCTCTCCAGCTATCTAAATAATATCCATAATTCAAATACCAGTTAAATCCTACAGTGTTATTCACAGAATAAGTTCCCTGGAAATATTGATTCAGTTAATAAAAAGAACCCTTGGGCAATGTCTCTAAGAGCTCAAGATCTAGTGGAAAGAAAAAAAACAAGGAATTTTAATACAATGTGATGAAGATTATATTATCTCTGTCTCTTGTGAATTTCCATTACTTGTTTGGACATTTAAGAGAATTATACTCCTTCTCCATTAAATGTATAAATAAATATAAGAATGGAGGTTGACCTCCCTCCAAATCCAACATATCATTAAATTTTTTATGAGCGATGAGAGATTTATAAAAATTAATTTTCATAATTTCTTTCAATACAGACAATAATTGACATTGATGAAAAAGAAACCAACCAAATCAAAACTGATATCACTAAAAAGCACCTTCTTTTTAAATCAGTAACAAAAGTGAAATTATTGTCCTATATCAGCCACATTATTTTTTAAACTATTCAAATTGAAAAATATTCTACCTATAAGTTCAGGAAAAATTGACAATAAAGGAATAATATCATACACAGAGAAATATAACTCACATTTTTATCCTAACAACAAAGTGTTTTCAGAACAGGTTTCTGCAATACAAAACAGCCCTGAAGTATTTTTTAACCTTCAAATCAAAATTCAAATTAGAATCAGAAATGAAATGATGTTCTTAGTTCAGCAATGAAAATAGAAGTGAAATGATTTGATTTTTCTGAAGACTGTTATTTTTTAGTGTTCATCTGAGCTTAACACTCTAAAGAGTCCCTTTTAATCCTTAAATAATATTTAGTTTGTGACTGTAAAACACACCTTTTTCAGCTCCACTTATTCTGCAGAGGGACCCTTCCATATCAAGGATTAACACAATATGCATCACGGGTTCAAAAATTTCAATTTGCAGCTATCCTTAGCAAATAATGAGAACCATCTGGACTGATTGATGTGGAGATTGAAAGTAATTGATCCTGCAATTGAGAAGCTTTTTCAAACATGAAATTAAACGAGATGATATTAAGCCCTCTAAAGTTCATCAGAATGACACATCAAATGTTACTAGCTGTTCATTTTCCTTCATATTTATATAAAGAGCCTTGACTGACAGAATGGAACAGAAATGGAAGCTAAAAGATCTAGACAGTGATGTATTGATCGAAGGCCCACAGCTGGTTTACTTTGTCACAATAAACATCTTATGCGGTACATGAAGACTTTGATTCCTTGCCAAATGTCATCTGTAGATAAAAAATTATTAATAGAACTTTATTAATATGCAGAGATCACCTTTAAAAAGAGCAAATTTTTATAAAAGTGAATTAGCAATAATTTTACTTGTGAATAAAAATTTACATTATTTCATATCATTTTCTCATTATCTCTCTCTTTGAAAAAGTTGTCCTTTACAAGTTCAGTTAAATATTACCTAATTTTCACATAAAACTTCATGGTTTTCCCATTTTTAAGGATAAAAAGCGAACTCTCACCATGGATATATCATTTGGTCAAGGCTGGGTAAGTGGTAACCTAAGCCAAGACCCCAAATTTGTATTTTTTATTTCCAGTGCAAAATATTTACCATCGTACTATATTACCTCTTATTAAAGAAATACCCTCACAGACAAGTAAACACCATAAACATCTGTTCACAGTTGTTTTTCAATATTCCATATTACTTACAACTCTTTGTTTATTTTCAAGTATAAAATGACATTGATTCAAGAGACTTCCATGTTTGCATGGTATTCAGCTAGATTACTAATTCAGGAACTATTTACATGGCTTCAGCATCAAAACAACATCTGATGGCAGTGGCCAATGTACCCTTCCAATGGAATCAGAAGGCACACATTTTATAACTTGAGGAAGACACCCTGTGAATTTATGAATGTCCAGAAAGTATAATAGTATAAAAGAAAAACAAAGCCCTGAGCCTAGTTAAAAGCAGTACTACTATTTCTGCAAATGCTTATGGCTGTAAAAAGGATCTTCCCAAAATCTGGAGGTAAGGTCCAGAACATGGCATCCTCCAATATATTCTTGGACATATTTCTCATTTGGGATCATTATGAAATATGAAAAATTATACATCAATTTTAAAAAGTGGTAATTTGTTGTTTTATTGTCAGTGCTAAAAATCAAACAATCCAACCTGACATAGATAAATATCATGTATTTACAAAAATAAAAGAATATTTATCAGCCAGGTGCAGTGGCTCACACCTGTAATCATAGCCCTTTGGGAGGCCGAGGTGGGAGGACTGCTGGAGGTCAGGACTTTGTGACCAGCCTGAGCAAGAGGTAGACCCTATCTCTACAAAAATTTGAAAAATTAGCCAAGCATGGTGGCGTGTACCTGTAGTCCCAGCTACTCAGGAGGCTGAGTGAAGACGATTGGTTAACCATAGGAGTTTGAGGTTGCAGTGAGCTACGATGAGGCCACTGCACTCCAGCATGGGTGATAGAAACCCTGTCTCAAAAAAACAAAAAACAAACAGAGAACCCACCAAAATAATATTTATCAACATTTATATTTAATACAAATTATGGAATATAGAGTCATAGAATTGTACATATTTTCCTAGGTAAGTACTACCCCCTTTTTTTGTTTCTCTAAAGCTTCTAGAGAGATTTCATGAATAAAAAGATTTTACAAGCAATGCTAGGAAAAGACATCTTAAGAGATTGTTGGGGGGAAAAGCATATTTTAAAAATAAAACACAGCTTGAGAAAAGCTCCAGTGCAAGAAGTAATGCGACACTGGCCAGTATAAATGAACCATTTAAGCAGCAAGATGTGTCCAACCCAGTGACGAGTCTGCTCTATTTTGTTTCATGCATCTAAACAAGTAATACCAAACTCTCACAGGGAGCCATAAAACACCGGATGTTCAACTAACGTGAGACCAGCTGCAGCAGCTGACGTCAAGTAACTGACTGCCGATGCCCATCAACCAACGAGCAAGTTAGAATGACCTAACTGTCACATTCTCACTCTCATCCCTGTGCTGCCTCTGGAACTATGTAAGAGAAAGTGTTAGTGCTCGAGCAAAAAGATGAAATCAATAACCCGCTTGAGGTTGTATGAGAAAAGAAAACTATGTGGAACAGGCTTCTTCAAAGATAGCCATCCTGCATTCCTCCTTCTAGAATAGATTTACCCTTGATTGTGAGAGCTAAAAACAAGTAATTCAAGAAAATCCTAATGCCCATCCCATCCCACCCAAACTATTTTCATTAGCTTTCTTGGAACGGTATCTCTAATTTTATCAAAATTTAATATTTGTTACAATGGCTACATATATTGATTGCATCTTATATGTCCAATGTGTCCTAAACGCTTTTTTACATATTACTTCCATTTATATTATTGCTATAACTCTCAAGACATACCAGCTGAATCTCAATTCTGGAGATTGGTACTGTTATTCTTTCCATTCTACTCATGAGGAACTTGAGAAGCAGAGACAGAAAGAAACTATTCAAGATTTTTCAGCTAATGGGTGGTAGAGCAGGGGTCAATACAATTGGCTTCAGAAACCCATCTGTTAGCCTCTCTGTTGTATTTCCTACTGGGTCTTCAGTTCCTTGCACAGCATAAAGGAGGTCTGAGAAGCATTAGTTGATATACTGGCCATTAAACAAACTGATAGAACAAACTCTAATGCATATGGCAATTCTCACACAACACTAACAAAGCTGGCGCTCCTGATCAGCGGGTTTCTTTCCTTCAGAAAATAATTCGGGGCCCCAGGATCCTACAATTTTGTGGCCCTTCTGTCTTTTTCTGGTACCTTATTGTCATCTTCAATCAGCCCACAGAACGGGAGAGAAAGAGTGGAAAGGAGGCATGTGTACATTCTAAAAGCCTTGTCCCCCAAATGCTACACATCATGTCCGTGCACACGCCACTGACAGCAACGTGTCACAGAGTCACACCTGTTTGGGAGACGCACTCTAGCCGTGGGCAGAGGAAGAAAAGGAAAGTGATTTGGGGGAAGAGTTAAGAACGTCTGCTAGAAAGAGTCAACCAGCCAAGAGAAGATTCAGTGATTGGCTCAATCAGTTTAAAACATTTAGTGAAACTGATCATAAACAATACCAAGATAGACACATATAAAAAAATCTATAGTAAATTATCAATATTAACACTTCTTTTAAATCACCATATACTTTACATTTTCTATATTAAAATTCTGAATTCTGTTTTGAGGGTATGCTAATGTGTATTTAATGTTGCAAGACTCTGCTGAGGACTGACTGAGCCCAACTGTTGGTGTACCCCGATGAACTCTGATTTCCCCTGAACATGATTCGGTTCATTTTGTTTGGAATTTTCATTGGAATGCAAAATTTAAACAATTTCCCTCCTGCGTTGTGAGTTATTAATAGAGCTTATGAGTAAACGTTTGAAATATACAGGGTAAAGCCTAATTTTCTACATATAGGCACTCAGATGTGAAAGTGAAGAAAACCAGCCTATCCGAGTATCTGATTTAGAAGAGCGCCGTGTCTCCACAGGTCAGTCTGTAACAAATTATTCTGTTCCTTTCTGAGCAGCACTGGGATAGACAATGGGGTGGGGACTTCCAGTGTGACACTGAAATGTCATCGTCATGGGTCAGTGCAACGTAACAAGCACAGGTGACCTCTTCAGACCTCAGCTGGGTAGACCAAGCAAGTGGCCTTGGGCAAGTTTCTTAATTTCTTTGACTCTTATTTTAATTAATAATGAAAATAAAACAAAAGCCATGCTGTACAAACTTGCGGTGAGGATTGAGAGTATCTATAGAAGATCTGAGAGTTCCATCATAATACTACTTTTGCTGTCAATCTTGCATCCCTGTGTTTTCCCCACACCTCATTTCCTTCCTCTCACACTGCCTGTTTACCTAGAATTATTGTGTTCACCCTCACCCTGCCTTCTGCTGCAGAGGAAAACTGAACTGTAAAAATACAACTGGAAAGCAGTTAGAGATTTTAATCTTGGTTTTTAATTATGGCAACTCAATAACATTTATCTAGTGTTAAATGGTTTACATAGGCAGCACGTTGTTGATCCTGATTTATTTAATCCACACACAAGCTTATAAATTACTAGTATCACACGTGTTAATTATTACTAGTGCTAACAGTAGTTAACATTATACACTGAGATTAGAGGAACAGACCTGTGCCTAATAAATAATGGCCTCCTGTCTTCTACCCTCAGCCCAGCGCTACTTCTGCTACAACCCAGCTTCTCCATCTTCATAACCCTCAGAAGTAACGCTTGCTTCACACAATTATCACACTTACATATAAATTATTATTTGTGTAATCATTGTATCGGGAAATATTTTTCAATGGAACACAGGTACAGAAGATGGAATTACTCATAAAACGTGGCTCACAACACACTGTAATAATAGACGCAAATCTGGCCCCTTTTTATTCGATTTGCTTCTATATATAGTTTTAAGAATCTCGTGAACACTTGTGAATTTAGTACCACATCCGAGTTCCAGAAATTAAAAATAACTTACATGTACCCATGTGCCTTGTTTTGTTTTTTTTTCTATCCTGTCCTTTTGTCAAAACCAGAAGTAACTGCTACTCTGTGTTTTAATGATGGTTGTGTGGGCACAGGCACGTGCACACACGAGTGTGTCTGTGGTTTACACTTGCACTCTGCTAAAGAACATCAAGCTATACGCAGTGTTCTGAGATGTGACTGTAAAGCATTCAACAATATGGTACCAAGACTTCACCATGTCATTGCACATTCCTGAGGGGCACTACTGCATCAATTTCCATGTTGAGAATACACCCAAATGCACTCATCTAATCACCTATAGATGAACATTTGGGATTTGGGGTATCATGAAGAGTGCTTCTATAAAAACCCTTGTACATGTTCCTGGTGCATGTATGAGTGAGCTTTCATGAATATTTATGTAGCAGTGAGACCTCAGGTGCTCAGATGTTTACTTTCCATATTTATTACAGCAATTTATACTTTTTGTGCCAAGCCATACCATTGGGGAATGGAAGAATTATACAATAAACGGAGGTGGGATCACTGGTCATTCATATGGAAAATAACTAAAATTTAAGTAACTTAAAAATAAACATCAAGGGCAAATATTTAAAATATTTTAAGTAAAACAAAAATAACAAATACAAGGAAGGTTCCCGCTGTGGACCAAGTTGGAATAAGAGGGACCACACTTACCTGCCCTTCTCCGGCCCCCACTTCTGTCACAGCTGGACGTGGTGTTCACAGTGTGCCTTCCATGTCCGACCTTGACTAGGGCCCCGCACACAGGAACTTGTTTGTGCTGGTAGACGCCCTTGTGGCTCTCACCTGACCCATGACAAGTTCACGCCTGCCTGACCTTCGCTTGGATGCTGGGTGTCCAACCCTGTGTTCCTCCCTCCTGCCCCACCTTTCCGGCATCCTGGGGAAACCCAGCGAGGGCAGCGCCTAGTTCTTCAGATGGAAAGTGAAAATTCAATACACCACAACAGGAAACAGGTTCAAAGATTGTTGCTTACAGATCTGACAAAGAGTCAGGCGGGCAGAGCTCAGTTCCCCACCACTCGGGGCAGGACTGCAGAGTCAGG
The DNA here is from genome assembly GCA_028533085.1 of Varecia variegata. Taxonomy (NCBI): domain Eukaryota; kingdom Metazoa; phylum Chordata; class Mammalia; order Primates; family Lemuridae; genus Varecia; species Varecia variegata. Next base: position 1,820,108 of record CM052449.1, on the reverse strand, counting down.
CAGAGAGGAGAGCTTGTGTGACAGCTAGCAGTACACGTTTGTATCAGGGAATAGGGTGGCGGCCGCTGGAAGCTCCAGGGCAGACGCCTGAATTGTGCCTTTATAAAAAGCGAAGGGAGAGTGGGAGCACAGCCTGCTGGGCAGGACAGATGTCTCTTGGCTGTCATTGCTGGTCACCCACTCAACTTCTCTGAGTGTGGGACAGAATGGCAAACCGTGTCAAGGGTGCTGATCCCTGTTTCTGTATTAGAAATGGATGCCAAGGCAACATAAGAGTGTAAGAACTTACTATAGGGAGCAGGAAAGGTGTAAGATGAACCTGGAAGATCCTGACATAAAAGCAAACAAAGAGTATGGAAGACCCCTAGGATTACGTCTGAAAAGGGACCTAGGAGCACACCTAGGTAAACCGCAGTGGCCTACCACGTTATAACGTGAGTATCAATAAAAGGTAACAACTGCAGTTTGAATGAAAAACATGAAACATGCTTAGATCTATGACTGATAATGTCAGAAAGGTTATATCTAACTGGGAAATCTTTAGAAGATACTAGGAAACAAACTTATTGTTTTGAGAATAGTTACATAAAGGTAAAGAAGGGAGCATTTTCTGTGCCTTTTTGATACATCTGCCTAAGGGCAATGTATTGTTAATGAGACGAAGTTCCTCTTCATAGTAGCATTCCACTAATAAACAAAGAAATAGTGATAGAATTGAAATCTTACCTATTAGCAACACTTAAGGAAATAAGAGATAATAGATAGTAAACACCATAAAAAAGGCAATCGGGTTTTATGGACATACTAATGGAAGTACACAATACCTCCCATGAAGTAGTCTTACAAAAATAGAAAAAAAAAAAAAAAGGAACCTCTATCTGATCAGGATTCTAGATCTAATAACCAATTTTCCCAAACACAAGAGAACTATGAGTTTGTTAAATGACATCCTAATAACACAAATCTCAAACTTGTAACTAGGGACACTCTACAAAGCAACTATCAAGTCTTCAACAACAATTCCAAGGAAAAACATGATGGGGAAACATAAATTAAAAGACACTTCTAGAAATTTCAACCAATTACAATTCATATACTTATAGGGACTGATTTTTAAAAAACTGTAAAAAAAAATAAGGTAATTGGGAAAATGCAATTATCAATTATTTCAAGATATTAGTGAATTGTTATTAAATCCCTAGGTATGATAATGGCATTGTGGGTATGATTTTTTAGCCCTAAAGGCTTTTGTTTCTCTGGAGAACCCTGACTCCTACGATCGGGAAGAGAAAGACAAATCTTCACGTCCCCCCCCCCCCCAATACTGCCATTCCAAGCTCACAGAAAAACACACACACGCTTATCTGGCATGCATATTTTCTAAATGATTTTTTAAACTTTTTGGGAACTTGAATAGAAGTAATTTAACTAGATAAAAGAAGTTTATAGCATTTAAATATAATTATTCAAACATGCTACAGTTAAACCTGGAAGGTGGTAGCAAGGGGAGAAGAAGGAAATATACATATCAACATATTACTATATAAAAATACACATACCTGTCCAGGTGCACTAGCTCACACCTGTAATCCCAGCTCTTTGGGAGGCTGAGGCAAGAGGATCACTTGAGGCCAGGAGTTCGAGACCAGCCTTGGCAACGTAGCAAGACCCCATCTCTACAAAAATAAAAAAAGTGCACAGAACTAAAATACCTCCAAGTTAAACTACATATATTTAGTTTTAAAAGTCAAATGCAAGATTACATTTCTGTGCTGACTTTCACAGAATATTCTAATATTATATCATCACCAAAACAGTAGCATTTTATATTAGTTATATTGACCACAATGCAAAAATCTGCTGTGATTTAGTGCTTAATATTTATGAATTGAAACAAAAACTATATTTGTTGGATTTGAAAATACTAATGTGTAAAAATGTAAATGACTGAAAATTACATATAAGTTACGTAGCATTTTATTATTACGGAATATATATGTAAATGTTCACATGGATAATTTTATTTCCATGTTCTATAACCAGACCAAGATATGTTAAAATATTCAGGTGGATTTGTGAATGCAACTGAGAGGTGAATATCACCATACTGATACTTCCTCATTTAAACTACTTTCATGCTAGCCTTCAAGTAATTCTTTTAGGGTCTGACTGTTATACAATTATGAAATTCATTATTCCATTTCTTTTTAAATATTTTGTGTTTAAAGAGAATGATGGGGTGGATTAAAATAACTAAACAGTAAAGTCACTGAATAACAACAATTTGGATGTGCTTAGTCTTATGCAAGGTAAATAGAACTTTGAAATTGGTATTTATTGAGCATCAGCTTTTTTTTAGTAATTAAACAAAGTACGTTTTTACATCATTCAGCTTAATTCTCCCAACAGCTTCTTGATGTATGTATTATGTTGCTATAACAGAGACAGTGGCGATATCTGTATTAACGTCTGCTCAGGCTGCCGTAGCAAAATACCACACATCGTGCGGCTTAAACAGCAGATATTTATTTTCTCACAACTCTGCAGGCTAAAAGTCCATGATCAAGGTGCCAGGCAGTTCAGTTCCCTGCGCGGGCTCTCTTTCTGGCTTGTAGATGGCCAAAGATCTGGTGTCTGTTCCTGTTTCTGTAAGAACACCAACCCTATCTGATTAGGGCTCCACCCTTATGACTTCATCCGAGCTTAAGTACTTCCTTAAAAGTCCTGTCTTCAAATACAGCCACAAGGTGGGTTAGTATTTCAACATAAAAATGTAGAGGGGATGCGATCCAGCCCATAATACTTTCTGATCATCTGCCTAGTCCCACACATTTCCCAGCCACTCTGAAGTTAGACGTAGATACTGGCTAGTTTTAGCCACCAGGGTGAGATGGAAATGATGTATGTTACTCTGGGGTCTAAACGTAAAGGAACTGACACAGAACTCCAGCAGGCTCTGCCTCTGCCACCACAGGTGACAAAGGAGGACCTTGTGCTCCAGATGGGACAATACGTGATAGTGGAGCCTCCACCATCCTTGACGTCCGGGAGACTTCATAGATCACAGCCCCCGTGTAAAGTGATTAAAGAATACACGCATATTCGGGCTGGCCAGCGCACATCTGGAATTGCTTGTTACTGCAGCTTGCCTGTACCTACACACTGCTGAACGGTGTTAGGGGTGCAAGTTAGGAGTCAAACACCTCGACCAACTCTGCTACATACAGAATGTGTGAGGTTGAGCAAGTCTCTTCACATTCTTCGCATTCTTCAATTGTAAAATGGGAATAAGAATAATGCCCATCTCACAAACTCGTAATGACGATTAAACAAAAGGTTACATGTACGGTGCTCTTAAAAGTGCTTTGCACGTAATAAGGGATCAATAGATGCCTTTTATTTTTATATTGAGAGTCTGTGGCTCAGAGTTTATGCCGATGTTGATGACGAACCTTAAACTTTGATGAGTAATCTGTGGAGTTCTTAGGGACAGCTGGTGACTCATCAAAGCAAAACATAATAACAACTGAACTGAACATTTGTTTTGCATTACACAGAGAAGGCTCTGAAAAGTTGGTGGCACTCAGATATGCAAAGTTAAATTGAGAAAAATCTGGTATGTTCATACATAATTCCAAGTAAGTTCACATCTACTCATGGAATTAACCACATAAGCAAGGTAACCACATAATCATAGAGTAACAGTTGTTTCTCCAATTCACTCTGTAGGCATACATCTCCTCTTGGGATTCCATGACCTTCTATAACCAGGGGTAATTCCCTCAGCCTGGAAACTGCCACGTTCATATAAATATTAGACACTACACATCATGAATATTTTGGCAACAATATTTATCAACACTCGCTGATCACATCATGAAGAAAAAGTTCTGATTGCTCGTGCTAGCTTAAAAGTCATTGATTTTATATTTTCCTAGTCCATGTACTCTCCAAAGCCACAATTTCAACATTTTAAAAGAATATAGCAGCTATCAGAGGGAAGGTTTGTGTGAAAATAAACAACAAACAGAAGCTTCTCTGAGTTTAGTATATTAAACTCTCCTGTAATCTCTTAGCCACGTCAACTTGGTCATTGTTCCCATCAGAAAGCTATGCATTGATATTGCCTCAAAACAATAGAAATATCAGGCTTCTCTAACATACTTGTGCACAGAAATGCCTCATCTCTGGCTGTCTTTTTGAGGGTGCCAATGTGGTAGACATAGCAGATACCCTTGCGGGTCCCACTGTGGGAAGTGAAGGAGGACTGGGAGGTGGGAGGTGGGAGCTGGTCTGGGTGACAGGGACACACGCTGGTGCCAGAGCGCGCGGCCACACCACCCTCTGACTTCCCAGCATCAGCCACGTCACTGCACATCTCTAAGTCTCTACCTTTCCCTTTAAAAATAAAGAAAAAATTAAAAATGTAAATATTAAGTTGTTCATAATGAAAGTTTTTTGTTTAACAAAGATCATCCTCCATAAAACTGATTAATAATGAATATAACCATTAAGCTCAAAAGTCAGTTGAGTAATGTCTTCACATCTTCTATTCTCATAGTGCCCTCCCTGGAGATTATGAGCTAGAAGCTGTAGGAGCTGATCTTAATTTTGACACTAAAGAGCTCTGTGTCTTTTTGCAAGTTCCCAATTATCTTTGTACTTTGTGTTTTTTTGTTTGTTTGTTCTTCATAGAATGAAAATTTAAGTAAGCATGATAGATTAGATCAAAGTGGTAGGCTTTTATTAAACATTCACCATCTATTGCAACTAAAAATCGAAACAAAATGGAAAGTCATTTTTTTTTTCAGGTAGGTATTTCTTTTTTTTTAATTTCAAAATTTAGGGAGTATGAGTGTTTTTTGTCACATGGATGAGTTTTATCATGCTGAAGTCAGGGCTTTCAGTGTACCCATCCCAGAATAGTATACATTGTACCCCATAGGTAGATTTTTATCCGTCCCCCCAACCTCCACCTGCTTAGTATTTGATGTTCATTATACCACTTTATGTTCTTAAGTGTACAGCTCAATGAAGATTCTCAAATAAATACACCATTTAACCACCACCAAAATCATGATATACATTTCCATAGCTCTCAAGAGTTCTTTCCCATCCTTATGTGATCAACTTCCTCTCCACCACACGGATCAGGCCACCCTAGATCTGCTTTTTGTCGAAATAGATTATTTTCCAGAATTTCATGTGAACAGAATCATAAAACATGTGCTGTTTTGTGGCTGGCTACTGTTGCACAGCATAATTGTTTTTCTGGTTCATTCTGTGGAGCAGTAGTGCATTCCTCTTTATTGCTAAGTACTATTTAATTCCATGAAAGCTTCATAATTTATCCCTTCATCTGTGACAGCCATTAGGGTTACTTCTTGTTTGTGCTATTATGAATAAAGTTAATGTGAATATTCTTGTACAAAAAAAAAAAAATGAGCATCCTTACTACCACCATTCTAGGTATGAGAATTACATGAAATAATTCAAATAAAGTCCTAAGGACAATGTGCCTGAAACTTAGTAAACCATCAACAAATGCTATCTTTAGCACCAGGAATTAGAAAAAATTTATACCCATGTTAAATTCAAAAATACATTATCATTAACAGGGAAAGAAACTAGAATGGTCCATGTGCTATATGGATTAGCGTTAGAGATATCAGTAAGAACTCATGTTTAGCCTAAAATATTACAAATGGTTGCAAATGGAAATATTTATATGTGTTTATACACAGATGAGTATACACAAATATATCTCTTTGCTCTGTTTGCTGAAAGGGTTATTCCAGTAGCAATGAGCACATCTAGTGCCCAGACCGTGGTTTCTAATACCGTTCTCCCATAAAAAGAACTAGAAGCTCCTTGGAGAAATGGCTCATTCAAGGACTGGGACAGGAATTATACAAAATAAGCCTGGAGCATCTTACAGCGCCAAAAAGGAACTGCTCAAAAACAAACAAACAAAAACCAAAACCAAAAGCACTGTCAGAGGGAACAGGAGCCAACTGAAAGAACTTCCAGTGGCCAAAGCTGAAACAATTTGAGACACAAAATTAATAAATCCGTGTTTGATTAAATCCAGTGCATAAAGTTAATATTTATGAGTCAATACTCGTCGATATTATGAGTGATATATATATAAGTGCTTGAATATGTTAATGAATGGAGAAAGTACAAGTTGCCCATCCAGAAGAATTCCAAATAATTTACATCCAGTACTTCTCCCTCAAGAAGGGGGGAGCACAAATGCCCGCTTCGTGAGCGTGTGTTGCTCACAGGGCCTTTCGCAGAGCACAGTCTGGAAAGGGGGGGTGAGAGGAACCCCACAGCGGAGAAACCTGACAAAAGCCACAGCAGCAGGGTTATATTTTATGATGTGATGAAAACAGCAATTTAAGTTTGTCATATTCCTCCCCAAAACCTATCACCTTAGTCCAAGAATGAGAAAAACATCTGAAAAATTCCAACAGGGGAGAGATCCTACAAAAGAGCTCACCAGCACTCTTCGAAATAGTCAAAATGATGAGAATCGAGGAAAGTCTGAGAAACCGTCACAGCCTACAGGAGACAAGGAGACATGACACCTAAATGTAACGTGGTATGCCGGTCGGGATCCCAAAGCAGAAAGAAGATACTAGGTAAAAAAAATAGGCAAATTTAAATAAATCATGGACTTCAGTTAATAATTATATATCAATATTAGTTCATTAATTATAATAAATTTAATAAACTAATATAAGATGTTAATAATAGGGAATGCTGAATGTTTGGTACATAAGAACTGTCTGTACTTTCATCTCAATTCTTCTGTAAACTTAACCCTGTTCTAAAAAATAAACCCTATTAAAAATGCATCGCAATAACTGGAAGCATTTTGTCTAAGAACAGACAGCGTACTGCGTGGAAAGTGCTTTACCATCAACAGAGGGCATTCAGTTCCACTGCCGCCACTTAGTAGATGCGTCAATCAGCACAACTTATCTCTCAGAGGCGCGCTGCCCTTCTGGATGTACAAAGACGATGATGGTGGCCTCAGAAAGTTGCAGTGAGGATGAAATGAAACAAAACTAGGGAGCACCCAAAACAATGCCCATCCCAGAAAGCTTAAGTGACGCGCCCGAGGACATGCAGCTGGCATGTGCGGCGCCAGGACTCGGATCTGGCTCAGACCCCGTTGCCTGTGATCTTGCAATTATGCCAGTTGTGACTCAAAAATCAGAAATCAGCCGTTAAAGCAGCCCAGTCGGGCTTAGCTGTTCGCTTCTATAGCCCCTCAGCCGGGATAGACATCCGTCAGCAGTGACAACGTCACCTTGGAGCCCACGTACTACAGTCACCGAGTCCCTTCCCTGAGGCCTGGTGTAAACACCAACAGGACAATGGCACAAAGGCTGTCGGAAGCAGTGAAGACACAAAGATGATGGGACGAGGACAAAACGGGATATATATAGAACACCGGGAAGGAGGCAGAGCATAAAAGATTGTATTTACCTTTCCTCCAACTGAGCTGTTGTCTGAATTCCTGCTTTCTGGAGACCGGACTGCTAAATTCAATTGAATTTGACACACTCTGATGAGGCCTCCATTGTGACATATTTTGGAGTGAATATGACACACTCCTGGTATGTAAGTTTTATTCGACATCATATAATTTAAAACAACTCACTCTCTTTTCTGTTTGTTTTTTGTTTGTTTGTTTGGTTTTTTTACATTCTATTAAGCAGATTTTGCATTTTACGGTATGGAATCTAAGCCCAGTGGAACTCCTGAAAAAAACAAAACAAAACAGACCAGGAGCGTTGTTTTAGCAATAGATCTCTACAAACTACATCCTTGGCCCCTTCTGGTCACACATTCACTCTTGTCTTCCACGAGGTTTGGGAGATTAAATGACCAGCGTTACAGAAGACACTGAGGAAAACATACGACTGAACATGGCATGGCTACCTTTCCTCTAGGTGCTAAACACAGATAGGCAAGGAAGACATGCAAATGGGTAACTACAATGCAACAGATTTTGCGCCGTGGTCTCAAAGCATAGAGAGAACACCCATTCACTGAGCTCCTACTGCCTCCCCAGCCAGGTGATAGATCTGCACACATCATCCATGCAACCTGAGACCCCAGTTCAGTGGCTTACAGCTACTGCTTTACATTAGAAACTACTGACACAGTAAGCAGAATCTAGACATGCATTGTGCAAGACAAAGACAAATTCAGAGTTGCACTTTTGTTTGGATTTTTGTTTTTAAACTGAAGGATGTCATGCCAGTTAGAAGGAAAAAAAAAAACTAAGAAAGATCAGGTTATATAATGAAAAAGTTAGAATATTTTAAAAGATGATTCCTCTACAGTGTTAGAAACTGTCATATATATTTGTGTGTGAGTGAGTGTGTGTGTGTGTGTGACGGATTACAAAGACACATCCTGAATTATGACCTGTAAAGTTTACAATACATAACTTTTCAGCAAGGTTACTCCTGAAAGTGTTACTGTGACCTGTAGAAGTTTATGACGACAGGTATGTCAGTGCGCATTAGGAATTCGATATAATTTCCTCCCACTGTGAGTTACGGAGAGTTACTCTCACTGTTGTTTTTTTGGTTTTGTTTTTTGCCTCTGAGCCGCATCACTGTTTCTCAGAAACAGCCTCTGAAGAGTGCTAGGGAAGAACCTCAGGTACAGAACACAATCTATTTTTAGCCTTTAGCTCATTCTGACGTGAATGCAAGATTCACTGCAGCTACAATACCTGGGAATTTCCTGTGCTTCGTAAACAAGGTCAATATACGGCACTCGCTGTGTCTGGAGCTGTAAAACCCACCAAATATTTGACATCAATTTTAATGTAGGATTGAAACAGGCTTGAAAATTTCACAACTGCCAAGTGAGATCATTGTAATGAACAAAGACAAGCCTAGATGGAAAACGCTTTAGGGATTCAATAAATCATGCAAGGAAAGGAACAGAAGATAAGAGCCAGGAGGAGGAGGGGAAGAAATAAAGAGGGAAGGGAAGAGCCAAACTGAGCACCTACTGTGTGCAGTGTTTGCACTAGGTATTTTCACATGCACCATCTCACTAGCTTTCATGTGTTTCTATACCTAGAACTTTTCTGAGCCTCAGTCTCCTCATGATTTAACCTTGAAAGACGGCTGTAAACATTAACAACAATATATTGCTATCCCAGTGGCTGGCACTTGGGGACACTGTACTAAGCGTAGGTGGTATCAGAGCCTTCTGCAAACACGTTTCCCCCTTCACGACGGGAAGAAAAAAGCAAACAACAACAACGACAAAACAGCGTTGTTATTATCCGCCTTCAGGAAAGGGAAATTCAGGGTCATTGGCATCCTCCAGCTCCCGAGTAAGTTCCTGGAAGTGAGATCCACTATCCTCAGAAAGGAGCACCTTCAAACCCTGGGACAGTCACCGGCAGGGCAGCTGCTCACAGCACGCGTGTCGAGCATGAACTGATGCCCTTCAGAGACTCAGACAAGATGGGGAATGGCAGGAGACAGGGACGCCCTAGGAAACAAGGCTCCGACATATCAAGGCCGATACAGATTTTACTGAGGGTCACCTCTGTACTACTATTTTCATCTGCCTTTGCAAATTCAGAGGAAGTCATGTACAATCCACATACTGCTAACTCCCTCGGTAAATATAGTATGAATTGATCACGTGTTCTCACCCCTGAAAACCACACAGAACTATCTACAGAATTCCCTCCTTCATTTCTAAATTTCAGAATAAGTTTGATGTCTCTGCTCAACACATTTCACGGATTCACTTTCCTTTATTAACTGAAATCATTTTTGTTGTGTCCATAACTATTTTAGATATGTTCTAAATCGCTGAAGGGATTAGACCTTAAACAGCTTGTGAAATGCAGTAAAATTCAGAGATGAGAATGTAAGTGCACTTTCTTAGGTGTGGCCTACCCAGATTTTTAATATACTATTCATTGCATTTACATATGCGTATATCTCCCCATTGCTAGGTTTTGTGGCCAGGTAAACAAAACTTCAAAGTGTAGCCCCAGAATCAGGCCCATATTCTCCCCATCTCTGGATTCCACCATACTCTCTATTGGCTTTGTTCGTAGGTAAGATTTCTCCATATGTGAGCAAAGATACATCCCCACAGAATGCCAGGATTATGGGATTTGCAAGGCTCCGAATCACAGGAGAGAACATTCTCTTCCACAGTGTTTATATCAGTTTTCTACAAAGAACATTTATTGGCCTTGCTGCAATTATGAGTTCACATGTGGACTAACCATTGTTTGTAGGTCACACAGATCTTAAGATTGCACCTCCCTGAGGTGAGTGTCTAACAATTCCATGGGGTCCAGGAGGAGACGAGGTACAGCTGGAAAAAACAAACGGACATAAAATAATAAACGCCCACTCCGCGTGATTCCCCTAGTTTCTGTCTTCTCATTTGCAGAGTGTGGGTAACAGCCACAGCCTCACAGGTCTGCTGGGAAGACTGAATGCGAGAACACGTGTAAATCTGGCACCGGGGAGACGCTCACTAAATATTGATCCCTGTCCTCCCAGCTGAAACTGCAGAACATGATGATCTTCTCTAAGACTACACGATCTGTTTGAGTCATCTTTTAAAATGTATATAAATAGTATTTCAACAGCAGTAAAGCTAATAAATCAACAACATTACAACTGTTTTTAGTTCAAGGGGTTAAAGGAAAAATTTAGGTCACTAAATGACTGGAAGTTGTAACTCTGGTGCAACAATTTGCTTTTATTTGACTAACACACCTAAAGGTTACTCATTATTCCAGAACAATCTCATCACTAATGAAAATGAAATTACAATGCAACATAGCCTAATGAAGTTACCTGATGATTTCCCAGTTTTGACACTCTGCAGGTTAATCACGAATGTTGTTCTCATTTAACAAAGTCTCTAATGTCGATCTTACTATTCATGTCACAGTTAGCATTAACATGTAGAACTTTCATTTAGAAACACGCTCTAGTGACACTCTGGTCTCAGCAAAAATAGCTATTTGATGTCCCAAATAGACTGACAACTGTTAGGAGAACTGTTTCAACCTTTAAGATAGAAAGTTCACAAAATAATTGGTAAGATGAGGATGTTCTAGCAAGAAACATTTCTACATTCTTTCCAAGTGAAAGGCTAGCGTCTATATCCTTTTCGTGTCCTATATGTAACGTATCTTCTCTCCCAATGCATCCTTTTCACAGCCTGCTAAATTTTTAAAGTTCAAATGAAAGACCTCCAAACATGTCCAGCCTTGCTAAATCATCTGTCACCTCAAGCTGAACCATGGAAGTGCTCTTCCATTCCAACGGAAATAAATGTTCTAAAATTACTTTGTTAATATTTCTCCTAGAGAATGGCTTAATTATAATATCTTACATTATAGAGATTACAGTCTAGGACCTTCCCACTGTACTCTAGACAGTGTCTAGAACAGAGAAGGAAGAAGAAGATAGAACTAGCTCATAGTAATTTTGAAGACTTCATTTTCCTAAGGAATGCAGTCAAGAGAATTCTTTCAGGGAACAAAGGATCTGCAGCTCATCTCAAAGGAATACATTCGATCCAAGAATATATAGATCAGATTATATACGTTATGGGAATAGGTGAGGTCCGCCTTTTTCAAAATTATATATTTCATGGAGTTTGGGGAAAATAACTTCACTGGAGGAAAATCTCCAACCAGCTCAGACTTTATGGAGCAGAAAATGAGACCTTGTTTTTGAAAAGCCCAGAACATCTAACTTTTACGGAGAAAAATATAGTTCCCTCTAAAGGACATGAAGGATTTTGGCAAGATGTTTATGGGACACTAAACAGGATACGAGCAAGAATTGCATAGAAAAAAATCAGTCAGATAGAAGAACCCAAAGAGATAACATAGGCAGAGGTTGGGCATTCAAAAGAATTTTTCCTAACGTAACTAAAAACTCCTGACAGGGAATGATGGAAGAAACAAAATTTTAATGTATGTTTAGGGTTTCCTTCACCAATTTAACATTAAGCTTTAAAATTTTGATATGTTACTAATCATCTTTCAATTTCAACCTTCCATATTATACTATAAGACACAAAAGAGCTTAAATTGTGTCTTACCTTGTATACCCTATAGTAACTAATGCAGTTGTAGGAAATTTTAAAATATTAGTTAAATAAGTTAAAGTATATATTGTAGATGTTAGTTGATGAGAACTCTTTATGCTAAATATCATAAAATTATAATGTAATACCTTGAGATAAACTTAACACTATGTGTCATTAAAACACACACTTTCTATTAAAAAATAATTTAAACTAGTAATTAGACAAAAAGAGCACCTTTTCAAAGTCAGTCCTCGGGGATAAGGCTCCATACTGTAAGAAGTGCGACGTTGCAAACATTTAAGGGATGAACTGGAAGTTTCGCTTTCTATCTGGAAGTCATAAGGAATTGTCAGTGTCGACTTAATGACACCTAAGGACGAAACACGTGCCTCTGATTCCTAGATGGCCGCCTTCCTTGTGAACATAAACTGTCTCAGCTACGACAAAAGAATGAGCATATCTGACTCTCTGAGGCTTTGTAGTCAGCCACTGTCACGGGCTCATCTTCTGTGTAACGGACTGTCTCTTGCTACACGCGAAAGAACCAGCCTGAAAAACATGCAGTTACCAGAATAATTACTGAGGAGCATTTTTTCTACGGCCGCTGATGACCAAGTCGTAGATTCCCAGTAGGGATCAGGAGAGTTAATCACATAAGGAAATCAAGTTTGAATTCACTGTGCATTCAGTAAGCACAGAATTTTACAATTATTACCATATTGTCCCTTTTTCTTTAACATGAAGTGAAAACTGTGGATGATTTAAAAATCTGTGGTGCATCTGAACAAGAGCCCAGACATTACCTTTCCTAAGAAATTGAAAAGGGAACAGGTGGCAAGAATGTCACCCAACATAAAATTGAGATAATGGCCTCTCCTGCGCTTCGGGTATGAATCATCACTCCTGGCGACGTGCAAGAACTGACAAAAGTGAAATCACCACTATATCTATAAAAACGTAGGCTGCATCTATATTGAGTCACCGGGCTTATTGCTTTGTCAAAATTGGCTTATTCATTCAAACAGTTCTTCAGGTTAGACCAACTATCAATTGTGACGATTTTTCACCAAATTGAAAAGTTTTTGACTGCAGAAATTGACCTAGCCATTTTGGTTTCCTGTTGTTACAACTATAAAGATGATGGCTAAAGAAATAAATTCTCTGTCCCGAAATGCTCTTTTTTATGATAGATAGTATAAAGCAGAATTTGCAAAATCAAATATTTATAAAAACCAGGCAAGTAAGATGAAAATTAGTGGATTATCTAATTGTGACCAACTAGAGAGTTCATGAGCCATCTAGAAAGGACAGCTGAATAAACACTAGAAACACGCTGGTCACTCATCTCTACCTAACTGATACCACGCAGGAATGTAGAAATGTAGTAATGTTTAAATACAGGAACAGGATTTCTGGGACTTCCAGTTTTTTGAGAAAATACCTTATTTGGTACTCTTTCCCCTATAGTCAGAGATCCCAAATCTAAGCATCAAAAAGTAGAAATGGGATTTTTCTCCTCTGCTAGTATCTATAATGATTGGCTAGGAAAATAGTTGTTTCATCTCACTACAACTTTGCCAGTTTTAGAGGTTTAGGTTCTTACGAGAGGAATGTTTCTACCGTGGGGTACAACAAGAGTTCTTTAGAACTGGAAGCTGAAATTTCCACTAGGTCAGTTTGGACACGGAATCCACAGGCAAATAAGGGAATCACTTGCTGGTCAGGGTGATTAATTCTGGCTATCAACAGGAAATGGAGTTGCTACCACATATGAGATAACAGAGGGTATATCTGAAATCCGCAACATTATCTAGAACGCTACCTAGCATTCCTATGTTCAGTGGTAAAAAGTAATGAAAAACCATGGCAACGCACCATGTGCAGGCTGATGGACGCCATGAACAGAGTTTCGAAGCTGCCATGTAAAGAACAATGATCAGCTGAGAAAATACCTGACAGCAATGGAAACAATACTCAAAGAAAGAAATCCTAACTGTAAACTACAGCCTTACAGCCAGGTGGCTGTAGGATGACAGTAGCTATGCATATCTTGCCATGAAACGTACATATTTGTATATATTAACTGAATTGTTTTTCTTTTCACATTTCATTTCTATTAGGTGTACTGAATATTAGATGTATTAATACTAGTTAATTGTGATTTAATACTTTAAGTATAGTATAACCAAGGAGAAAGTAAGCTAGAAAATCAATGAAGGTAATCTCAAGGTGGGTAAGTGACGTATTTGGGTCTACACAGGCCCGTTGATGGAAGAGGAGTGGCATTACATCAGGCATGAGCTCGGGGTTGCTATCGTCTTCATTTGGAAGCTAAAAATGGGCTGTGGATGCTGAGTTGAACAAAGAGGTGGACTGTGTTAGACTGTCAACATCACCACAACCTCATTCTAAGGTTTTTCTGTAACACAAAAGAGAAGTCAGAAAATGCATTTCCTCAAATCCCTTTTCAATGGTTTGAGATTAGCAGGAGATCCTTCCTGACTTCACAGCGCATTTTCCGCAAGCTCCTAAGAACCACCCAGCTTGCTACTTCAGGCTAAGAAAAATCACCGGCAGATTCTCTGACCTTTGCTTCCCCGGTTCTTCCAATCACTGAATAAACTCCTAATTCTCTATATTAGTTTATTCAATGCCTGGAATAAATATTATAGAATGACTTCTGTTTATTGTCTATATATCCCATTAAGGACACTTTCAAAAAGTTGCTCACATGATTTTTGCCAGAACTTAGTGCAAAGAAAGATTAAAAATAATGTCCTGTTCAGGATAGCCATGACCCAACTGAAAACCAAAGGTTCTATTACTAAGAAACAAGTAGAGAGTGAATACTGATGGCAACAAGCAGTCTCTACCTCAAAGAGTATGTCCTTTCTTCCTTTTGTTCTTTCTTTCTTTGTCATCTCTTCTTCAATTCTAATGATACCCTTTAAACTGTTCTTCATAGCACTATATTAGAAAGGCAGAAACCTCAAGCTAAAAAAAAATTAACACCAGACATATATATGACAGCAATTTCTTGAATACTAAGCTCTTGATACCAAATAGATTTTAATTTTTTTTTTTAGTTTTTTTTCTGCTATTATTTTATTCAAGACATCTTTTCGGACATCACCAATATACACATGCCCCAACATTACCTGAGGCCTCTCTGAGCCTCTGTTTCTTCAACAATTAAATAAAAGTGTTAGTAATGCTTTTGCTCTGCTCACTTCAGATGGATATTTCAGTGACAAAATAAGATGACGGATGTGAAAGTATTGTTTGATGGGCAAAGCCCCATGCAAACGCAAAGGATTAAAATTAGTATTAAAGTTAGTGGCTGTACCAACGTCTTCTATTGATTCATTTCAAAAACATTCTTGTCTCAGAAGGAGAGAAAAATCTATACATGGCCCTGGCAGTACCACGAGATGGATAAAGTTGCTGTCTTTTTGCAATTTCTTCTGGCATCTTTGAGTAACCCAGAGCAAAGAGGGCAGCTGAGTCACATTTCCCACAACAGCATGACCCGAGCAAGTGTGTTTTTGCCGCTGGCAATGCGCTGGTGAATCTTAACATTCACGGTCAGTGCTTATGAGCTGACAGCTGGGATTCGCAATACTTGTAGCTAAATCATAAGAGCAGCTGAAAAGCACGGGCCATCTGCTGCAGGTGTGCACTCAGATACCCTCAAATTCATCAAATACACGTTGACACCCATTAACAAAACATTTAACGGTGCAAGTTCTCTTCGGTCGTCTTTTTTTGCATTAGCGTTAAAATGCATCAGCAGGCTTTACGTCTTATTCATAAGAAACGGTAACTGTCCTCATCCGAGCACATTCTGACAGAGTGCTGTTCACATGGCAACATCCGTCAGACCCCGTGGAAGTGGTGACCTGGCACATCTTGGCTTTGCCCCTCATCTGTCTGGACTGGACATTTATTGAATCGGTGCTCGCAGTGCAGACAGAATTTTATCTACCTCATTATAATCCTCTGCATTGACTTCATCAGCCACGAAAATAGCCAGGGTGCACAATAAGCCCTGGGCTGAAATTTCCAGGAAGCTGAAGTTTACAGTTGCAGTCTATTTTTGCTCTACTTGAGTGCACGTATCTACTTCATGTGCTCATGCTACTCTGGCTGCCACGTGTCTCACGCTCATGATGCAGGTCCAGGTCCCTCTGTGTTCTCCACCGGCCTCACCTTCCATGATGCTGCATGAATACTACGGATACGCCCAGCTAGACATTTTAATTATTTTTTAAATTTTTAAAATTTAATTTATTTTGCTTTTCTTGAGGCAGAGTCTTACTCTGCTGCCCTGGCAAGTGCTGTGGCATCATGATAGCTCACAGCAACCTCAAACTCCTGGGCTCAAGTGATCCTCCTGCCTCAGCCTCCCGAGTAGCTGGGACTACAGGCATGCCACCCAGCTATTTTTTTCCATTTTTAGTAGAGATGGGATCTCGCTGTTGCTCAGGCTGGTCTCAAACTCCTGGGCTCAAGCGATCCTCCTGCCTCAGCCTCCCAGCGTGCTAGGATGACAGGCATGAGCCACCGTGCCTGGCCTTAATTATTGTTATTGGAAAATAATTGGATTAAACTATTTTGTAAGAATCTGTGAATTATTTCCCTTAAGTTCTTACATCCTAATAGAAGATCTATACTAGTTAGGGTTCTCCAGATAAACATAACCAATAGGAGGTTTATTATGAAGCTTTAGCTCACATGATTATGGGGGCTGGCAGGTCCCACAATCTGCTCTTGCAAGCTGGGGACCTAGACAGGCCTGAGCCCGAGAGCCGGTGGTGTAGATCCCAGGCTGAGTCTGAAGGCCTGAGAACCAGAAATACAAAAGGCAGAAGATCAACGTCCCAACTCAACCAGTGAGTCAGGTGCAGAGAGTGAATTCAACCTTCCTCCACCTTTTTAATTCTCTTCAGGCCCTCAGAGGATTGAGCGATGCCTCTCCACGTTGGGGAGGGCCATCAGCTTTGCTCAGTCCACCACCTGGATGGCTGATCTCTTCCAGAAACGTCCTCCCAGACACTTTCAGAAATAACATCTAACCAGCTATCTGGGCCCCCCTTAGCCCAGCCAAGCTGACACATAAAACTGACCATCACAAAATGCTTTATAGTTAAGGAGAGGTCTTCCGAGCCAGCCACGGCCTGCTACGCATCCTTCTTTAATGGATTACATTCAAATGTGGATTTATCCGACTCCTACTGCTCCTTTCTTCCTCCATTTTGACAAAATATAAACAATAAAAACATACACATCTAGATACTTATGGCTTAGCAAGATCTGAAAAATCCCCCCAAAACAGAGATTTTTCTAATAAAAGTTGTGTAGAATAAATAGGTAACGTGGGGAGAACTAAGCCTAGAGCCAACCTATGGCCACTCATCATGTGTGTTAAGTATGGGCAATGTGGCTACCATTTTTAATTTATTTAAATTTGAATTTAGAAACTGAAATGGTACACAATATTTTTTATTAAACATGACTCAACATGCTTTAACTATTGAAATTTTAGTGTCCAGATTGAGATGTGCTAAAAGTATAAACACCAGATTTTGAAAACTTAGTATGAAAAAATATACAATTTCTTATTGATAATTTTAATACCAATTACATGCTGAAATAATAATATTTTGGATATATTGGGTTAAATAAAATGTATTAAAATCAACAGCATTGATTTTTATTACTTTCCTTTAATATGGCTACTATCAAAATTAAATGTACATGTTATTCACACTATATTTTATTGGACAGTGTTGCTGAAAGGACAAAGTCAACAAATATCCCTTTGTCATGATCTGTGCCTTCACTTTCAGTAGAATTTGCTTTAAATTTCTATCACCCGTCTGAAAATCCTGATCCTTGCAATTCTACTTTTTCCTGATTTTGTTCCAATGTAACAGAAATAACAAAATTTTTCTTAGAGCAGGGAGTGCTCCCAATATCACCGCCAAAAAAAAAAAGAAAAGAAAACTGAGTGTGGGAAAATGGAGACCACCATGGCAATGCATTTATATGTGGATAAGGTAAGAAGTTAAGGCAGAAAGAAAATGATTTCTGGACGTTCCAATTTTTATTTGAAGCCATTTCTCAACAAAATATTTTTACAAGTGAAATTATGATGGTTAGTTGTTTTAGTACCAAATCACCTGTTATATATACATCAGATTTTAAAAGGTCTTCTAATCAATTATTTAAGGGACCTAACTAAATCCTTAATATTATTTAAATTGGACTATACATGCTTCTAACAAATCAATTACTGATAATATTCCAGTGTGATTAATAAAAATCTATATTTTAATAAGCAAAAATTCTTGGAGTAGTTTTGAAAAACTTTTATTTGTGAATTAAGTTTACCTTTAGAGTTTTTTATTGCTATTGTAACTACATTTAAGAAAAGATTCTTAACATTTGGGATTAAATAGCTGTCTGACCAAACATTATATCATTGCAGAGCACAAAAATAATCAAACTCACAGTTTTCAAACTGTGCTCTGCATAATCCTCTGGGTGCTCCCAGAGGTGGTGAAAGTAACTACTGTGAGATATCAGAGAAGGAATTCGCATCCTAACTCCCAGTTACAGCTTAATCCAGAGGAGCTCCTCTGTTATCGAGAGAACCTAAAACAGCAGCTCAAAGTGCAGGCTTTCAAATCAAATGAATTTAGCTCTGTATCCTTACTTCGCCACCTAGTGGATGTGGAATACCAGGACATTTTCTTACAAGAAAAAACAGGAACGATAACATTTACCTCCCAGTGGTTTCTGAGAGTTCTTTTAGGTGATAAATATAAAAGTATGCAAAGCACTTAGCCCATAACCAGGCAAAGATTAACTGGTCAGTCGAAAATAACTATTACAGCTTCTCTGTTTTATAGATTTGGCTCTTTGATAAGATATAGTTTAATCTTAAGAATTTTAAGATGAAATATTTTACAGCCTCTAATTTGGACCTTCTTAATTTTTGTTTTTGATATCATGCTTGAGAAAATTGCATACCTAATGTAGCAAACCTGAAGGAGGCATTTTTTCAGCAGTGTGGATGGATAAGAACCGATCAGTCTACAGGCTACGGAAATAGCAGCATTTCTCCACATTTATTGTGAGACCACACACCCTATCCCAAGACCTGTGATCAATAATTCAAGCCAAGCTCCAAGCTGAATATGCAGATCATGTTTACTTCAGTGAAAACTACTCTTGCCCCTTTCTCCCTACCTTACTTGTGGGTTTGGATACAAAAAATATATAGAAAAAATAGTGAACAGTAACATTTTAATTCAAGTATGACCAGCCTTTCCTCTTGTGGATTTTGCTGAGAATCATCTGAGATTTCTAAAAGCAACTTGAGAAATCAGCAGGTGCTTCGTTTATCCACTCCCTGCAAAAATCAGGTTCTTTTTGGTCCCAGACTGTCACCCTGTCACTTAATGATTACTCCTGCCCTGACCTTTGCAAAGGCTGTAATTCTCATCTGAAATACCCCTTTTAACTATCTTTCATTTATTGAAATCTCCGCATTCTTCGGGATTTTTTTCAAGTTCTTCAAGACAGCTGAAGTTTCCTGTTATTTATAAAGGCTTCTTGGATGGCTGTACCCTTCTCTCTTCTTGCTATGATTTTTTTTTTCCTCACAATTTGAATCAATGCTACAAATTCAGGCTCTAATTGTTTTCTCTTTGTTTTGTTTATATTAATTTTATCTTCCGACTGAATTGCAGATTCCTGAGGGCACAACTATAAACATATGCTAGATATAAGATAAAAGCTTGTCAGTTGGTTTCTTACCAAAGGCTTCAAGCCAACCATTAACTTAAGGAGCGGGTTTGGCACCAGAGAAAAGCCCTTGTACTGACAGGCTGTAGGAACTACACCAGAGTGGTATACCACAGGCCTATTTCAAAGTCAGCATACCCAGGCATAAAAACAACCAAACGCTGCTGCTTGCCACTCTAATCTGCTAGTATCTCATATCCATCTTACATTTTACCCTAGTTGATTGGACTCAGCCTAAAAGTATACTGAGAAGATATCTCATCATAAAATCTAACACAGGAATATATTTCCTCCAGCACATTTCTGTCCTTGGGATTATGCTTTAATCCCAGCACATTTACCAGCTCGGGATGCCAGTCAACGTCACCGTAGAAACAGAGCTTTGCCAACCTCATTCTAAATTCCTGCCAATGGGTGAAATAATTGTATTACCTGCTTAGACGTATTTACCGGCAAGGGATCTTTTGGAATTCTAGCTAGTCCATTTTAAAGAAAACAATTCTTCTCCCCAAGTCCCCTCCCCTCCTGAGTCTCCAGAGCTAGGAAGTAAAGTCCCACCTGTGACCTGGCCATCGGGGCACGGCCCTTCTCTGCCCTTCTGGCCGTGGCCCAGGTCTGGATCCAAACCTCTCGCACAGCAACGGCCAAGGAGTAGAGGATTCCACAAATTTCTAATGTGCTGCTGGGATCACAGCTGGGACTCTATTTTTTGTGAAACGTGTAATATTCGTGTTGTAATAAGTGGGGTTTTAGTAAAATTAAATTAATATCTTCATACCTAAGTTATATTCATTAAGGATGGTTTCTCTGGTTTTGAATAATTTCATAAGGAGGAGAAGGGTGTAGAGGGGAAGGAATACATGGACTACATAATACTTAGACCTAAGCTAGGTAGCAGAAAAGAAGGCAATCTTTGCTGTTTATCAGGGTCTTGTCTAGGGACTAGCAGCAAACACAGAAAGAAACAAACTGGACTTGCGATCGCATTTGGTGACATCTATAAATGGGCTAGCGTCGGGAGATATATTTTTACCCTTGGATTTACTCTATTTTACATACAGTGCATTGTGTATTCTCCTGAGTCCTTTTATTAAATTATAAATTTCTTGATTAAAGGACTCATTATTTTTCATTACCTTTATTCAGTTCCTATTTTGTGCCAGGAACTACTCCAATCAAATTTTATCTCCCGTATTAATCAACACATTTTAAGTTCTCAATGATACTTAGAATATTTCAGGGCTCTAGGATTGTCCTCTTGAATCTCACATTTTACAATATGAAAAGTATAGAAGTCATAAGAAATCAGATAACATCTGTAGGGATACTCAAATAAACTCTGAATTATTTGATCACCTTTTGTATGTCCTCTTTGTTTTTCTCATGAAAGTAGAGAGGAAAAGTTATATTTGCCACTGGAAATGCATTTGCAAGTGCTTGGGTATTTGCCATTTTACATAATTTGAATTCTGGATGAGAAAATGAACATTTTATGAATGCAACATGTTTTTTAATTTGTAGAAAATATATCTTCTTTTTGTGCCATTTATACCTTCATCAGTATATTGCTTATAAAACAGAGCTGTTCGCCTAGATGTATCATTCTTGGATCTCCATAGAGCTTCTATTTTTATAATCAGAAGAGATTCTTACTTGAAAAGAAAGTAAAGCTTTGCTTAAATTGAAGATGAATAATAAACAACTTGGATAAAGTGGTAGGTGCTCAGAGATATTGCTTAGGAGCGCATTTAAATAAAATGTGAATACTTGTGAAAGGCTTTTCAGGAGTTTGTGTGCAAGTCACGGCGGTGAGCGTGACTCATTTGTATGTCCTGGGACATCTCAGGCAGAGGCAAGAAAGTGTCCAATAACAGTGGCAACTTCAACTAAGATAAGACTCCACATACTATGTATTTACGATTATCTGGAGTTCTGATAGTATTTTCATGGGCAAGGAACAAGTCTGGAATTGAATATTACCCACCTTTCTATTCCTAAACATCAAACACAGCATAAAATATATTCCCTTTTATCTTGCTACTCTTTTATTTTACTACTCAAATTTACACACACACATACACACAAAAAATAGTTTCAAGTTCAGGTGAAGTATCATATATAGTCCCTTTTACCTTTCCTTCCTATTAGGATAGTTTCCAGAGTGTGTGTATACGTGTGTGTGCATATCTATTAAATACCTATTTTCAGTTCTTTGTGTGAAGAATTATTGTTTCTAACATTCATAAGACAATGTGAATTAGTTTGATTAGTTTTCTTCTCCAGCTTGGAGGCCATATGATTTTTCACACAGACTAGAAAGATATTTAGAGTGAAGGGGGAAGTTATTAATAGTTATTCCAGAACAACAGGTGTAACTGGAAATTCTCAAGGAAAACCAGGATGCACAATTATCTTACCCATAATTCTGGCTGAGTGAAACTGAGTTAAGAAACATTTTTTATCAGTAAAATAAAAACCAAGTAACATTCAAAACTAATGTATTTGAAGGATTCACCACCCCTTCCTAAAATTAGAGGTGTAAATTTGAGATTTATGAGTGTGTGCCAGTCCTTTATACTAAAGGTTTGAAGAAACAAGGTATAAGGACAAGGATAAAAAAAAAAAGAAAGAAAGAAAGATAGTAAAGAATCAAAGACAAGAACTAGGGTAAGGCTATGATGGTAAGATATGGCTTAAATCAGGTCAAGGAAAAAAAGGAGGGTGGGATCTCAAATCACATCTCATGATGGCATCAAGCCGTTGCAACTCTGACCCATGAAATTTCCAAAGGATATTTTGCCAAGGAAAATTGTAGCAGCATTTTATCATTACCTGAATGTGTGTTTGAAAGCCAACTGCAGGCCTTGCAAGTAATCTGGGCTCAATCACAAGGCAAAATTCTTTTCTAAATTTCTTCCCAAACAGGTTTATACAAAAGGCATCTATAACCCTTTCCACCAGGGAATGCATGAGCAGAGAGATTCAAACAGCAAAGGAGAGGTCATCGCCAGGGTTACGCAGGAGCGCAGAACCAGAACACGCAGCCAGAGAAGCAGCCACAGCTGTAGCCACACTGTGAGAGAAGGATGAGCAGGAGATGACGACCAAGGCTGCCTTGGGCATGCTTGCCGTTAAGCAGCATGAAAGAAAAGAGCTAGAGTAGCGAGCACTGACTGAGGCATCCCCACGTCCATGACGTTTCAAGGCAGTGTTTTCTCTGTGTCGTAGAAATGAAATACTTATTTAGTTAGTTACAGCATAAATCGGCAATTCCTACTTCACTCTTTTTGTTCAAGTAGTCAATAATATACTCTAATAATTCGTAACGAAGACAGCACATTGTTATGTAAATTGTGATTTCTCCATACTTCAACATTTCTCTTAGACAACTAATGAGCCAGTCGTATACGCACATTATAAATATATACACATTGTAAAAGAACTCCTGAACACAATCCCCTCACATCATTTAATGAGGTAGCGTTAAACTTTTCCTGCTTTATTTTAAAGAATTAATTTTGATGTAGTCCATATCAATGGAATTGCATGGCTTAAATTGAAGCAAGAATCAATGCCTCATTTTACAAACTAAAAGAGATTCATTTAAGGAATCTGAAAGAGTAGTTTTCCAAGGTCAAGGAGCCAGTACATGGTGATATTGGAACCCAAAACACATCATTTGATTATAATAGCATGTCCTTCTCCCAATTCCAAAATGCCATTCCAGATACAACTTATTACTAAAACTAAAAAAAACCTAGAATAGGAAGAGCCCAAAATAATTTAGGTGAAGAGTAAGATTATTTTAAAACCAGGGGTAAGGCATTCTATTTTGGCATTATGGGATGAACTAATTTAAGTACATTAAGTTTATACTCTCTGACATTCTCTCTGCGTCTACCTATTTCTGTTTCTCTTCATGTCTGCCTGGCTCTGTCAGAGCGTGTGTGTGTGTGTGTGTGTGTGTGTGTAAGAAACACTTGTAGTCCTTGCAAAGTAACTGATTTTTTTTTATTTAAAACAATGTGATACATTTCCATTTTTCTATATCCTTTCTCTTCAAAAGGAATCAATGCAGTCTTCCTTTAGTTCGCCAATTATATTTTTTCTTTGTAAATGAGATTTGGTTAGCACATATTTTTCAAGTGTGTGATAATTTACTTCTTTGAAGCCTTCTATTTCTTTAATATGTAAAAAATTTTTAAAGTCTGAATTTCTATTACTAGTAGAATTTTGCATTGTAAAGACAATAAAGAAAATGCCATCATAATAAGGAAGTAGCCCTTGGGGAAGAGAATTTAACTTAGAAGTCTATCTTAAGACTTTCATTTTTCCAATAAAGAAACTGAGAGAGACGATTTTCCCAAGTAAAAGTGTTTTAACCATTAAAAATAAGTTACTATTTAATGGTGGTTACTGCTACCCCAAGAACTTATCATGATGATATCAAATTGTGATGTTCATTTTGTCTTAGATAAAAGAACAAAGGGATGATTTGTTGACAAAAAGATAAGTAAAGAGATTATGTATGAATGAATACATAGAGATTTTAAATACAAATCATGACCATACTTCTATGTTATGTAACACTAAGTTTCTCATGTTAGTCATTCTCTTCATATTATAAATATGGTCAATTTAGATATCCTGAGCCTTTTAATAGGCACATAAGCATCTTAAATGAAAATCACAACAGCTTAACCTTTATAGATCTGGAAAGCTTGATTTGTATTCCTCTTTAAGAGAGAAATCAGCTTTTATCAGGTTTCTCAGGTTTGAAAGTCACTTTTCTTCCCCATTGTCCTAAGGCTGTTCCGCCATTACTTTCTTTGAAGGAAGGTCAGCAAGGGAGGGACTCCTCCGGCAGAGGGACATCACTGCCTCGTGCCAGACGGCGCACAAGCTCGACAAGCCACGTGCCACAACCACTGCTGTGTTCCCCTTTGGTTCTCATTACTATTTCTGCCACAAAAGTAAAATAATAACTTTACAGCAAGTTTAGAAAACATGTAAACATTCATTCTTCCACCTAAACATTCTTCCATTTTCTCATCCAGCCTTTTCACATCAACCGATTTTGCCTATTCATAAAAACAAGGCACATGTTCAGCCTGTATGCTGGCATCTGATAATTGCAAGAAGGAGCTGATACGGGATACACTAGCAGTGATGTTTGAACAGACCCATCTTCCCTAACAATCGGTTAGCCTTCAGTGAATGTTACCCATCTGCATGTCCAAGAAACACAACTGATCCTTACTCTACAAGAAGCAGACTGTTAATATTCTTTGTTTCCCTCCCTGCTTCATCATCAGTATAAAAACTTTAATTTCCTTTGCAAGCTTTCAAAAGGGTCTTGTCTAATCTTCAGGACTGACACCTAGAATCTAGGACATGAATGAGATAATATTTTACTGAGTACTAATATATTTGAGCACAAAGAGTATACAGGCTTTCTGAAAGCTGCAACATTTAGTACAGATTGTTCTGCCGTGCCTGCTCAGGAAAATAATGTTGACCCTTCTAAATAGAAGATTATAGTGGAAATGTCAAACAAGTGTGTTGTTCTCTTTTCTTCATTTGAACATTTTTGTTATTTTACTGACATCAATAGAGCCATTCAGAAACAGTCCATTGGCTCTAAAAAGCCAATGGAAAATAACACGTAACAAAAGAACGCTGCACTTAGGCAATAGCAATATCTAGACTGGTATTTATCACATTTAATGGAAAAAATGTGGTCTATATTTATTTCTTACATAAGAGCATTCCTTATTCTTACAAATAAGCCCATGAATAGGCTATAAAGAGAATATAATGTTTTAGCTTTTATTTTTGAATCATAATTACTTACATTCTATCATTTTCCTAATACATGGAAGATTGTTATTTGATTTTTTTCAGTTTGTATCCTTTGTATCCATACATTTTAGTAATCATCCATTCAACAAATATTTATTCAATGAATTCTATGTACCAGACGCTGTTCTAGGTATTAATAGTTGGTGCACAATAGCAAGCAAAGATTTCTGCATTTATAAAGGTTTCTTTCGAGTGAAGAAAGGCAAACAATAAACCCAATATTATAGATGCTAGAAAAAAATGAGTGCTATGAAAAAAAAAAAAAAACAAGTAGAGAAGAGTCAATGGGATTAGGAACACTGGGAGAGAATGGTTTATAGCATTAAATACGGTTCTTTGGGTATTTCCTAGGCAAAAAAAAGGCAATCAGAGCAAAAGCTTTAAAGTGGGAGTGTCTAATGCATCACATGGCAACAAGCAGAGCTGAGGAGAGAGTAGTGAGAGTCGAGATCAGACAGGCCCCGAAGGTCTGACCACAAGGACCTTGCACACCACTGTAAGGAGTTCACTTGTATTCTCTGCAAATGGGAACCCCTGTAGTGATGTCATATTTACCAAGTAAAAAGACAAGATGCCCAGTTAAATATTAATTTCATATAAACACTGAATACTTGTTAGTAAAAGTATGTCCTATGCAATATTTGAGACATACTTATACTAAAAAAAATTATTTGAATAATTGTGGTATAAGTATGCTTCATGAAATATTTAGGACATACTTGTTTTCTAAAATGATATGTGTTATTTACCAGAAATATAAATTTAATTGGACATTCTGTATTTTATCCAACAATCCTAAACTGTGGAAGTGCTTTAAACAGAAGAACTGCATGACCTGACATCGTTTAAAAGACTCTCTCTGGCTGCTGTTTAGAGAGTGGACTGGGGGTGGGGGGTTCAAGGGAAGAAACAGGGTGACCCCTTAGGTGGCTTGTGCAGAGGTCCCTGGGAGAGACCACCGTGCCTGGAACCACAGTTAGACAGACAGCAGTGGAGAGAAAGCGATGAGAAAAGGTAGGGTTAGAAAAGAAAAAGCAAAAAAGCAAGACATTTACTACTTATTGCTATATTTATAAAAACAGAGTTGATAGCAATATTTGGTTAATCTAATTGGTTATAAGACCAATTCTTTTTGAAAAGGAAAACCAAACCAAAAAAAAAAAAAAAAGACAAAGAAAGAAAAAGAGGAATGGCCTCATTGTGGACTTGAATAAGGAAGTAGAAATGCAAAGGAGGAAACTGGACTAGAAGTCAAAATGTGAGAGTCATTTGTCACTTATTTGTATGTGACAAATCACCACCTCTCAGAGCTCTAGTTCTCTCTTTTGTAAGTGTGGATAAAAACGTCCACCTGTCTTACCCTGCCAAGTTATGGCAAAACCCAGATGAACGTGGATAATTATGATGTCTGTCATGTGTCAGGAAATACTCATCGATAAACCCTGAGCCTACAGGTAAATCATACGCGTATGATCACGCATGCAAGGGAAAACAAAGGATTCAGCAAGCTGAAGTAATGTTGTATTTCTCACTTCAAGGAAAGAGAACTAAAAAACATTTTTCTTCCAGGTAACAAATCAAAGCTATCAAGAATCCATAATGTCCTTTGGAAAAATCACGTACATGTCTCCATTTTATTATATTTTTCTTCTCTCCACTTCACCCTTCTTCTTTCAACATATGCAGACAGCATGTGTTAGCACATACTCTTTTCAGTGTAGTGGGGTTTTCTACTGCGAGAAGAAAAGTAAACTTCATGAACACTCAATTGTTCTTTATTTCAGAAAATTACTTAGAAATCACAGTGGAATACAGTCAAGATGATTAATTAGAATAGAATCTAAGATTCTACTGTGGACCCAAGAAGAACAGACCTGCCAGGGTTGGAATCAGTGTGGGAAATGAAATGAGGAACCGAGAAAGAAATGTGACCAGTATCCATCTACTCACTCATCAATTCATTTAATAATTACTTCTTGAGCACTTACTATGTATAAGGATCTATGGGATGTCCAAAGTTAAATAAAATAGACCCTCTACTCTCCAAAGATATATACACAAGCAATCAGAATATTAGGGAGAATACGGTAAGTCCTACAGGAGAAAGGTAGATGACGTGCCTCGGTAGTACAGATAGGAGAATGGGCACAGCAAGGGTCAGTCAGACAATGCTGTGGACAGAGTGGCAATTGTCAGGTGGGGGCCACCAGGCGGGACAGAAGCTGGTTCACTATGGTTACAGTGCTGGGGGAGGGGGTTCAAATTAAAGGAACAGGGAGAGCTTAGTTGTGCAAGATAGATTAATCCTACATTGTGGAAAACATTAAGTGTGACATAAAGGTAAGTGGTTTTATTATTAATATGTTGGCAAAAGTTCGCTATTGAAGGCTTTTGAGCTGACGACTGCACCAGAGCCAAGACTAAGGAAAATCAGTCTGGCAGCCTGTGCAGGCAGAACTGCAGGCAGAGGGACAAACTAGAAAACTGTTATAATTGTCCAGTGGAAAGATGACAGTGGAATGAGGAGGATTTGTTTGAGAGGTGTGTGTCAACTCACGTTAGAATTAAATGAGTATAACAGGCAATTTAAAATAAGGCTGGCTTACACATAATTCATCTGTCATTCATTTAAAATACTATTATTATTATAACACTCAAGAACTAACATAGTGGCTTGATGTAGTCTTCAGAGACAGAGGATCCTAGCTTTCTGTACTGTGATTTTTGTAAATAACTTCCAACGTCGTGTTGCCCAAAAGGTTGGCCAGATTTCCACTATTGCATCCTCACTGCAGGCCAGAAAAGAAAACAGAAGTGGGGGGAAAAAAGCACCTCCTCTACGCTCTAAGTCAGCCTCCTTTGAGCAGCCTTCCAGGAAGGCCCCAGACATTTCTGCAAAGTACAAACTGAGCCATGTGGCCACCCTGAGCTGCATGGAAACCTGGGAAATGTCGCTCTGTTAATGCAGGTGACAACTGAAATGGAGGGTTTTGATGTGTATCAAATTATACAATTAGAAATTTCTACCACAGAACATAACAAGTAGGTGATTGTCAGCTAAAGTTGTCTGGTGATCACCCCACACAGAGAAGGACCAAAACAACAATAAACAGCTGTATTTCAACGGGAGTGACTGGGGAAGGCCACTGGAGAGCAATCGGGAGCGCAAATCCCTGCAGAGCACAAAAGCACAGGACAGCACCACGGCCAGAAGAGCGTGTTGCCATCCTGAAATGTGACCCAAGGCTGGAGTGGGTCTTGACCCCCTCCGTCCCTGAGGTCCTGTCATTGTTCCACCACATTCACACAGGTGCCCATAGCACCTAGACCCCAGCTGCAGGGGGTCTAGGCCCAGCAGCACAACCAAGACCCCCGCATCCAAACTCACGTGGTGCCTCCCCCCAAGAAAAGGTGAACTTGCACCATGAGGACGGTGCCTAGTGGCCAGGCAGCCCATGCACCCGTGTGCACCCATCACAGCCATTCTGCTAGTGGTCCTGCCTCTCCAGGGACTCTGCCCCACAGCTGCCTGGCCTGCTGTACCCACACACACCTGTGGCTGGCTGCACAGCCAGTTCAGTAGTGGCCTTACCTCCCTGCAGAGAGTGTCACACCACCATTTGGTCCCTAGTACCCTTGAATGCCTGGCCCCAAAATCATCCAGGTGCCCCCACTGCCAGCAATACTATGCTGCTACCATCACAGACTTGCACAGCCAGAGCACTTGGGCAATCACTCAGAGCTGAAGAAACCGCACGGGACCGCACTACTGAATCCACTGAGACACAAAGCCGATCCACGATATCCAGTCAACACCCCAGGGGGACTCAACTACGGGGAAAATCTGCCCCTACAAGAGCTATTTGAGAAAACTGGAAAAAGCAACTGCTCCACTAAATGCACAGATGTCAAAGTAGAAACACAGGAAACATGAAAACACAAAGAAACATGATACACAGAAAAGAGCACAGTAAGTCCCCAGGAACAGACCCCAAGAAAAAGATATTCATGGAATGCCTGAAAAGGAATTCAAAATAATAATCTTAAGAAAATTCAGTGAGATATAAGGGAATAGACAAATCAATGAAATCAGACAAACAATTCATGATCAACATGAATTCAACAATATACTAGAAAAACCAAAAGAAAAAAATTTCCAACCTTGAAGACAAGTCTTTTAAAATAAACTAATCAGAGGGAGAAAAGGAATAAGAATAAAAGAGAATGAATAAATCCCATGAGATTTATGGGATGCCATTAAGCAAACAACTATTTGCATTATAGGGTTCAAAGAAGGAGACAAGACGGAGAAGGACACAGAAAAACTATTTAACGAAGTAAAAGCTGAAAATGTCCCAAGTCTTGGGAAAAATATGAACATCCAGATCTAGAAGCTCAAAGGTGCCCACCCAATTATGAATATATTCAATTCACAAAAATCCATCTCAAGTGCATTATAACCAAAATATCAAAAGTCAAAGACGAAGAGAAAATTCTAAAAGCCGTAAGAGAAAAAGTCAAGTCGCATGTAAGAAAGTCCCTATTAGACTATCAGCTAATTTCTCAGCCAGAAACCTGTAGCCACGAGAGAATAGGATGATCAATTCAAAGTGCTGAAGAGAAAAACTGTCAGACAGGAACACCACATCCAGCAAAGCTGCTCTTCAGAAATGAGAAAGAAACAATGACCTTCTTCAGCAAGTGAGAGCTGAGGGAATTCATCACTGCTAGAATGGTCTTACTAGAATACTTAAGGAAACACTACAACTAGAAATGAAAGAACAATATTACTACCATGAAAACACATGCAAATATAAACTTCACTAGTAGAGGTAAATTCATAACCAAACTGAGAATACTCCAGAGCTCTAACAGGGCTATGTAAATCTTTTAAACCTCTAGTATAAAGATTTAATGTCAAAATAGTCCAAAACAAGAATAGCTACAATTAGTGGGTTAAGGAATACACAATACACAAAGATATAAATTGAAGCAACAAAAATATAAATTGTAGGGGGCGGAGAAAAGGTTTAGAGTATTTTATTCGAACAAAGTTAACTTGTTATTAGCCTAAAATATTCGATTGTAACTGTAAGACCCTTTGCAGAATCCCACAGCAGCAGCACCAACAAAACTACAGCAGATACACAAGCAGGAAAGAGAAAAAAACAAGCTTTTCTTTCTCACCACAGACAACCACCAAATCACAGAGGTAAACAGTAAGAGAGGAAGAAAAGAAAAAAGAATCTATGAGACAAGCAGAAAACAATTAACAACGTAACAGAAATAAGTATTGATTTATCAAAAATAACCTAGAATGTAAATGGATTAAATTATCCAACTAAAAGCTATAGAGTGCATGAATGGATAAAATGAATTACATGTTGCCTGCACGAGATCATCTTACTATTACATACAAACACCACTTCTACTCAGCATAGTGCTGGAAGTCCTAACCGGTGCAATTAGGCAATAGAAGGAAATCAGAGACATCCAGACTGGAAAGGAGGAAGTCAGACTGTCTCTATCTGCAGACAGCATGATCTCACACACAGAGAACCCTAAAGACTCCATGAAAAACAAAAACAAACAAACAAAAAAACTGCTAGAACTAATAAATGAATTCAG
Source organism: Varecia variegata (assembly GCA_028533085.1). NCBI lineage: Eukaryota > Metazoa > Chordata > Mammalia > Primates > Lemuridae > Varecia > Varecia variegata. The sequence goes on along the minus strand of CM052449.1, from coordinate 1,788,683 downwards.
TAAAGTTGTATGATACAACCTCAAACTGCCTCATGTATGATTTGATGCCCAATTTAATGGCAAGATGAGGGGCACTTAAGCAGAAGGGAGAAAATAAGAGATGCCATAAAAGTTTTAAGATTGAGGCCGGGCGCGGTGGCTCACGCCTGTAATCCTAGCACTCTGGGAGGCCGAGGCGGGCGGATCGTTTGAGCTCAGAAGTTCGAGACCAGCCTGAGCAAGAGCGAGACCCTGTCTCTACTAAAAATAGAAAGAAATTATATGGACAGCTAAAAATATAGATAGAAAAATTAGCCAGGCATGGTGGCGCATGCCTGTAGTCCCAGCTACTCGGGAGGCTGAGGCAGGAGGATCGCTTGAGCCCAGGAGTTTGAGGTTGCTGTGAGCCAGGCTGACACCACGGCACTCTAGCCTGGGCAACAGAGTGAGACTCTGTCTCAAAAAAAAAAAAAAAAAAAAAAAAGTTTTAAGATTGAATGTTTGTGCTAGTATTTGTGATTGTAAGAGAAACATTAAACTCATAAGGCTTAATCAGGTTGAGGCAGCACATACATAGGCATAAAATGTTCCGTGCTGTAGACATTGTAATCCACTGCAATTGATTATAGTTTCATTATAACTTGAAAGAATCTTGCATAATTAATGTCACATTTATTTATTTATCTATTTATTTGAAAGTAGCTACTTATCTAGTGGATTGTTTTTGAAGGTTGGTTGGCTTTTCTAGCCTTGTTGTACAATTCAGAGATACATAATGCTACTGTGAAATCATTGTGACCATCATTTTTGCTTTTCTGTTACTACCCTGTTTGAAGACTCTTGGAAAACAGATGGATTTTACTTTGACCTCATTGCACAGTAATGCAATTGCATTCCAAGTACAATGGCAACATTCCATTCATTTATCCATTCGTTTAACAAATATTTATGAGTACCTATCAGATGCCACAGGCTCTTCTAAGTGCAGAAGATAGGATAATATGTAAAATAGACAAAGTCTTTGCCCTCAAGAAACTTACAGTCTAGTAGGAGTGCAGCAGGGATTTGGAGGCTTCAGATAATGATCAAATACATATTCAGTGGAAGTAGAAAATTCAGCAGAGAAATAAAGCAGAAAAATCTGGGGACAGGGACAAAGAATAACAGAATATAGGAGAAACGAGCCACATACACAGCTGGCAAGGACCCTTGCAAGCAGGAGCAACAGCAGGTGCCAAGTAAAAAGGCAGCCGGGAGATGTGGGCACCGGGCTGAGATCGTGCACTGACTTGTAACAAACGGAAAGGGCTTTGTTTAAAAACATTTTCTTACATGAATCACGTGGATGAATGGAAAGAAGCATGGAAGGAAGGACGAAAGCTCAGATGGACTACAGACTCAGATAAAATATTTCAAGCTCATTTGAAGATGTTATTGGTTTGTAGATAATAAGTTCACATCAATATAACCATAGTAAAGACATCAACTATCTTTTAAATTTTGCTTCCAATAATTCTATAACTGTTCAGTTTGCTTTGTTTTTGTTTTATACAGATTTTGAGCAGAGCTGACTTAAAGCATCACGTATCAGAACTGAACCTACACGGTGTGAATCTGTAACGCTGTGAGTGCACATTACGTAACACCTGCCTCCCTCTAGGCCGAAGTGTGACTTCTGTGATCTTCCCAGAGCTGTTTCCTTCTGATCTGGGGCACACAAGTTAAAGCTCTAAACTCAAGGTAGGTCTCCATGGTTACAAGGGGACAAGCTGCCTTTTGTGCCCAGGAGAACTGGAATTGTTTTCACCTGAAATTGAATAGCACTTGAGCTGCATTTGCAGAATGACAAACTCAACAGTGAATGACACGTTTTTATTCCAACATAAACAGGTGGATTTAAATCACATTAAGAAAAAGATGAAGGGCAATAACACAGGCACTTGCTATTCCAGTCCACACTGACACAGTGTTCAAGAACATGAACCCAAGAGGTCAAGTGTGCAATTTCGAATTCACTGAACAGTACATTCAGAGTGAAAATCTCTTCCTAGAATTAGAGGAAGAATTAAGCTGAAATCAACAAATATTTGATGGAGCACAAAACATATTTTCCTGGCATAATATTGATATAAACATGGAATTTATGCATTCTCCCAGCTTGGGATTTCTATGTCTTAAATATAGTTATGAATTCTCCAAGTAAGAAACTCTACGTGTATCTATTTTAAGTGAATCTCTTTTCTTGTCAGCATTTTTATGATCAAAAACAATGCTTTAATTTAGAAGTTTGATTCTTATTATCTGAAAAGATGACACTAAAATAATGTGGTGCTTGTGAGTGTGGCTACAATGTTTCAGACTGTTCACATTGGAAGTAGGACGGGCATCTCCGTCTGGCTGTGGGCTCACCTGTGGGGGTGAGCCAGGGCAGGGCTAGTCCCGACCAGCAGCGTGTCCAGATGTAACAGGAATGAAACCAGATGAGAAAAGAGGACAATGGATTCAATACGGAGAAATCACATACGTATATGCACACATACAATGGACAAAACCAGAATTAAAGGAATGGGGTGTTCGTCTTCCATTTTGTAGTCTTCCAGAGGCACTCTGGTCACAGATGTGAGGCAGTCATCAGCCAAGCTGAGCATCTAACAGTTCCCTAAGAAAGTAAAAATGTCCAACCATATCCAATGTTGTAAAAAAAAAAAAAGATTTATATACCATGCCCAAGTAGGAATTAGCCTAGTTATGTAAGGCATGTTCAATATTCAAAACTAACTGAAAGTAATCCATCATATCAACAGGCTAAAGATGAAAAAATCCATGGTCATATCAATAGAAGCAAAAAACACATTTGAAAAAATCCAGCACCCATTTGTGAGTTTAAAAAAACTCTCAATAAAGCAGTAATAGGAATTTTTTCAACCTGATAAACAATATCTACAAAAAAACCTACAGCTGTCATTATACTTGATGGTGAGAAACTAGAAACTTTTCCATTAATACTAGGAACAAGGCGAGGTGTCGGCTTGCACCACTCCTTCTCAGCACTATGCTGGAAGTCTTAGCTAAAGCAATAAAATAAGAAAAGGAAGTGAAAAGTACACAGATTGGGAAGGAAGAATTAAAACTGTCTTTCTTCACAGATGACTTTATTTTCTATGTAGAAAATCTGGAAGAATTGACCAAAAAACTCCTGACAATAATAAGCAATTATAGCAAGGTAGCAAGATAAAAAAATTAATATACAACAGTCAGTTGCTTCCCCATATACCAGCAATGAACAGTGGAATTTAAAATTTTTTAAAAATGCTATTTGCATTAGCAACTCCAAAAATAAAACACTTAGGTAAAAATCTAACAGAATACGATCAAGAGCTATATGAAGAAATCTATAAAACTCTCATGAAAGAAATCAAACAACAAAACACATAGAGAGATGTGCCATGATCATGGAAAGAAAGACTCAATGTTGTCGAGACGTCAGCTCTTCCCAAATTGATCTATGTATTCAACACAACCCCAATCAAAATCCTATGAAGTTATTTTGTGGCTGACAAACTTATTCTAAAGTTTATATAAAGAGGCAAAAGGTCCAGAATAGGCAACAAAATATTGAAGGAAAAGAGCAGAGTTGGAGGACTGACACTACCCCACCTTCAAGATTCACTATAAAGCTACAGTAATCAATACAGTATGGTACTGATGAATCAGAAATGGATCAATGAATCAGAATAGAGAGCCCAGAGATAGACACATAAGTACAGTCAACTTCTCTCTGACAAAACAGCAAAGGAAATACAATGGGGAAAATAGTTTTTTTCAACAAATGATGCTGGGACAACTGGACATCCACATACAGAAAAAATGAATCTAGACACAGAACTTACACCCTTCACAAAAACTAACTCAAAACATACCATTGACCTAAATCTAAAATATGAAATTATAAAACTCCTATAAGATAAAATAGGAGAAAATCTAGATAAGCTTGGTTTGTCAATGACTTTTTAGACACAATGAATGGTACCATCCATGAAAGAAATAAGTGACAAACTGAAATTAATTCATGTTTAAAATTTCTGCTTTTCAAAGACACTGTCAAGAGACTGACACTACAAGCCACAGACTGGGATAAATATTTGCAAGCTTATCTCATAAAGGTCTATTATTCAAAATATATAAAGAACTCTTAAAACTCAACAATAAGAAAATTAACAACTAGAGTATAAAACGGGTCAAAAACCTTAACAAACACTTCACCAAAGGAGATATTTGGATGACAAACAAACCTACGAAAGAATGCACCATATCATGTGTCATTAGGAAAATGAAAATTAAAACAACAGTGAGATACCATTACACACCTGCTAGAATGCTTAAAATCCAGAACGCTGGCAACACCAAATGCTGGAAGGGATGTGCAGTATATATGTAGTATAAGGATCTAAACAAGCATAACATATTTCTAAGAACTTAACTTTCTTTGAATTTTCCAAAGTCTTTCTATAGACCTATCTTATAGCAGTAATGTTCTTATCTTTGAATTATTAATATGTGCACATTATTTTTATTTGTCCCTCTCCACCGCCAAGATTATGAAATCCATAAAGGAATGAAACATATTTTACTGATTTTATAGGCCTTGTTTTGCACATTTCAGGATTTGAAAATATCTATCAAACAAGTAGGCTCATTCTCCTGAATATTTTCCATACTTTTATCACTTTTCCAATGGGGCTGGGGTGCAGACTTAATCTTTTCATAACACAACCTTCTATGCAGACACTGCTCTGACCTGGCTCCTGAGAAAAACACCTGTCTGTAACACTGTCCTAGTACCTTAATGGCACCAGCCAGACATTGACTGAATCAAAGAATACAAAGTATACCAAGCTCAGGATAAGGTCTGCTAGGCTAAGTACACGAGTTTTGTTACAAGCATTTTACAATCTTGTTTGTTTACTGAAAGGTTTCACTTATTTCACATATCTGAGATGCTTCTGGTAAGTACAAGTATGAATATTAGATTTGGGAAGTATTAATAAAATTGGGGCATGATTATCATAATGCTAAAGGGTATAACTTTCTCTTTTGGGCTTTATTTAAAATGTTACAATTTCTACCATTAATCATTATAATAAGGCCTGATTTACAATGGCAGGATATTCAAAGTATTGGGAAAATGACACAAAGAAATTAAGTGCAAGTACATCCAAGGCAAGTTTTTGGCACCACTTCCATTATATGATGATACAATTTGATGTCATTTCACAAAGAAGTCAGTGGGGATGCAATTATTACAGTAATTTTCAGCAACTTTATTTTCCAGAAACAAAGTTTAATCTCTCATATCTAATGAGCTAAATTAAATTGCTGGTCCTAGGTGATTTTTTTCTGGCCAATTCTTACATCACAAAGTCAAACTCCATCTCTATCCCCCATGCCCACCCTCTGGAGAATATTTTCGGAGTATCACTGTGAGCTATTCTTTAAAAGCATTATCTGCCAAGGATATCAGAACTTAAATCTAAATTTTAAAATTTATTCAGATTCAACTAGCACAGAATTTATATTAATTTATATAAGCCATTTCAATACTTTTGGAGAAAAACATCCATTAGTATACTTATAATATTAAATATTTTCAAAAATGTTTTAACTAGCTATATTAACAATTTGAAAATAATATATATGTAAAATATTGTTATAAAATATATGTATATATTTACATTTATGTGTTTTGGTATAGTTTTATGGAAAACTGTTTATGTAAAAAACATTAACACTAAATGACAGACTCAATGGTCTCGTCTATAAAGCGTGTACAGTAACATCACAGAACTTTCATTATGTCTTTTACAAAATAACAAGTGTTGGTGAGGATGTGGAGAAATTTGAATTGTTATAAACTTCTGATCAGAATGTAAAATGGTGCAGTTGCTTTAAAAAGTAACTTGACAGTTCCCAAAAAAAATACTTGTAGAGTTACCATATTACCCAGAAATTGGACTCCTGAGTATATAGCTAAGTGAATTGGGGGGATATAGAGCACACCAAAAGTTGTACATGAATGTTCATAGAAACATTATTCATAATAGGCAAAGGTGGAAACAACCCAAATCTCTATCAACTAATGAATGGATAAACAAAATGGTATATCCCTACAATGGAATATTACTCAGCCATATAAAAGAATAAGGTCCATGCTACGACATGGATGAATCTTGAAAAATGTTATGCTGAGTAAAAGAAACCAGGCACAAAAGGCCACATATCATGATTCCATCTACCTGAAATGTCCAGATCATGCAAATCCATAGAGACAAAAAGTAAACTGGTGGCTGCCAGGGGCTGGGGGGAGGAAAATATGAAGTGACTGCTGATGGGTATGGGTTCTGTGGGGGGGGTATGAAATATCCTGGAATTAGATAGCGGCAATGGTTGGACAACTTTGTGAGTACACCCAAAATCACTGAACTGTAGTTTTTTAGAAATGGAAATCTTATATATGAATCATATCTCACCGAAATACAAGATTCGGTGGGAGGAACAGGTGCCTAATCGCTATTGACAGAATTGTTCTACCTCATATAATGAATCAGAAGATTCCTTTAGCTAGATTGTGCTGGCTAGTATAACATTTTCTTTGATTCACAACACACTCTAAGCCAAAAGAGAGTTATTGCCTAATTCAAATATTATTAGTATGGATTTTCCTTTTCTGTTCCTACAGAAGAAAAATGGAAACACTCTGCACTGAAAAATCCCACCATCTGAGCAGAAATCTGCTTTGTCTTTTCCCTACAAATTTCTAAGCTTAGGTATTTTCAAAGAGAACTTTAAAAAATTCTATTCTTTAAGCTCACATTTTTCAAATTGAGATTGAAATGAACAAGAAATATGTAATTGTAAGACAATACAAATGTTCATTATTAAATATTCTCCAATACTATATGCTTGCCATATAAATGCAATAACAAGATATACTCACACTTTTCTATTAAAACTATTCAAATATATTAACAAAAATGTGCTAATAACAAAACAGGAACTATAAGGTAAATTATTACAGATTAAATTTTAATTCCTTCTTTTTATAATGGACAAAAAGGCAGATTTTAAATTAGTATTATTTTAAAATATACATATGAATTAGTATTTTAAAATATACACATGATATGAATATGTACAAAGCAAGAACTCAGTGGCATACACAATCTACCTATGATTTATTCTTTCAAATAAATTTCTTTAAAATAACCAGAATTTTGCTGTAACTATTAGGGCTTATTATTTAATAATTTATTTTATTATTAGCTAGTAATTATTAGAGAGCCAGGCCAATGACATGCACCCTACAGTATATCATCCCAGGAATGTTTCCTATTATTTTCAAAATAGGCAAAGGTCACCCTGAACTGAAAGTCACATTTTTGGTCAATGTAAATATTTAAATAAATTTTTCAGGAAGTTGCAGAAGGCAAGAAAGCTGCCTAAACGCATTCATTTTTTAAAAGGCAGATTTTCTTATCAAACTGTTATATTACAAGTTTTTTTTCATTTTAGAATCTCTTGGTAACGCGAATTACCATTTAAATTTAAGCTTAAGTTTTACCCAAAACAGTATGTGATATAGCTAATCCTTCCTAAAGCTAATGAATATTCATTTTTCCTGTCCAGGATATTATAGTGGATTCGACTTGCTGAAATCCCTTTAGGATATGGTCATGATTATATTACTGGGCTGATTCAACCAACAGGAGGAAGGATTGCTGAACTCTGTAGGGAACTGTTGGGAAAATTATCCCCAACGGCACCAGCAACTCTACACTGTGCTTAAAATTTCTTTAGTTTTTAAGACAGAATCCTTTTTAACGTATCAAATATAAAAATATCTGAAAATTTGGACATCATCCACAAAGACAGTTAAATACAATAATTGGGAGGGATGAATTTTCTAACTGAAATGTGTCAATAGAAACTTCCCTTTCCTACTACAAAATTTCTTTTCCCATGATAACTGAACAAAGACAATAAGCAATGCAGACACTAAGCTAATAAAAGTGAGTAGGATAAAGCAGCGGTCCCCTCAAAAGTGCTTTGAGGACTCTCCATGCTGTTTGCCAGACTGCACTAATTTGCAGTCCCTCCAACAGCACACAAGCATTCTTTTCTCTCTACATCCACGCCAGCACCTACTGTTTTTGGATTTTTTAAGAAAAGCCATTCTGACTGGAGTAAGGTGCTATGTCATTGTAGTTTTGATTTGCATTTCCTTGATGATTAGTAACATTGAGCATTGCTTGCTTTACTTTTAAAAAATCCCTGCCAATGCGGACAAAAAAAAAAAAAAAAACTTCTGTAAAATAATTTAAAGGGATTTATTCTGAGCCAAATATGTGTGACCACAGCCCAGAGAGCCACACCCAAGAAGGCTCTCTGGGATCTCTCTGTGGCTGGGTGACAGTTTGGTTGTGTACATTTCAGTGAAATGGGAATTACACACAGTCATAAATCAGAACATGGAAAGCATACATTGGTTTGGCCCAAAAAGGCAGGACCTCTCAAAGCTGGGCGTTACAGGTGGATTTAAAGATTCTCTGATTTGTAATTGGTTAAAGAAATAAATTGAGGACCTGCAGGTGTAGTTTAAGCTTTGTCTTGCCTAGTCGTGGGCCTGTTGATGAGTCACAAAGGACACTCCAAGAAGGGAGGGGCATGACAAGGCCTGTCTGACCTCCCTAAGGGCCTGCTGGGTCCCCTGGGCCAAGAGAGTCCGTTCGGTCAGTGGGCGGGGGTGGGAGCTTAAGATTTAATTTAGTCCACATCCCTACCCACCACTTGTTACTCTGTCTGCCCTGGCCCAAGCCATTACCAAGCTCACTTAACTCCCACCACAGCCTCGTTCTCGGGCCCAGCGTCCTCTAATCCATTTGCAACACGGCATGTTGACCCACAGATTTGGCATTTTCCTGTTTATGAACTTCCCATGGCTTCATAATGTCGGTAGAAAAAAATAAAATTCTTTAACTTACAAGACCAGTGACAGGGGCCCTACCCGTCTCTCTGCACTCACGTCCAGCCCATCACTCTGCGAGCTCCAACCACACCGGTCTCCTCTCTGCACTTCACGTTTCCTTTTAAAGGGCCCTTGTGCTGTCTGCTGCTTCTGCATGAATAACTCTACCCCTGGACTTCCAAAATCCTGGTTCTTTTGCATTATTTATATCGTGGCTTAAATATCATCTCCAGAGAGCGACTTATGGAATTAATGCCTAGCTCTAAACGGAAGCTGAGGAAGAAAAGAGGAATTTCTAGAAGGGAAAAAATAGGTGCGTTCATTGGGCGCTCTCCGCCCCTACCCATGGGTAAAGGGACAATTATTGTAGTAAACTCTGTTGGAGGGAAGAGGGTCTCTTCTCCACTCTTCATGTTTCATTCTGTTGAAACTCTTCTAACCCTTCTAGCCTCATTCCAAGTCTATTAACCTAACTA